>JAEQBH010000977.1:0-435152 GCA_016808115.1 Tetrastigma voinierianum
TTTACTACCTTGAAACTAGAGTATATTCAAAAAAATTGTTACTATATAAAGAGAGTTTTAGAATTAAGGATTTTTATGCTTCGATTTTTGGTTATTACATTATTTGTAAATTATCCCAATGATGACAGTTTACTATCCTAAATCTAAAGTGTATTAAAAAAAATAGTTATTATATAAATAGAGTTTTAGAATTAAGGATTTTTATGCTTCGATTAGGTTATTACATTATTTGTAAAGAGTGTATTGGTATATAGTTACAACTTTGAAGATTATTTAGAAAAAAATTCTTGTGTGTACTTACTATAATTATGTTTAGTAATTGAATTTTTTATAAGTAAAGAAATTTTTAGGATTAAATCCATGTTAGTTGTGTGTGTCATATTTTTTATTAAAATTTTACTTTCTTACTTCTAAGTTGTGAGAATTTTTCAAAATTTTGATTTAAATATGCAAGAATTTAGGATAAAATTGGAATATTTAATAGTTTCATTTGCAAATTATTATCAATAAAATGAAAGCTAAGATTATTTAATATAAAAAATTAAGATAGTCTTTCTTTCTATGTGTTGAATATAGTACTTGCATAAATGATATTTCTTCATAATATCTTAATTCTTACCTTAAAATTTTTTATATTAGTTATTTTAATCACTCCTAAAGATATTTGCAGTGTTGTTTTAATCACTTTTTTTATTAAGTATTGTTGTTAAATTATTCAGATTTTAGTAAAATCAAAAGGTAAAGATGGGTTTGGGTTAATTAATAGCCTAAGTTATGGTCCCACATATATTTGGAAGCTACCCTCAAATATTAAAAATAGTGTAACTAAACATATGAGGTTTACTTAGGTTGAAAGGTCTTTTCAAAGTCTAACGTAAATAATTTGTCTAAAGTCTTAGGGTTTATTCCAACGGACATTCTGCTTCTGGCCCCCCATTTCACTATGTTACCCGGTGCAGTGATAAAATGACTACAATTATCGAAAGAAAAAACAATGTGGTTATATGCATTGTTGTATTATTGTTTACTAAAATATTCGTCACTTTTCCTTTTCCTTTTTCAATTATCGAAATATTGTTTATTCTTACTTAGATTAGGAAATATTTGCCTCACTAATATAGAATAGGGAATAAGTTATTTTTTTCCATATCTTCAAATATTGTATCATTTAGAATAGAATAGTATTTTTTTTTTTCTTTTATGGCCTAATGCTATATATTTATATATGTGTGCATACTTGTAAGTTCAAGCATATTGGAACATAATTTTCTCTCCCAAAATTCCTAGAATTTTCTCTCCAACCAAAATTAACATGGTATTAGAGCCTCCTCTGAACCCTAATATTCTTTATGCAAAAATCTATTCACTTGTCTCCTTCCTTGTGTCATTCTCTTCATGAGGATTCGTTATGAATCCTCAACCTCGTCCTTTGAGGTTGTTCCTAAACCATAACTGCTATCAACTTCAAGTCCTCACAGAAGGCAATTCTCTTCATAACAAGTCATAAAACTCTTAACATCTATATTTCTGGCCTCAAGTTGTCTTGTACAGCAATCAGTTATCAACAGTCTTCTAGCCTATCGAGGTACTCCTCTCTCTGTTGTTCTACTACAAAACAAGAGACGTCAAAGCCATGTATTATCGATTTCGAGCCTCTGTATCATAAGGACAAGATAAAGGTATTTTCAACAATATATGCTAAGTCACGGCATCCAACAGTTCGAATAGTCAGGATGGTTCCTTCTCAAGAGTAGCAGGGGATTGGTCTTATGCAACTCAAAGGATCTCACTTTTCCTCTTGTTCTTATGTCCAGAATATGGATTGCAATTTATAATTTTCATTAGTAAACACACTCATGATCTCAATTGTGCTAAATTTTCCAAGTAAATTCATGTGAATTTCGCCACTGGATTCAAGGAAGAGGATTGGCAGTGTCGAGATGTAGCTTTTGCCCTCAAAAAGGAGATTCTCCTCTACAAAGACAAGTTCCTGTTGCAAGTTGCTCTTATCTTAAAAGTCAGTCTAATTTTAATTATCTTTCAAATAAAGACGAGGTTATGCTATGGCATTATCGTCTTAGTGACCTGAACTTTATTTACCTTGAAAAATCATTTCTCGGTTTGTTTATCAATAAAGTCTCAATGCTTACCATTGAAAAATATGTAAACTTTCCAAGCACACTAGAAATATTTATCCAAGCATTCCATATAAATCATCACATCCTTTTTATATGATTCATAGTAATGTATGTGGCTCCCGGCAAAGAGGAAAACATAACTGGATCCCTGAGCCTGTGTCCTTCATCGATGACCACACTTAGAAACTACATGGATATCTTCAAGTGAAAGAAAAAATCTAGTTAGAGAATTTTTCTCAGTCCTTTAACTCAATGATCACACCAATTTCAGACCAAAACATATCTTTGGGGAAGAGACGTTAGGGAGTTACTCACAATTTTACTTTAGACATATTTCCTAGATCAAGGAATTGTTCATTTGAGTTCATGTGTGTGATATCTCCAAATGTGACAGGTTATGCAGAAAACACAATATTTGTTAGAAGTGCAGTCTGATCACATTAGCTGTTCTCAAACCATGTTCCTAAAAAATTTTTAGGGGGAAGCAATTCTAACAGCCACTTATCTCATCAATAGGATGCCTATTAGGGTCCTAAAACTTCATACTCCTCGAGAACTCCTAATACAAGCCTTTCCCCTAACAAAATTCATCTCATCAGGCCTTCCTCCAAAAGTCTTTAGGTGTTCAGCCTTTGTCCATATTCATCAACAAAACTGCATCCAACTTGACCTAAAATTAGTCAAATGCATTTTCCTAAGGTATTCTTTCAATCAAAAAAAGGATAATATGGTGCTATTTCCCTAATAATAGAAAGATGCACAACCTGTTGGATGTCACATTCTTGAAGGACAACCTTATTACCCTAAACCTAAAATTTAGGGGGAGGGGATGAGAGAATATTAGCTTTAGGACAACCTTTAAGACACTACAACTTAGCTTCACCAACCTAAAAATGTCTCACCAGCTGCTGTGATCCAACCACTTCCTAACACACATCATAAGAGTTCATCCACACCATCCCATGTAACCTTATGCAAGTCCCAGGCATCCAAACATACTCTTGAGTCACTTCCAGTTCAGCTAATAATCGATAGCTTGCAAATGAGGAGGAACAACTTGCAACGAGGAACTTCATGTCTACACTGGGGGAAGAGAAGGCCCTATGAGCGTTGAGGATGTAACACCTCCCATACACGACCAAAATCCTTATCCAATCCACATGCTATACAGATCTCATTCAGGTAAGGAAATCCTTAGATCATGAGCATGTTTCCCACTATTGATGATTCTGATTTGCCAATTGCCTAGTTGAAGGTGTCAGACTGTAAAATCACCCTATTAATAATTTGTATCCTATGAAGGATTAGGTCCCTCGTACAGAGCCTTTATTTCAATTCCTGATGGTGTACAGATTTCAAACACAATTCAAGAAGCTCTTAGAAATCCAGCATGGAAACAAGTTGTTGGTAAAGAAAACAGAGCTTTAGAAAACAATGGCATTGGAACTATATCAAAGCTACCTCCCAAAAAGAAACCAGTTGATGTAAATGGGTTTTTACCATTAAATATAAGGTAGAAGGGAGCATTGAAAGATTTAAAGCTCGCCTTGTGGAATTGATTATTGGGAGACTTTTGCTCCAATTGCCAAACTCAACGTTTTTAGAGTCCTACTCTCTATTGCAGCGAACCAAGAATGGCCATCGTATCAATTGGACGTCAAAAATCCTTTTTTTAATGGCGACTTAGAAGAGGAAGTGTACATGAAGATTCCACTAGGACTAGAGACTCCTAACCATTAAATGGTATGTAGGCTGAAAAAGGCTTTATATGGTCTAAAACAATCTCCTTAAAGTACGGATATACACAGTGTCAAGCTAATCATACCTTGTTCTTTAAGTTTTCCTCGAAGAAGAAGATAGTTATACTAATTGTCCATGTTGATGATATTATCCTAACTGGTGATTATAGGGATGAGCTTTTAAGATTGAAGAAACTCCTCGCTATATAATTTGAGATTAAAGATCTTAGTCCTCTTAGATACTTCCTAGGTATCAAGTATTAAATCACTTAGGCTGAAATTGTCATCTCTAACAGAAGCAATCTCAGTCTTACCTAAAAGAGACAAGCATGCTTGGATGCAAGCCAACAGACACCCCAATGGATTCCACTAAAAAAATAAAAGGGAATGGAGATAGAGCACCAGTTGACAAGGGGAGATATCAGAGACTTGTAGGTCGTCTTATCTACCTTTCACATGCTAGACCTGGCATTACCTTCTCAGTCAGTGTCACAAGTCAATACATGAACAATCCAACTGAAGTGGAAGCAGTATATCAAATCCTAAGGTATCTAAAGATAACTCGGATAATATTATTGACATGGGTTAGATAGAGTTTTCTTTGATGCTGATTGGGTTAGAGATGTCTTAAATAGACGATCAATGGTGTCAAGAAGCACTGCAAAAGTAGAATTCCGAGCACTAGCACTTGTTATTTGTGAAGGAATGTGGCTTCAAAGACTACTCCATGAACTAGGAGTTACAACATGAAAGCCTGCCAAGATAAAAAAATTTAGGGACAATCAATCCTGCCATCAGGATTTGCCAAGAACCCGATGCATAATATGGATAGAACCAAACATACCGAAATAACATTACCCTTTATCTTTTGAGAAGATTGAGTGAAACAAATAGTCCAATTGCTGTATCTCCTTTGAGATACTAGTTGCAAGCTCTCTTCCAAGAACAAACTTTAGAAGAATTGAGTCACAATCTGGTCTATAACATATACAGCCCACCGTTGGGGGGAGGTAGGAAAATCTTAGAAGGAACTGTTTATTCCTATTTAGATTAAGAAATATTACTCATTAGAATAAAATAGGGAATAAATTATTTTTTTTTTCTCCCATATTTTCAAATATTGTATCATTTAGGGAATAGATTAGTATCTTTTTTCTCCTTTTTATAGCCTGATACCACCTTGTAGATATGTGTGCATAGTTGTAATATCAATCATATTGAACAGAATTCTCTCCTGTACTCCCAAAATTTCCAAAATTCACACATAAACATTTTCATTTTTATATAACTTTTCCTTTCATATTGTCCATGTCATCCAAAGGAAAATGATTTTTCATAGTATTTTTTTCACTTAGATTTCATCCAAAGGAAGATGATTTTTCATAGTAAATACCATATGCTTTGCTAGGACATTCAATGGTTGTACTTGTAGACAAGAAACACAAGTTGTTAGCAGTGAGTGAGCGAACCTGGTCACTGGCCATTTCCTAAAACTAATCTACATACTCATAGCAAGTTAAAACCTCCTAATCACCTCTTTTCTACATATATTAATAGAAACAAAATTGATTTCCATCTTTCTGCCAAAGAGGCCTGACTCAATGGTTAACGGGATGGACGAGATATAAGAAAGAACCAAGTTCAAGTCTCTTTGAGAACATAATACTACAAAAATTGGGTTTCTAATCTCATAAGCGCTTTCTACCCCTGCCCCTCTTACCTTGTTTATTCTCTTCCACCATCTTTTTCTTTTTCCTTACTCATATAGCTGCTGCTACTGCTTTCTCTCCTTCGTTTCTGATGGACCAGAATGTAAATAAATGCTTCACATCTAATACACCATTTCTGAAATGACCTTCACTTGATTTCAGCATCTCTGTCCTCGCGCCTATCCACTGCTCTTGACTCCACCACCAACCTTCCGTTCAAATCTTCCAAGAATCAATCTCTAAAGAATAACAAGAATAAGTACCAAGTTTAACAAAAAGGTCAAATGAGAATTGAGATATCAAATAGAGGCGCGCGAACAAAATATCAATCACCTCCTGTAATATTTTCAGTTCTCTCTCCTTGTCTCTTCATTTGTGCTCGTATACACTTAATGGCAGTCTTCTTGCTTCAGTGAAGAGGCTATTATATTACAAGAAACTTAACTGCAAGTTAAGATATGTAAATTATAGTTTTTAAATAATAAAGAAATAAATTAAATACAGTGCAGAAAGTTCAATTTTTCCACCAAAGAACTATCTTCTTATTTTCCAATTTCTTTCTTCAAGTCATTCAGAGAGCCTCGAAAATGGAATAATTTATGATTCTTAAGTTTATTAATTTTGGATAATTTCACAAAGATTTATGATGGGATGAAACTGAAAGGAAAGGCACATAAAAGACAGTTAAATATAAATTCACGGCCAATGATGATTCAGATAAATCTTCCCTTTCAGAAAGAAATCGTACTTTTGAATCGTGAAACTTGTAGATTCATCTTGATCAAACCCATTTTGAAATGATGACTAACTCCTAAACTCAATTAGACATTTCGGAGCAAAATTTATCAGCATTTAAAATAGACTGGCAAGGAAATAATCAAATACAGCAACATATGTGTGAAAATTCATAGTCATGGAGCTAATCGGTTGAACAAGACTCTTAAACATTAACAGAAACCCAGAAAATCCACCAATCCTGATGAATTCCAGTAAAGCAAGACTGAAACCGCGTAAGGTGATGCCCCAACCCAATCATATACCCCCCAGTGCCCGCACCATTAAATATTCCAACCCCATCCCCACCAAACATATGCCCAGGAAGCCCAATGCTGCCTAAGAAAACCATCATTGCTAAGAATGGTGAAATTCCGAGAACCCTCCATCTCACTCCTGGCTATGATGTGAAATCTAAAGCCAGAACCCACTCCATCTAGGAGAAACTTAACCATCAGATACCATCCACTCTTCCAATGAGATTTCACAAAACCTAGATAAAAAAAAAGTGGGACTCTATTTGAATCTTTGACATGCATGCCTCAACCTTTCTCTAGATGCCTTTTTCTATCTTTCTTCTAATAAGGTTTTTATCAACATATTCCAACTTGTCAATTTAAACCATGAAGCCCATTTCAACCTAAATTGATCACTAACAACCTTGTGTGTTCTAGGGCAGACCTGCATCATACTTGATTTGGTTGTCCCTTATTCTAGCTTGAAATTTAAACCTCAATAAATTGTTTGACAATCATATCTACTCAAATACTTAATCATGGATCTTCTAGGTAGATTCATGACCAAGATTGATGTCATCAACTCTCAATTTGTTCCACTTTCTACAGAACATCAATTATTGAATCTCATAATAGTTTTCCAAACTTACAATGTATAGAGCTAACTAAATTTCATAAATAAACAGAAGAAATCCTTTCCCTGCTATTTGCCTTGTGAACCTCATGCTTTCACTATAATGCTAGAAACATCCAAACTACTATGATTTAGGAACTGGGAGATTCAAGCCACTTTAGTGAATGTTAGGCTTTTATTCTTTTTCTTTTCTCTAATTTGATAGGAAACTACAGTTAGTAAGAAAAAAGAATGATGTAGACCCTTCATCGTATAATTAAGAGAGTCCCCAAAGGAAATTCACAAAGAGGATCCCCTATTCCTCATGATCCTCAAAGTGCAAGCATATCTCTCTTGTCTTATCCCCGGGGCTCGGATTCTCCTTGAGTTGACAGTTCCCAAGCCATCCTCAGGACTTTAGATGGCGACATATCTTTCATTCTCTTATCTCTGTGGATTCTCTATTGAGTGAATATTATTCACAGACTTCATCCCTGGTGATTTCGATTTTTCAGGCTACAAAAGCTCATCCTTCTACTTTCATCAATTCCATTGGTTTTAACCCTTAACCTTTCCATAACCAATCTTTTCAACTCTAACCCAAATCTGGTTCCGAGACTTAAACCATTCAAAATACTTTGTTTCACCATAAAGACCCCAACACCTTAATCCCTGCTTAACTTCTAGGAGAAACTCAAAATCCGTGCATAGTCCTAAACTTGCCGTAGAAAACCTAGAAACCCAAAACTAGCTCAAAACAAGATTGTTTTTGCATCAAATCAAACCCGAACATTCCCAAACTTAAGATCTATCATTATAAACCTTAATTGCTTTATATATAGCCCTAAATTAGCCCTAGAACCTTTGAAACCAGATCTATCCCTTATCCATCAAAGTTATACCCGAAAGCCTGAAAATACCATAAACTGATTCCCTAACTTATCTAAACCCCCTAGATCATCCATCAAGATCCGTCCCCACATCACCTTACACACCACATACACCCCTCCACTTCAATAATATCTTCTAGTCTTGCAGATGATGCTCCATCCTCCAAGGACTCTTAATACTTCTTCACAAATTAAGAAACAGAAAGTCTAGATGAAAAAACCAAATAATACACCTTCAGGTTTTTCCCATTTCTTCACCTGGTCATGGACTAACTAGAACTGTTTATACAAGCTTATAACCAAATTCTGGTAGTAGTTCTTTCAAATCTAAATTCAGTCTCTGGCCAATCATTTTAAAAGAAAAGGAAGCACTGGACCATAGTTCTTGCCACAAGCTCAGCAGCATAATGTAGGTCCATTCTTTTTGTCCCAGCTTTACTTCCATCCCCCTGATATGAGAAAGCCATTAGGTTTTCGAACCTCTAGTTTTGCTAATGCAAGCACTTAAGATGGGATGCAAAACCCGCACCCTGAGTCATGGATCTGTAATGATCCTACACTGCATGCTACCTCACAACCACCACGCATAATTTTCTTTTCAGTTTTTTCATTTTTTTAATAACCATGGGTATCCAGGCCAACCAACACACATCTCGACTAATCCCATTGAGCCCCAAATTAACTGCAAGGCAAATCGCATGCTCCCATATATCAAAACTACATGGCGACTCTCTCAGTCTTCTACCTTACTCATGACATATATACCTAACCTCAAAAAGGCAAGGGCTTAAGGGGCTTGTCCACTTTCAAATGCAATCAACCCATAGTTTTAAAAAGGCACAAGACGACTTATAGGGTAAAATGTCTCTTGGTGGTTTTAGGCGTTATGCGACAAAAGACGCTGAGGAATAAACAAAGACCTCGAGTAAACATTATTCTTAAGTAAAACTGATCTATGAATGTATTTGATAAAAAATTTAAGATTCCTAAAGACATCTAAAGAAAAAATCAAGGTGCAACAGAATTAGAGTACTAAATTTCAAATTATAGTTAGAAGTCAAGAATGAAAGTGTCAAAACGAAATTAAACTCTACAAGGCATGCTCTTCAAAAGCTACAGAGGCTCTCAAAGGTGAAGAACGGAATGGTGGGACTTGAGCCTAGGCGCATTTTTAGAACCATGAATTAACCATATCTTAAAAGCACCTTCAGATGATCAATAAAACTCAACAGTACACATTAAGATATCTTTACCTAAAACATAGTAAAACTTATTGCTTTCTATCCATTTAATTATGATTTCTATTATTACAATATCACTATTTATTAACATTGTATGTACTGATACACTTATATTGGATTTGACATATGCTATTTTAGCCTGTTATTATTATTTTATTTTTTTCTTTTGATTTTATTATTTATTTATTATTTATTTTATAAGTGTGCCATGGGATTGTATTAGAAACAAGAAAATACAAAAGTAAACTATAATACACAGATTTTTTAATTTTAATATCTTCTATTGCATCCAATACAGTTTAGAGTATATAAAGATTATTTAAAGAATTTACTCTTTGTACCTTAAGAACTGTTTTATCTCTTTCTTAATTTTTAAAATTATAATAGATAAAGTTTAAAGATTAATATAATAATTTAATATCATGTCATATTTATGAATAAATATATACAAGATAAATAGAAATCATTAATAGAAATTAAAATTTAATGGTACATATTAAAAATTAAGATACAAAATAAAACCAAGATAAATTTTATAATAACTCGCTTATAAAAACATTTTAATTTTTTTTACATGAATTACATTTCATCAACATCATTTTATTTTAAAATCAATGTAAATTCTGGTATAGTTTTAAAACAGTCAAAAGTCACTAAGCAAAATTATGGAATATTATTTTATTAAGTTTTTTTTCAACTCCTTATGTCAAAAGACAGATAATAAATAGGTTTCATGTACATTCAGTGTTTTTTTCCTTATTTGATAGGTAAAAAAGAAATGTCATTGAATCAAGAGGGGAAGCCAGAAGGTGGCCCAAGGCATAGATTATTGTGAATACAACGGGGGCGCCCATGGCCTCAGACAAAAATAAAGGAGCAAAAAGCAACAAAAAAAGAGCTCACCATCCCCCAATAAAATTAAACCCTAATCAAATTCACCGCTAAATGTACATTTAGTGGTAATATAACACTTAACATCTTATTAAGATAGAAAACAAATAACAAATATATTTTCTAACTACAAGTAACCATGTGTTATTAAAAATGACTAATTATTTTTCTTATTGTGCTCATGTTTAGTATTAATTTATTTTTCATAGAGTAGAAATTGTGCCCATAGTTGAGATCCGGGTCACACATTTAACCCTGTCTTCAAATCGTTTATAGAGGATTTAGCATCAGGACACAAACACAAACTTGATGTCAATACTTCAACCATGTAATGTAGGCTTACAGTGGCATGTTTCGTACAATTAACTGACATGGATGGGTTTTAAACTTCCTTAAATTGGTCAAAAGATTTATAAAACAAAACCGTTGATCAAACTAGAGAATATGTGCACAGGGAAAAAGGGAGGAAATATATGTGTTTCAGCAAGCCACTGACTTTTTTCTTTAATGGTAAGTTTCTCAGTGATAAAGAGCCCAAATTTCTTTTAGCATCTATTTCTTCTTTGCTTGTTTTTTTCATCCTTCAACAACAAATGTATAAGATTTCAACTATAATTTCATACCAGCCATAGACCCATGATAGATCACCAAAGCAATTTGTTCTTTCTCCCCTAGCTTTCAGATCACATCCTTTCATATTGTCATAAGAACTGATGGGTGAACTTTAATCTTTATGATATCAAGAGGAAACATGAAACTTCCAAGAAAATAGATTGTCATACTAACAAAAATACAGTTTCTATCAACAAGAAGGCAGTAATTAATTGATGTCAATTACCCAAAACTCTATATTTCCTTTCATAATCTTCCTCATGTCCATTTCGGGTTCCTCCATGCTTCCTTCCTTAGCAACTTGCTTCTTCTTAGCCATTATTTTTACTCCAATGCACAGCCCAATTCAACTGCAAAACAAAGGTATATGATTATCATAGCAAGAGTTTTCATGAATATAATTACACCCTTCAACAAAGATACATTGCAACATAAGTAACCCTGATCTATCATAACAAAAATCATAAAAATCCAACAAAATAAACTCAAAATAAATAAATAAATATGAGAAAAAGAGCGTGCTAATCTATTTATATACTAGTATCCATACTTATTTATCTATTTCTTATACAATATAAAAGCCGGGAAGAAGATGACTTTGTTTCAGAACATGGGTGCTGCCGGCTGATTTGCTCTGCTTCAATCTGTGTCAACGCTAAAACAAGAACACCAAGTCATAAATGATCCTCACCGAGCGCCCTCTGTATCAACCAATAATCAATTGAACCTCCTCACACAAAAAGGGGAAAAATTATTTAAGGGATCGAACTCAATGAGTTAGGATTTTCAAGCTTGCGGAAGTGTTATTGGAGAAAATGCGCAAGGGTGGTGCCTGTGTGGAAGAGTAAAGAGGAATTCTTCCTGTGTGCTGCAATATGATTCCCCATACCCGCTCCCTGGACGGAACCCTTCAGAAACCCATGTCTGCATGAAAGTGCACCCTCTCCCAAATCTCAGCCTCCTGTTTTATTACAAAAAGCTATAAAAAACAGCCGTTGAATACCATCTTCATCTTTGAACCCTTAATCACAAATCCAAAATTTCCCACATTCTACAGAGAACAATAAACACTTATTCGAGGAATGAGAAAGACGCATGTTGAATCAATAAACCCCCAGAAATTCTAAACAGTAATACTAAAAAAAAAACAATAATATAATAAAATAAATGTTGTTTAAAAAACAAAAGCACTACAATAAACAGCAGATAGGAAGGAAACCAAAATCACCCGCAAAATCCCAATACAACATTTCCCATATGATTCTTGAAATGAAACCAAAATCACCTTGAAATTCCAAGTAACATAAGAAGGTGTGTTCACTTCATATGTACATAATCATAGATCTAAACGAAAAATCACACACAAATCCTGCAATATATGAGTACACCTCAAAGAGTTTACACCATGTCAAGAAAAGCCATTATTATAAACACACTACATGCCAAATCCCAAGACGAACATGCCGCAACCACCGTTATAGAGTAGCTTTCCCGTGTGAGAAGAGTTAAGAAAGAAGAAGGAAGAGGAGGAAGCTTTAGATGGCTATTAATCATTTAGGGTTTTTAGAAGAAATATTTGTATAAAAACAAAGCAACATTTGTATTTACATTGAGAGTGGCTCTACTACACTCCATTCCATGTTTTTTCTTTGAAAAATAACCCTATTTTTTTGGGGATAAAAATACACATTTCTATCTTGTGTATTCACATTAGGCTTTAAAAGAAGAGGTTATTTTATAAGAAAACAAAATTAATATTTTTGTCGTAACTACAGCTAAAAATTAATAGATTTTAAATTTCTAAAATTGTGTTTTCAAAGGTATTTTAATCAAATCACCTAAAGACTCACCAACATGTAGGTGAGCATAGTTGAGATCTTCCTGAACTCTCACCAAAGGTATCAAGTTCGAGCCATGAGTAACGCAAATTAAGCATGCAGATAACTCACCAGAGATGAAACGGATTCAGCCCATTTTGGCCTAGCCCATGGGCCAAAATGGTCGCCCATTTTTAATTGGCCATGATTATTAGTGGTCTGGCCCTGGCATGGGCTGTCACAAACGGCAAATGGAGCCAAAATATTAGTGCTTAAATACCAAACATGCCAAAAACATGTACATATAGATTTTTTTATCTAATTCAATATTTATTACCTACTAAAAGCCTAAAACAGACCAAAAAACTGCATGCAATCAAGGCTTTACAAAAATTTATTCTCACTTCAATGTGGCATGACTAAACAAGCCAAAAACTGTATACTTTTTCATTACACGAAAAGAAACACCAATTCCATCTACAGTAGAAAATATAAGTCTTCAATGAAATGATCACCTTCTCATAAAAACCTCAAAATGTCTATGAAATAGTATTACCAAATCAAGACACAACTGAATTTGAAATCATCAATTGTACTAACAGTTCAATAAATAATCTAACAAACACGTTAATATTCAAAATACCAACATAATAAAGTAAAACTAAATAATATCTTTATAATTACAAATCAAGTTTCAAAATGAAATCCCATATTCCCCTATTCTTCATCCTTCATCTAGATTATCTCCCTCGTTAGCTAGAAGACTTCACATTCAAGATTTAATATCCTTTTAATCATACTTTCCTCTGCATTCAAACATACAGTCTATTTGTATAGCAGAAAACATTCCTAAACAAAAAAGACTGTCAATCAAAAATAAATTTTAGTCTCGGCCATAATCCAACTTGCAAACCTTAGTTTTCAAAAATCCTCCCAAGCAAACGCATTCCCAGGTTATAATACACTCGACTGAAAATACGATCCTCTGCTTGGAAGTTGGTCCCCAAGAAAACCAAGAAGGGTAAAAACAAAATCACATTTAGATTTATTTATTTTTTTATCAATAAAGAGTGGTATATTTACCAAAAGAGAGAGTATACAGGACATATACAAGAGAGACCACAAAAAGCCAAAAAAAAAGGGCAGACACACCTTATTTAAAAATAAGTGCTAAGGACAGAACAACGTCAATTTGTAGGATTAATAACAAAATTTACATTCAATGCAAAAATAAATTTTCTTCCAAAAACCTTCAGTCAGAATTTCAAGACAGAATTTCGGAACTCATTATCTTACATGTTTCCTTTTTCTGATCAAGGACCAAAAGAGGCTAAAGGAAACCAGCATATTCAAGACAGCATATGGAAGGGAAAAAATTTATTAATAATAAATCATTTAAGTGCAGGAATGATTCAAATACAAAACACACCTTATATAAAAATAAGTGCTAAGGACAGAACAACGTCAATTTGTAGGATTAATAACAAAATTTACACTAAATGCAAAATAAATTTTCACTCCCCAAGACAGAATTTCGAACTCATTATCTTACATGTTTTTCAGACGAGGTACATGAACAAATTTTTAATTCTCTCTCAAACGACCTAACAATATAAATATCCCAAAAATATAGTAATTACAATAATAATAAATCTAAAAGTTATAAACCCATAACCAAAAGCAACTAATCACCATACAAACAAAAAAGTTATGTTTAGTAGCATGTTGGGTGAGAAAACATATTTTAGTCAATCGATTACATTCCCTTTAGTTGGAAATCACGAATTATAGAGACGCCCAGGGAAAACAAAGCTACGGAGCGCAAGGATCTGCATCTCAGCACAGTAACAGTTAAGGAGCAAACGCAGTTTTCTGGAATTTCATACAAGAATTATAATTTCGTAAGGCTCACAGAGGCCCTGATCAAACTTCCTGAATTCACAGAAGTTTTACCTTCTTCCGCAAATCAATATCACTAAAAACACCAGAATATGCATATCTTAGAATCGAGAGATTATAAAAAAAAAGGGACAGATAAATAGATACAGAGAGAGAGAGGAGGGTACCTTCCCTGAAGAGCAGTAGGTGCTGGTGTGAAGTGAAACCCTGAGTCCGGTCGACCTTGCCTCTCTCCACAGATGTTGACTTGAGAGAGAGACAGAGAGAGAGAGGGGAAAGGGGCTAGGTTTCTTCTTCAACAGACAGGAGGGGGATGGGTATGAATTTGGCTTGTGGGACAGGAGTGAAGATGTTATAGATACGCTGGAGCACACCATAATTATCCTGGACGCTACACGAATGTCCTCCATCAAACATCAGCCCGTCTTCTCATATTGAGTTTTGTACGGAAATGATTCAACTTTTTTAAAAAAAGATAAAATTAATTTATAGGAGAAAATATTGACAAATAGATGTATGCCGCCGATTTAAATCGACAGGCATTTAAAGAGTCATTGAAGCCGCTGTTCGAAACATTGCACTGGGATTCAATTGCTGCTGTTTAAAACACTGGTATTTGAATGGGACTCACTGCTGCCGACTTGCTAACACTGAAGGTACGTGAAAATTTCATTGCCGCCGTACGTATAAAGCTAGGGCTCTTCTTCCTATTTTCTTCTGCTTCATCCCTCCCTTCCTCCCGCTGCTGGTGCCGTCTCCGCCGTCTGAATCCCTCGCCGCCGTGCCTCTCCACCATTTGAATCACGTTCTTTTCCTATTTTCTGCTTCATCCCTCCCTTCCTCCCACTGCTGGTGCCGTCTCCGCCGTCTGAATCACCCTGTTTTCTGCCATTTGAATCAGGTATATTCTGATCCGGCTATTTAGTCTGCTATTCGATTCCTGCTATTGATTCAATCATGATTTTTTTTTTTTTATTGTGGTCCGATTGCTTTGATTGTGGTTCGGTTGGTTATGTCTTTTACATTTGTTTGTGGTGGAATTTATGGTCTCATGTTGTTATTTTTTTTTTTTCTTTTGATTTCTGTTTAGAATGTGATTTGCTCCTAGATTGTTTGTGTTTTGCGTTTTTTGCTTGATTCGGTGTGGTTGAGAAATTATGGGGGGAGGATGTTATTAATCACTTGGATTGTATGCCACAAAATTAACCTAGTATTAGCGAGCATTTTGTTTCGTACTTTCATCAACTTGAATTGGTATGCCAAGGAAAATAAAGCCCCAAGAAGTCTAATAAAAATGTATGATGCAAAATTGATCTTGAGTCACACAAGATATAAATGAGTGAAGCACACAGGCCCAGAAGGCAAGCACACTCATTGTTGGGCAGAAAATTCATATTGTGCTTGCAACTAACAATTTCAAAACCACACCTAAAACTGCAAACATCTGCTTTAGAGAGAGGCAGATAACCTCAAAGTGCATATTATGGAGCCATGTACCTTCTGGGCGCCTTGTAAACACCTCTCTCTTTCTCCTTGCTTTTGAAATTTTATTCTTTGTTCCTATTCTGAATCCACAAAATATCTAGGTTATCACAGCTTTAGAGCAGAATCTAACTTTTGCCGTATGCATGACATACTGCAACTGAAGAAAAGGAAAGGAAATGACAAACAGAAGAATGCCTCAACCAAAAATACCATCAAGCGCATGTGATTGTTACAGCTAGCAGTATAATAGAGTTTCAAGCCATTCTCTAATTAAGAAACAATTGAAAAATGTAGTTATCAGGTGTTTGCTTGGCATTTTGTTTGAAAAAAATGTAGTTGTCATGCAGATGTATCACGGGAGTTGAAGATTTGACTATTACAAAGAGTGAAGATGGTACAGAGTTTTGCCCATGCCATCTTAGCAATAGTATCTCAGCTTGGTATTTATGTTTAAATTGTCTATTTATATTAGAGCATCTGGCCTATGCCCTGATTCACTCACAATCAGCCACCTTTTGTTGAGTCAGTGAAAAAACCTGTCCTGAGAATCAGTGAATGACGGAGAGCAGTATATTAATACAATGCAAGCTTAGCCTATGGAAGATTAATAATTAACTAGGGAGTTTGAGCCATTATGGATTTGATGGGATAGCTTTCTACAACATTGCCTTGCACCCCTGACCGCCTTGTTAATCTATCTAACACTATCAGGCTTTTAGGTTATTAGGTTCTTATTCTAATATATGAGGTATCATACTAGTAATGTACCATTACAAGAAGAAAACATAAATTAGTGACTAAATAAACATGCTAAAGGGTTTCTTTAGATGCCTAGAAAGTAGACAGCTTGAATGCACTACGAGGAAAACAGATGTGAGGACTTTCTTATAAATTCCTGGCCCTTACTAGCCAGTGCCTTGACGCAAAAGATCATATAGGAAAGGGAAAAAAAACTGTAAATGAAAAAAAGGAATTAAGAAAAGAGAACATCAAACACAAAGGTTCCCCATCTATATCTCCATGGCCCCTCCCTTTTGTTCTGTTGCCAAGTGAACACAGAAAAACAGAGATTATGGTATGGAACTTCTTCGAAATCGAGACAAACTTGTAAGGAACTTGCTTCTTTATGTAGATGACTTAGCTTAGAATCAAGGAGGATGGTAATAAAAGTAATTAGCTTAGACTTTTGTTGTGAAGGTCGAATCTCACTATTCTTTTCTCCCTGTGGTTTGCGGATTTCTTCTTTCAATTTCCCGATGACTTAAAAGTTCCATAGCTCTCTGTATACGACAACAATGAGCATTTAAGATATTATCGCATTAAACAAGAGAAGTTTGCATTTTCAAGAAAGTTTCTCTTTCATGAAGCACTTTTAGTCTTTTAGTTTAAGTCAAACTTTTTATTTAAAAGATATTTTGACGTCTTTTGAAGAGAAACATTACACATGGTAAAAAGTATGTAGGAATATTTCTTAATCTTTGTATTTGAAGAATTTTTATTTTCGTCCAGGCTAAATGTATTTATTAAATACCGTTGATGAAAAGTTAGCAAATTTTTTGACCGACATATGAATCACTCTAGCATGAATCCAACACGGCTTTATGGGGTTTGATTGAGGCAATATCTTCGAAATAATAGCCTGTTGACCGTCAACACGTTAATAAACAACATATTCGCGTTAACTGTTTCACTTCCACTAATCTTAATCAATTCGCTGATTATTATATTAATTACTAACATATTTAATAAGTTATTGTGTTAACATGGATTATTAATTATAATTTATTCATTTAAATAATAAAATTAATAAACATGTTAAATTAATAGGTTATTTGTGTTAAATATGTTACAGATGTGATTAATTATAATTCTTATTATTTTAAATAATCAAATTAAACTGGTCTATGGCTTGTGTTGACCTCCCACACGGTCAATAAACTGCAATAGCCAAGTAATGTAATATCGACACGTTTATTATTCAAAGGCTTGCCTAGGTTGGGCAAATATTAACACTCCATCCGCATTACTGATACTAATTCACACGAATTACCACCACTAGTTGGATTAGTGAGGGATATTTTCGAATTTCACTTTTAAAATGTATACTTTATTTATTGAAAATATAATTATTTTTTTACAGGTAATTTCAACTATGTAAATCACATTTTATTTGTATTCTTGGTGATGGATATATACTTTTAAAAACCGCCGCTCAATTAGGTCGAAATTGGTGATTTCGATTGATGATTTCACACACGTCATGCTTTGACCGCCTCACTTCCGCCATCGATCTCTTCCCCCGGGCTTCATGGATTCATGCTTCTGACTCCACCTATTCTCTCTTATTCCCGCCATCACAGCCAATATTATAACTACCGCCGCAAATTGGGATATACGGATTGATGCACTTAATCACCATATCGCTTATCTCTATCTCTATCTCTATCATATCATTATAGCCGTCATAAGCATTTCTTGAGAGATTGAATCCCACCTGAGGCGCCCGCGCCTTTAACTTGCCTACTCTACAACACATCGGGCTTGTTCGATGAAATTCCCTTCTGGCGTAACTCTCATTATAAAGGCATATTATTCAATGCTTCCTGACGGCTTTCCACCTCTTTAATTCCTTTATCATCGGTGATCACTAGATGTGGCGGAAGTATAATCGTTATTTCGCCAATCAAGTAAATGGATCATCATTCATTCAATCGCTTTGAATGAGAACTGGGTTTCTTTGACGAGAGTGCTGCCAAAAGATAAAAAGAAAGAGCTTTGAAATATTAAAGCAAATGAAGCCTCTTTTGTCCACGCGATTAAAAGAAGGTAATCAGAAATGGCTTTAATATGTGTCACTTTTGTTCATGTTGTTCGGTAAGCAAAGCAGATTGTGTTTAAAGTCAATGTAGGCGGGTGGTTCGCCATCCATCTCTTTGTCAATTCTCGCCAAGGGCTTGTCGCATTTTTGGTTGATTCATGTGAAGAAAGACTTTCTTTAAGGTGATAGTTTATCGTGAATGGGAATGTTCCATTGAAATCGAGTGGATCCATACATAGAATTTGAAAAAGTTACGCAATACCATAGCTGGCGTAATGGTCATTTACAGAAAATAAAATAATTATGACATTTGATGGGTAGCTATGTGAATTTTTAGGATTTCATGAATGATGTCAAAGCGTGGATTGGTTTTAATAGAATTATGGTGGCTACCATGATCCCGCTCATGATCTCAAGGCTTCGAGGATAGAAAGCCAGTACCTGGGCCGCTCCTCCAAAAATTGGCATCTTTACTTGGGAAGCTGCATGGGGCAAAGTGCTCACACTGGATAATCTCAAACGTCGTGGAATGGCTTTTGCAAACAGACGCCCCTCGCAATGGAGTGAGGGGACGCAGAGACCACAGACCTTCATTTATCGATCCATCATAAGTTAAAATTGCCTGTGTGGGAACTTGCTTTTGTCAATTGGTGGGGTTAGTTGGGTGTTTCCAAGAGCGGTCAGTCACACCCTTTTAGCCTGGCAAGGTGTCGCCGTGGGAAAGAAGTTTGAAAGATTTGGAGAGCAAAGACCTCATGTTTGTTGACTCGTGTGCTAGAATAGGCTGTTTTCAGAACAAGGTCACCTCACCCAAAGGATTAAAAATTAATTTTGGTGTGTCCAATTTGTGGAGCTGGCCAACCTTATGGTTAGACGACACCACAAACTCGTTTTTTAGATTTTCTCATACATGGTTTGGGGTGTAGGTAGTTTTTTTTTGTTTTCTTGTTTTCTGTGGGTTGGCTTCCTTTTGTCCACTTCCTGTGTACTCTTTGGAAGTTTCCTTTTTATAACACTTGCTTTTTACTGATCAAAAAAAAAAAATATTAGGCATAATAGCTGCATGAATGACTTTTCAAATTGATTTTTGTTTACAGGCTTCTTGAGATCCAAATCATGC
Organism: Tetrastigma voinierianum; assembly: GCA_016808115.1. Taxonomy (NCBI): domain Eukaryota; kingdom Viridiplantae; phylum Streptophyta; class Magnoliopsida; order Vitales; family Vitaceae; genus Tetrastigma; species Tetrastigma voinierianum. The sequence continues at coordinate 19,983 of JAEQBH010000977.1, forward strand.
ATCCCAAATTTGATGTGAAATTTTAGAAGGATAAGTAGGAATCTATTATGAAATTTCATAATCAACTAAGAAGGCTATGGCTATCACATTACGTAGATACAATTTACTTAACTTGCATTTGTGTTGCCCATATATTTAGCCTCAGCAGAATACCAAGGATTGACTGAAGACTTCTGGCTACTTTGGAAACAGAAAATTTAGAATGCGTAATGGAGAATGGTATTTTATTGAAATGGATGAGAGTTGTTTGCAAGTTCTAATTTCCCAATATTTTGAGAGAATGTGAATATCTATTCCCTTTTGATCTGAAAGGTTGAGTCCCCGAGTATATAAAGGGTTAACATCTTCTTACTAGTAGGGGCTAATCAAAGTAAAGAGATTCCAATCTCTGAAAGAGAGCTTAGTCTCTCCATAGTAGTGTACTAGTAGAAGGAGTAGGTTATGATTTGATCCAATAACTCCTTTTCTCTGTATAATCGTTAACAATAACCTAATATCAGAAAAAATGAGACTTGTAAATGTCATCACTGTTATTCAAAATGTAAATTACCTCATTTGTTGATTTAACATGGTTTGAAAAGGAAAATAAGACTGACTGAGGGCATTTTGAAATGTAGTTTCTGGCCAACAGCAATAAACAAGCAGTATTCACTTTGAATTGTGATAATCCACCACTGATTCTGCCACCCTCTCAATTTTGCATGTTTTGCTTAGGAAGAATGTCTTCGATTTTGCATTTCTTATTACAGAAGTATGGTTTCGGGATTATTTTTTTAAAATTATGAAAGCCTTGGCAATCTGGAAGATATTTTTCCAATGCACTCTTCTTCTATGCTCTATGTGCATTTATATTAAATTCCAGATGAAGAGGAGGAGTATTGCTTTTGAGTGCTTATTATTACATATTGTCGGCATGGTGTAGCATGTTGGTATTCTCAAAATCAGGAATAGATGTTGTTTGTTTAACCATTGAGAGAAATGTGCAATACTTGCCCAACATAGTAGTGTAAAGGATAAAATATTAGTAACTAGAACACTGCATAGAACATTTCAATTAGGGAGGAAACTGCGTTTTGTTGAGAATAATTGGCTTACCAAGCACCAGCTAATTAATATGTTCCATTTAAACACGATTTCTCATCAATGCTCATTTATCACCATTGGTGCCTGCTTTTGACTGTTTACACATTATATCATCCTAGTCAATCCCATTTACTTTAGAACTATTTGTTTATCCACCTGCTTGCAAAGATTTTCAGGCTAATACTTCCCTGTTCTTTAGGTCTTACTTGAGAAAGATATTAATTATCTAATTGATATGATGTTTGGTCTAAATGATCTCTTATGCATAGTGGACACATCACATGTACCTTGGAAAAAGGTAATAACAAATGAAGAGAGCTACTTCTGAAAGTGGATGCAATGAATCATGATAATTTATAGCCCATGGTAGGAGGTCCAGCAGTCCCAAAGTCGATGTAACACCAAAAGCTTCTGTGGCTTAAAATTGATAGGATGAAAGTCCTCAGTTGGAAAGCCAACCATGCAGTATCTTTAATGGCTGAGGCTACAGGGTATCTGCTATCAAGGTCACTAACAAATTAGTTTGCTCCTCTCATTTAATACTTGAACACTTGCAGTCTTTGCTGTTCTCTTGATTGAAGTGATCTTCTCCTTTGCAAATGGACTTTCACATGAGGATCCATAAATACTAAATCACTAATCTTCTAGACTTGAAATAGAAGCTTCATAACATGGGTGGTGGACCAACCAAGGTGTTTAATCACGGCGGGAATTTTCTGTATTGCTTTTTCTCCTTTGTTCTTCGTTCAGGGAGCAAAAGCAGCACTGTGAAGCTCTTGTTTGTTATCGTTGTTCAAATAGGTAACTTTAACCACAATATGATGTATCTCTTTTGTGCTTTTATTTTATTGTTGTTATTATTATTATTTTGAATAATGATGCTCACTCCTGGCATGTTTAAAGAAAAAATTCTTATGTTTGGCATATCACAATTGATGTACAAGCAGAGAACTGTGACCCACAATTTGATGTTTCATCTTGTGAGATTTGCTAATAGACATGACTTTCACTACAATAGCAACTACAATGTTATTACTTCATCAAAAAACAGTAATCAGTATAATATGCTTCCTTTTTAAGTGGAGAAATTGGTGTGATGGCCTGTATCATTCTTGGCAGCTGTTGTTGGAACCAAAGAAAATTCTAAAACAGGGAAATAATGAGGATTTAATATGTGGCCTAGGGTTTTTCTAGATAGGTGCAGAAAATGTGCAAACTTTATTTTATGCCACAACAACAATGATAGCCTATAAAGTTGAGATCATACATCAAGAATTGGTCATCATTGTGGCTATAACAGTCAAGCCAAATTTGTATCATCTTTGCTTCTGTAATTAGAAAATAACAAAAGAAGCTCTTTCTATTTATGTGCCTTAAGAATGTGCTTACTTTGAACTTCTAATTGGGGAAGGTTGTAAGCATAATTCTTCCCTCCCTTTATCTTCCATATGTTGTTTAGCTAGATTTTATTCTCATGAAATGGACCTTGAAATACATTTCCTTTTTTCCTTCCTCAGGCAAATACTTATTATCTTCAAGAAAGTGGGTCAATCACTGGTGTAGCCTGGCATCTACAAGGTCCATGGATTTGCAAGGCCATCTTCCACGACAACCAAATGCACTGAGTTTCAATGTGCACACTTTAAATGCAGATAAGAATGCAATACAAATACTGAACCCTGCCTTTTCGCTCCTCAGCTTAACCTGGATGAAGCTAAGGAATTGTGTGTGAGGAATCAAGACTTGGTTTTGAAAAAGCTTCTTACAATCATGCTACTACAAGTCATTGTAGCATCACTTCCATGGGCCCAATAAGGAAGTTTTTCTTTTCCTTTCCTAGAAAAAAGCCACTCTAGTTTATATGATATGTGCTTCCTTTTTAAGATGCCCAAAATACCCTCTTGATCACCCCTCATCATCTCTGATCATGAGCTCTTTAAGATTTATTGAAGTAAAACACCCAACCATTTCGATGGGTAGAGCCATACCAATTTCCGAGAGCCGGCGAAATTCACACCCAACTATTTATTAACTGGGCCTCTTAACAACCCTCATCTTGATGGTCAATTTATAGCCTCCATAGCCCTCAATAACCCCAAGCATAATTATTCCAATCAAGTCCTTGACCACTTCTACAAACTAACCTTCTTTCACCTTTCAATTCCTATGATCGTGAGCCCACTCCAAAAGTTCAACTCTCATTTAAGCTCGTACTTTCTATAGCAAAGATCTTCATTCTGATCGACAATTCGCCCTCGAGCACCTGTTACACTTCACGCTCTTAACCGCATCAGCTTCGCCTATTGGCACCCCGCATTGTCTTCGCCTCAGACACATCAGGCTCTTGTGAAATACGGTTGATACGACCGCCATGTTCAGTGGGCTGATTTACATGTACGCAGACTCGCACTGCCGCTGGTCATCGAGTGCAGTTAAACATCAATTTGTGAGCCGTATGTGGTGCGTCGACAAATGCAAGAGCCATGTGCTGATGGGGGTGATGTTGGTTTTGCTAAGCCGCTTGATAAAATGTCCTGTGGTGACCATTTCGCATGGAATGCAATGATTTCGGTCGCGCAATAAAATAAGAGAGCAATGACCATTCAATTTAATACGGAGGGCGTGGAAGGTGAATGAGGTGTCCATGCCCGTGATGCGCACACCAGCGCATTGGATCATGAGATGGGCTCACGCTACATAGAAAGAAGCAACTTCCACGACACCGTGACATCAAATTTCATCGACATGTATTCAAAATGGAACATGAACAAAGCCATGAAGCCTGAGATAATGAAAGAAAAGACTGTGTTATATCGAGTAGCCTACCATTGGCGGGTTAGCCATGAATGGAGCTCGTGAGAAGTGTCTAGAGCTGTTTTCTCTCATGAAACAAGATGGTGTTCAACCAAATGAAGTCAATGCTCGCTTTGCTTTAAGGGATGTAGCGTGGGTTGACCTGCCGAGTGCAGCTGTATCGCGCTACTTCCTTGCTCACTGAGAAAAAGTATATGGATTGAACCCACGACATTATGGCCTTATGGTTGATTTATATGGTCGAGCTGGTCGCTTAGATGAAGCTTTGAACTTCATCAATAGCATGCCCGTGAGGCCTCGCTGGGTGATGGGGTGGTTACACCGCTTAAACTGCAAAATCTACAAAAATATGGAAAATGGTGAAACTCAGTTCTATGTTATCAGAGATAGAGGCCAAGAAACCCACATGCCATGTGCTTCTGCTCCACATTTGCGCCTATACAAGGACCTGGACAAGGTGAGTTACGTGAGGCGCATAGTCGAAATGTCAAAGGTAAGGAAGCAACCCGGATGCAGGCATAGAGGTTGGTGGCGAAGTTCACGAGTTCTTCGTCGGAGATAAATCCCACCCAAGATATGCTGAAATCCAAGTAATGCTGGGAGAGATCGCCAAGAGGTTGAAACTATTAGGGTACGTAGCTAACACTAACCCTGTGTTGTTTGACATAGAAGAAGAAGAGAAGGAGGATGCTTTGTGTATGCATAGTGAGAAGATTGCCATTGCTTCTCGGTTTGATCATTTGGGTCCGGGATGTCCCATTAGATCAGTGGAAGAACCCTCGGGAAGTGCCAGATCCGCACGATGCCACAAAATGACCGTTTTTGTAAATGTATATTTGGCTGCAGGAGACCTAAAACTTATCTCCATCATTTTTGGGAGTGTTCTTCAGAAGGGCAGGATAGCCTTTTTTGCCACAAAACATTTCTATTGATCCAAATCCAAAGCTTTTTTTTGTTTTTTTTTTAATCATGTTCACTATTTTGATTCATTAGTTTGTATTTCACCACGCCCATTAATTTCCTACTTTCTACCATAGATGTTATTTCCATTTTCTTAAATTAAATGAGGAGGCTACAATGAGACTCAAAATACATCATGCTAATTTTTCAAGACCCTTGTGGCCATTTAGTCTACAACTATCTTCATACAACATTTGAGTAAAAAGTCTAAAAGTAAAGGAGATGCCTAAACTAAATAGCACTCTTATCACCCTTCATCATCTTTGATTCTAAAAGAGTGTTATAATCATGAGCTCTTTAAGATCTATTGCGAAACACCCAACCATTTCGATGGTAAGGCCATGCACTACCCTAAGAGTAGGGTTGTTCATAAATCACCCTAGATTGAAAAACCGGACCAATTGGAGAAACCTGCCTGACCCCAGCTTCCTGTAGTGGTTTATTGCTCCAACTTAAAATCGACCCGATTTTTTAGAAACTTTTTTTGCACTATGAAAAAATTTATGTAATACTTATATTTTTATATAATATAATCAAATTTAATAGTTATTTATCAAAAACATTAATTAATTAGTTAGAGATATAAAATAGAAAATAGACAAAGAAAAGTGGGTTATCTTCAATAGCAAGACACTTGGTTGCACGGAGGAACTCTAGGTGTTACCACCCTCTCTCTGTTTCTTTCTTCTTTATTCTTCTTTCTTCTTCTTCCAAAGATGACTTCAACTTCTTCTTCTTCGTGCAACGACTTTAACCCAAGTTGAACTTTTCTTTTTCTCCTAATCCATTTTCAACCTTAATCTTTTCCTTCTTTTTTTTCTCTCTCGATTCACTTTCAGCCATTATCTTTGTTGCTTTTCTCCTTCCATGATTCCCTTAGTCTCTAAGTAAGGCATATTTTTTTGTTTTCATTTTACTATAAAAAAACATTGTTTTAATAGGTGAAAAAAAAGCCCTAACGCTAAGAAATCGATTGTTACATGAAGAAGAAGACAAGAAAAAGAAGTGGAGTGAAGCACGCTGAGCTTGCGCCGGTAGAAGGTGGGGTGGGGTGCCTGCGCCCCAAGCAATGCCTCTTTGAAGGCTGAATTCGATCTCGCGAGCAGGCACTGCAGCAGTGAGTTGCCCGCCTCAGTGTTTGTGCCACGCCTTTCAACCAAGATCCCTGGGCTAGGTGAATATCATACTCTGTCATCAATCATCATAAAGTACGATGATTGTTTTTTAATTAATAATGTAAATATTAATAAACTAGTAATGAGAAAGACATTTTATTAACTGTATGTCGTTTTTTTGTATGTGCACCACAGGTGCTCTTGATTTTGTTCGTTTCAGATGCCTAACTCAAAACTTGGGAAAATAAGAGATTTTTCTCCCAGTTCAAACCACTTGAAGCACTGGATGATTAGCCATTGACAAAGAAGATGATGAGGAAAAAACAAAAGCGCTGCCCCACCCGCAAAAAGAGGGAGATGCTATGTCGTGCCAAAAGAAATGAGAGTGCATTTATTGGTGCAAATTTGTAAATTGAGATGGAAAAATAAAAGCCTAGGGCCGAGTTCTATGTACTGTGAAACAATTACCATATATATATATATATATATATATATATATATATATATATATGCATGCTTCTTTAGGTTATTAAGTGATAGGCTTTAGGTTATTAAGTGGAGCTTTTGACTTGAATATTGTTTTTTGAATAAAAAACAAGGGGAATTTTAATTCAGGTTTCAAAAAATCAAGCAAAAGTAATGCGTTTGGTCGTGGCATCGCCATCGCTGCGAAGATTTGTTTGGCACATGAGCCATTCACAACGCGCTTATTGAATTTAAAATTTTGAAAGCAAAGTCTCTAAGATTAAGGATGCCGGAAATTGAACTATCGATTTAAAAACTTATTCTTGTGCCGCCGTCTCCCCCGTCAGATCCAGCCAAGTCACCCCAAAGCAAATAGCAAAACACGTAGCTCAATTTGGCCCCAAATTCAATAATCCAAACAAGCTTCTCTCGTCAACCCTATCCTACGTAAAAGTTCAATGTACTTATGAAGAAAGTGATGAAACCCAAATCGTAATGATTGGCACAATAACCGAGAAACTCAAGATATATAAAATAAAAATATTATCACCATGGAATCTACCGTCATCCAACGCTTGCCATCGATTCGGGTACTTGATGCAACGCCCGCCTACCTAACTTGACACAAAGTGTCGCCGTTCACAACGACAGTAATTACCACACTTTTGGAGCTAAACTAATTTATTTGATCATTTTTCAAACTTGAATAAATTCCTATATTTCATTCCAAAACACTATTCACATCAAAAGTTCTATTAAGTGACAGAGGGCGCTTTAGTCTTTACATGAGAAAGCCACAATAAGAGTTTCTTGGGTTGCTTGATGTTTTTAGCTTCTGGCTTCATAAAGAACCTAATAATGGTTAAATATGTAAAACCTTGTTGAATCATTTCTTATCAGTCTGATTCTGATATGATCTCAATGGAAAGTATTGATCTGATCTCAATGGAAAGTATTATAATAGTGGCAGTTCAAACAGTAGTCACTTGCTTTCAGTATGACATTTTTTTTTTTTTATGAAAACATTGTTTGTTGTGTAGAGTATATTAGTATTATAGAACGGACTCCAACTTATATTACCAAATTTATATCATTAGGGTTATAATTTCAATCTTTATGTTTTGAGACAAAATTGTTATTATGTTTGCAATTTCACATTTGACCTAAAAATTTTAATATTTTAATTATTTCATTGAGAGTTAAAAATCCACATGAAACATAACATGCTCCTCCTAAACTATTTAAAGAAAATTGATCTCATTTTGAACATCTATTCAGGGGTGTTAGCTAACGTCACACAGACAACAGGTTCTTATCCTATAAGCTGCTGCTGGCCTCTGGTTTTAAAAAGCAAGAGAATAATGTTCCCAAAATTGGTGAAGAAGAATACACTGCTAATTTACTGAAAAGAAAAAGAAGATAGAATATAGTAGTCATAATATACTAAAAAAGATTGGTCCAAAAAGCTCACATCATCAGAAAACAGCAGCAGCTCAGCTTTCAGTGCACAAAAATAATAGCAAGAAGCATCCACCATCATCCTGCTACAACCCCTCCCTCTCCAAAGTAGTTGCCCAAAATCAAGAACTGTGATTGGAGTTGGAGGACACTAGCTATTTACAATGTTCCCAAGCAACTTCTGAAACAAATTACAGCACGCTTTCCATCCCTAACTCTTTACCTCTTTCTCTTGACAGCAGCAGCAGCAGCCCCTGAACCTCTACCTCCTTTCTTCTCCGTGGATGCCGAACCTCCTCCTCCTTTTCCTCTTCCTCTTCCTCTTCCTGCTGGTGTTTTCTTGGCACTAGAACCCTAAGTTTTTTAAGTCTAGTTCACTTTAATTCCTACAAGAATATTAAGGGTGTTTGATGAGAGGGAAGACATCGCTCGCTTAACTCCATAGATGTCATATTATTGGTAGTTACTCAACAATGCATGATAAGATTAGGAAATTGCCCACCTTTAGAGTTAGAGATTCTGAGATCTGTTGGCAGCTTCTTTCACCCATTGGCAGTGTCTTCAATCACAAGTAGTGTAAATGAGTAAAACATAAATTGAGTCAAAATATAAAGGATATTCTGGTTATCAATGAAATTAAGAAGAAAAATTATCAGATTCTAACATATCGACAAAAGAAAAATCAGGAGGTCATAAAATCTTTAATTTTGTTATTAATTTAGAAATGGTAAGACTGGAAGTATTTGTTGTGGTTATCTGAATCTGGTAATATGATGCCCAAATTTAAATGGCTTTGGTGATCCCAACAAATTGGTTTACATTTTACATTCCATATCAACTTAAAAGAACAAAAATAAAGAGAGAGCAGATTGAAGTATTAATTAGGTGGTGCTCAGGAGAAAATTACCCATGTCATCTGTGTCTGAAGAGTTTTCTTCTTCATCTCATTTGTCGCATCGCCATTCTCTCTTGCCAATTCATCATCCACTGGCTCTAGAATTCGCAGTACCCGCTTCTTAAATTCTTTGATTCCAGGAAGTGTGATTAATCAGCAGCACGTACTGCTGAGCTACTTCCTTATTTAGCTGCCTTGACAGCTGGCTGTACGCCTCCAACGGACTTGGTTTCCCTGATGCATATTTCATGTGAGAGCAATTTCTATATAACAATGCACGTAAATTAGTAAAGATACCTTAAGTTTAGATAACTCCACACAATAGTATCAAAGTCCTCCTGACTTATTGAGTATAAAATCCATGAACTCAACAACTTTCAAACAGCTGCCATCCGAAAAAGATGTGGAAAAGAACCATGTTCAATCATATTTGGCGATTCAAGTTTAAGAGACCAATAGATAGCGAACAATATTCTTCCAACCTTAGGCAGCATGCGAAGTGGGTCAGTCAACCGTTTCAGAATTAGAGTAAGGTAATCGATTCGCAAGGTTTCCCTGCACATTTAAAGTTCAGAATGATTGATTAAGCAGCTTGCAGGTAAAAAGAATAGAGAGAGAGAGAGAGATCTGATTGAACTCTTGGCACCTGCCAACCCTTGAACATCTAAATAAAAATTCAAAAGGTTAGATCCAAGGACAACCCAAAAGGTTGGGGAAAACACAAGCAACCTCAGACTCCCAATCCATAAACCCGATCCCTAGGCTATCAGAGACAAGTTACAACACTCACAAGACATATAAATCGGAAGGGGCTCATCTTCTTAATGGAACACTTCCATGCAAAAAAATACTAGAACATTGTTATTGTCTATAAATACTAAATCTGCGTCTTGAGGTTTGGGCAAGCAAATTACCAAAGGAAGCATCAATTATGACCATCCTTCCAATTGTTAACCTTCTCTAATATTGCATTACTTAGGCTAATTTTTCAAACTCCAGGGTCTTCATTCCCAGATGCTGGAAATCACAGCGCCAGCCAACTAATTTCTGTAGTGTAATTCCCATGAAAATAGTAGAAATTATGACGCTTAATAGAGGAAAATACAAAATCCTTAGTAGAGAAAATTGTTGTCTTTTTTTGTTAGTCACACTCATGAGTATTTGATCATATGGTTTAAACTGATGTGTGCTAAGTCCCCATTTGAGGACCGATGTATAAAACTTGAAGTGAAGAATGAAAACAAAAAGGAATGAAAATGATCTGGGCGAGTTTAATAGCAAAGAAACCTAATATTAATGAAAGAAAAGCCAAGCAGCCGTTTGAGACTTAGGTGGTCTTTCCAATGGAAGTGAAGAAACAAAGAGAAATGTATGTTGTTGTAATTTAGATATAAATCTTCAATGTTAAAATGTGTGTCTTCCAGGCCATATCATAACTCTGATAAGAAAGGGCAATGAGGGGGGAGGAGAATTAGAAAGCAAACTAACTCAACACAGTCCCAACAGCCAGGAAGAAAAAAAAAGGGGTCCCAGAAAGTACCAGAAAACTCAAAACAAACTGCCCCACCAGCAGTCAGAAGAAAACAATGAGAAACCAAGCACACCCTTCCAGAACCCAAGTTGCCACCCAGAAACACACTTGCACAGCCACACTCGGTGGAATCACTGCAGGACACTCAACCAATCAATGAAACAACCAGTGCGTGAAGGAGCCATCCGCAGGTAACGCTTTAGATTCTTGACCATGGAAATAAACTAAATAGCTCTTCAACTTTGGCATGGACAGCTCCTACCCCAAAGGCAATCTATTTCTTATCCTCCAAATAGTAAAAAAGCCCAGCCTAAAACCCCCCTTCTCTGCTCGCCAAAGTCCCCTCCAACCCTCCAAGGCACGCCTTTACGGAAGTCGGAAGACCTGCGACACCAAAGAAAGAAAGAATAACTCCTATAGCACCCTAGTTTTACTGCCAATGGAGCAAGATGTGATCTATAATTTCTTCATGACTGGATACGTAAACGCGCCTATTCACCAAGGATCTTCCTCTATTTTCAAGCGTTAAAACCAACGCTTTAAACCCAGACGTCACTCAACCAAAAATTCTACCGATTCATTAGTTTGACCATCGACGAACGATGACGTCATAAATATAATATATATATATAGAGAGTATATATATATATATATATATATATATATATATATATATATCGAGAATAAAAGATATTCTCTGGTTTATTCCCTTCCTTTCTTTTACAATATTTTCCTTTCTTTTTGTACTTTATTTATTTTCCTTTTATGTCTTCCTTATGTATATGTTAAGAGATTTGTGATTCTTTCTTTATCAATTCAATAAAGAAAAACACTCTTTTCTTCTCTCATTTCACATGGTATCAAAGCAATGGAAGGCTCAGGTTAGGGTTTGCCATGGTTCCAACTTTGGCAACCCATCTGGGGTGTCCTTATCTTATTCCCAAACTAACTCAAGCACCTCCAACTCCGTGAATCCGCCACCATCGACTATTTCACTGGCCGGGAGGGACTTTTCCACTACTCCATCTCCAACAGAAGACCCCACCACCAAGTGTGTCGGCACCCACTTGCCGAGAAACCCCGAACATCAATCCAGTGATCTACCGCTCCACTCACCGATCGCTTTCCTCCAAACAACCTCCACACACGTGGCATGTGCGCATGTGTGCGTGCAATTCACTCTCCCATCGCTGGTTTCCACCGCAGACCGTCTGTCGCCGATGCTGGCCCTCATATGCCCCTGGTTCTTCCATTTGACACCTGTAGTTGTGAGTTTTACGTTTTTTGTCCTCAACAACCTCGACATTATGCTCCTGTTGTGCCATCTCCAGTCCTTCGTCCCCATGTCGCGATTCTCAGCACCTGGATAGACCCTATGGTCACTCTTGGTAACCTTTTTTGTTGATTTAGAAGTTTATTTGATTGTTTTCTCCTCTATGGCTGTCATAGGGAGCTCATCTTTACCTTTGAGAGTTATTCTTACGCTCAACGAGTATAAGGAGTACATCCACCGCACTCAAGTAACCAAATCTGCACCCATTTGGTCTGTTGTCCAGACCGATAATGTCTCTCGCCATTTTCACATTTATCTCGAACCCCGGATCTTGATTATGCAAATTTCTCTCGATCATATTTTTGCAATAAAGATCTTTTTTCCCCTTTACTATTACATCACTTTTACCTTCATGATTACTAGCTAATGGATCACAAACCATGGCTAAAGGGAATCTATTCCTGCAAGTCTCCCTTCCTTCCATACCCCTACTTCCGTCCCTTATGTTCCCGATTCTCCTTTAACTGGCTTATCAAGAATTTGACTCAGACCTTAATTATTTGATTACCGAGCAATTCAGAACATTGCAGACCTGAGTACTGGGAGTGACACACCGCATAGGGACGTGAGTTTCAAGGCCTCTTCATCTCACTGCTCATCTTCCACACAGAATTTCCACGGAGACTCCTCTCCCACTAGTCGCCTTGGTCATCCGTCCAAATATTTCCAAATTTTCGGTAATGGCCTCGCGTTTTAGTCTCGTCTCTCACTACAGTGGAGTCATGCCAAATTGAAATATACTCGTGTCCCGTACCCTCAAGCGCCTAGGAACAATCTGACAAAGTCTCTTCGAGCTTATCCACATTGATATTCGGGGGTCCATCCCTGACCGAGTCTACCTTAGGGTTCCGGTACTTCATTACTTTTATAGATGATTATTCTCATTGTACGCATTATTTTTAATGAAAAATCGTGAGCTTAGTTATTCTCATTTTCAAAAGTTTCATGTCAAGTTCTAACTCAATTTAATATCAAATTTATCCTGCTACAAAGTGATAATGCCAAGGAATATCTTTTCTGACCATTCTCCTCCTTCAGTTAATGATTCTTCATCAGTCCTCTTGTTCTCACACTCCTCAACAAAATGGAGTGACTGAGCGCAAGAACCGTCATTTAGTTTAAACCGCTCGCACTCTTCTACTCCATCATAAGATTCCTCAACGTTTTTGGGAGATGCTATCTTAGCCGCTTGTTATTTGATTAATCGTATGCCATCATCCGTCTTACATGATAAAATCCCTCATTCCATTCTTTTCCTTAAACCAACCTCTTTGCCTTCCCCAAGTGTCTTCGGGGTTGTGTCTATTTTGTCATACTTACTCCTGACAAGACAAGCTTTCAAAGAAAAGCCGTTACTAAGTGTATCTTCCTTGGTTATTCCTGACTTTAACGAGGCACATGCCGTTGCCACTCCCACATCGATATTTTCATTTCGCTGGCTGTTAATGCCTGAAAACCTCCCTCCTCCCTCCCTCCTCCTGTGAGGCCCCCCTCCCAAGCTCAGACATGTGGCCTGTGGTATTTCAATTCTTTCTTATCCTTACCTCCTAGCACTGATCTATAATTTAGCTACCCAATTCGACCATTGTGGCTTATACTGTCGCCTTCCGCATCGACACTCCGGGTCTCCAACTAACTCATTCCCCACGCGTCCTCCTCCAATAACACCTGGCCTTGCCGTCTCCCATTGATCTCTCTCCCATTGCCATTCGAATGGCACTGCTCTCTCCTCGCAACCCCATCCTATTTATATATAATTTCCCGATTCTGCTTATTTCCACCTGTTTTCCGTTTCTTCTAAAACTATGCATGAGTAATTCATCCACAGAAACAAAAAGTAAATGGCTTTCAAGAAAAATGGTCGCTTGGCATTCTATCGGTATATAGACCTAGTCACCTTACTGGCCGTAAGTCTCCCGTCATAGCTGTTAGTTTATATCATAAGATTGGTCCGATCAAAGAGTGGACCGCCTTAAGTAGTTCGCATATTTCCAAGGTATACTCAAATATATGACCGACTACTGCGGGTACTTTTCTCCTGCTGCCAAGATGGTTTCCATCTGCCTTTCTCTTCTCTATGGCTACTATGAGATCTTGGCCCCTATATCAGTTGGACATCAAGAATGCATTTCTCCATAACGACCACGATGATAAAGAAGTAGCGGGAAAAGCTAAACCACTCGATTTTGCTCAAGGGAGTCCGGTTTGGTACGCAGTTACGCCGTCTATATATGGCCTAAAGCAATCCCTCGTTTGCTTCTGCACGCTTAGCTCGCAGAGTTCTATGACTGAGTACATCAAACCACTGATTCTATCATCATATACATCAGTCTCGACGTTGCATCTATCCGATCATTTATGTGGACGATATATAATGTAAAGCGATCGGATGGTGTTCTAAACCCAAATAGTATCTCTTCGGGCCTACTTTTAGACAAAAAACTTAGAAACTCAAGCAAGATTCTTTACGTGATCAGATAACTCGCCTAGTTTCTGGTATATGTCAGCGTAGGAAGTATGTATTGATATATTAAATAAAACATGTATGCTAGACTCAGAACCTATAAACATTCTATGGATCCAATCAAGCTCACTGAATGGGAGCTCACCTCAGATCGAACTACTTCACCATCATCCTTGACGGAGATTTCTTCCTCAGAGGAAGTTGTCAGCTCCCGCAATCAATTTTCTAGGATAGCCTGGGTCGATGTTAGACATATCCTCTGTTATATCAAAGGAACACGGAGTCAAGGGGTGTTATATAAAAATGCAGGCCGCCACCCGCGTTATTAGATATCAGCGCTGGATGCAAACTCTAGGCAGTAGACGTTATTGGCCCCACACACGCTTCCTCTTCGAACCCGCCTTTCACAGACCAAACATATTGAAGTGGGACTACTATCTTAAGAGAAAGATGCCAAATGCATGACTACTAGTTTCACAACCTCGAATGACCCAATCCAGCGCATTTTCACTAAGTCTCCTTTAATCCGCTGATTCAAAGACATTTGTATCAAGTTTCGCGCACACCTTATATTACGTCCAAATGCCTAAGTAAGCCGAGAATCAAAGGATATTCTTAGGATATTCTCTGGTTTATTCCCTTCCTTTCTTGTACAATAGTTTCCTTCCTTGTAAAATATATTCCTTCCTTTTTGTACTTTATTTATTTCCTTTTTATGTCTCTCGATCTATATGTGTTAGGTACCAGACGTTCTTTTATCAATTCAATAAAGAAAATATTTTTTCTTCTTCATTCACAATATATATATATTGCCGAAAAATCCTAGATTGCCGAAAATCCTCCAAAAATTCTCTCAAAACCTGAACTCTAGGCTTTGATGCATGTGTAGAAACAACCAAGAGAATCGAGGAAAGAATTCCTTGTTTATTTTCTTCCGAATTGGGCACGTATATAAACTGTGAGGGATAATTCATACTTAATCTGTTAAGCAACTTTACAGGTTAGACTCAAATCAGTTACAATCCTTATATGTTAAGTTTCCTAACTAGTTACAACTCTATATATTAACATGCTCAGCTTTAACCAACCAAGGGCAGGTAACTCTCATCTACTGAGCCTAACTACAACAGTCCACTGCCTTCTCTCTAAAAATATGCAAAGGAAGTTCATGGAAACCATAAAAAAGCTTCCAAACCACATCATCAATACCCAACATAGATATGATAACTTGGTCCCGAGAGGCCCTCACAAAAATTAAGGTGTCATCCGCAAAGAGTAAGTGAGAGACCTTAAGGTCCTTAACTCCTACCCCTCCTCTACCAACAACTCTGCAACCTGAAAGGAAATGCCCATCTACTGCTCGATCTACCAGCTGATTAAAGATTTCAAAGGGGCTTCCCATGTTTAAATTGATTGGATCACTAAGGCATATCATAGGCTTCTTCTTACCAACACCTACACTAAGTACTTCATTCACTCAGAATCAGATCCAGACAACTTGTCTAACATGGTTATTACTGTAGTGTCTAATTTAAAACATCTTCACATATATAAATTATCATCCAAGTCAATGATAGCTAAGCAGTTTCTGTTCATCTTTTTCGCATCAGGAATTGAAACCAAATCATCAATAAAGACATCAGAAACGTAAATAACACTCGGGGTTATAATAATTAAATATCAGCATAAGCAACTAGATAAAGCGCAGTTAGGTTAGTAACAGACAGAAGCTTAAATATTGAACAAACTTGCCTTCCAGTATTAGATTCACGAGAAGCAAGAAGACGTCTCTTATTTTGCTCATTGTTGAGTTTCTTTTTCCCAGCCAGCCACCAAATCTATTAAAATTGCGTTTCGTATATGTGAAGCCAACCCGCATAATTATGTAAGAAATAAGAGCCCAAACAACTTATATATATTCACTTTGTCAAATTGATTCTGGTTTCAAAGAGACAGTATCTCAATCCAACACTTCATAAATAAAAGTCAGCCACAAAGACATAAAATCCAAATTGCTGATGTCTGATGCATAACCATCCATTGACTGGTAACCAAAAAGGAAATGGATTCACCCTTCAATGCCTAAATAGTTCATAGATGGAGACAGAAGTTAATTCTAATGATATAAATTGTTTAAGACGGCAAGAGAGAGAGGTAATTGGCTTAAACAAATTAAGCTCTTTTTGATATTTTCCAGACAATGCTGGGAACCATTGAATAGTTTATTTACAAGTAGAAAGAACTTGTGAAAAAGTCCCCAAGAAATCAATACTTGAATAAAAATTCCCTTGCAATATTTGTCATTTCAAAACCCGCTAATATGACATAAAGATAAGCTCACTGGAGAGACCTCCCACACAAAAGCACTTGCCTAGTTTACATCCCTTTGAGTTAGAAACCATATTCTCCTGCAGTCCACATGACTGACTGTAACTATGGTTAAATCATTTCTTTTTTTTCTTAGTGTACAATGATTTATGTTGATGATCATAGGCGTCATTTGCTCCCATCAACAAAACATACTAAATCCATTTAAGATAACAATCTTTTCTAAGACCCCATGAATTATGGTTTTGCAAAGCGTTTAATATAAATAAATAAGGCCAACAATGAACAAATAAAATTCATAATAGATCTAAGTAGATGATCCTAAAAATCAATATTAATCAGGCACAATGAAAGATGGAAAAACACAGTTTCTAGCAGAGAGCATGCGAAACAATCGTGGGTTTCATGTCCATAACCTGATATCCATACTAATTAAGTGTCTCCTTGTCCATGGCACTGAAGACAACGGATTACAAAATAAACAACAAAAAAAGGCAAATAAGAAACCAGAGAATTTAGGATTTTTCTTGAAGTCTTGCATTTCATGAAATGCAGAAAATAATATATTGACTTTCTAATAAAAATGAGCCATTTTTATGAAATCTTTGAAAATACTGATGTTTTTGTCATTTTCCTTTCCTGTTTTATCAAACATGTTTCTATCATTTTCCTTTTTTCCTGTTTTGAAAAATAGAAATGCCTCTCTTTCAAACATGCCCTTAACATTCTTCTCTCAAAGCCAAAACCAAGAAACATAATGGAGTTATACAAGATGCAAAGGAGCCAGCTTGAGAGTTGCTTACTGGTCGAGATCTTCTTGACCTCGTGCCATTGATGATATCCCCATCTCCAATAGACTCTGCAGCACGAGCAAGCAAGCTCATTCTGCTTCACCCCGTTGTCATCCTTACTAGCCAAAGCACACCTTTATAATAATATAGTTTTCCTGCAATAGAACGTCATAAATCAAAATTACTCTAATTTTTTCCCCAAGAATCAGTTCCAAGTCATTCATTTTCTTAACAATACACACCTTAGGTTCCCCACTTTGACATCAATCACTTAGTTTTACAATGTGAAATTTTTCCCCACCCATTTTCCATGTAGGTGGCTATGCTTACTAAAAGCGATAGCAAAAATCCGTACTGTAATAAAGTCAAACTTGGAATATCTCATTTTTCTCTCGTTATTGGTCACTTTCTGGGAAGTATTCTCTCATAAGTTTCCTCTGGACATCAGTAAGAATTTTCCTATGCTCACATGATATATGTCATATCTTCTAAAAATAGTAAGAAAGATAAATAGAGATCAGGAGTGAGAGATTAGTCCTTCAAGAAAATGGAAGAGGCAAGAAACAAAAGGACTAAGATGATAATCAAGACTAATACAACATGGAACCACAACAGGAGAAACTGATTCCAAAGGACTAAGAGAAGAATATCCTAACAACCTCAATTAGGATGGCACTCCTCTTGGGAATAAAAGCTCTGGCTCTAAACTGATTCATTGTACCTCAAGGACCACTACCATGCTCAGGAGATAAAACCGAAAAACAGTTTTCACCAAAAAGGCACCGCTGCAGATACAGATGGACAAAAGTTCTAAAAATTTTACCAGGTGTCAGAACTGAGCAGCCACATGCAAACAAATTTTATATCTAGATTCATATGCGTTAAGTAGTTAGATGGAAATATCAGTAGTTTATAAGTTAGAAGTCAATAATATATAACTCATAATGAATGGATCTAGAATTGATTTGATGTTTTTATGGTCTCTCTCTCTCTCTTAAGTTTTTTAAATTTTATTTTTACAACTTTATGCTTCACATAAAATTTATTTATAAATAAAAAACCACTTGCAAATCGTTGAGAATCATAGGATATTCTTGGTTTATTCTCTTCCTTTCTTGTTCAATATTTTCCTTTCTCTCTCTCTCTCTTCTCTAATTTTTTTAAATTTTATTTACAACTTTATGCTTCACATAAAAAGTTATTTATAAATTAAAAAAAATTGGTAAATCAAGAGAATCATAGATGGATTTATTCTCTTCTTGTAAAATATTTTCCTTCCTTATACTTTATTTGTTTCCTTTGTCTCTGATGGCTACAAGTAGGTAGGGACTTGTATTGTTCTTTTTCCATCCATTTTAACAAGAAAAGCATCATTTTCTTATATTTCTTCACATGGTATTAGAGTCATGAATGTTAGGTTTTGCCACGTGTTCCAACTCTAGCAACCCATCAAGATCAACCCACTCAACCCACCTTCACATGGACGAATCCTCCCGTCATTGGTTGCACTCACCTTGGCTGGTCTAAAATTTTCTACTACAGCCAATAGTTTCACCGACAATCCCACCTTGGAATCGCCCACCGAGATCTACCCGCGCTGGGAGGAAACATAACGGCAAGAGTCATCCACGCCGCCCACACATGCGCGTGATTTCCTCTACATAACCCCACGCACCGGCACATGAGGGCATATGAGCTTGTTACCGGGCGACCGACTTCTTCCTTGCTCTTCAAAAAGCCGATATTCACTTCTATCCACCGTCTTCATGGTTCGAGACCGAACCGCCTCTTTATCAATTTTGCTCGATCGCACTTTCTTTGGAGATTTTCTCCGCTTTCGAGCACCAAATATCGCTACAGCTTTTTCCAAGATCATGAGACCGTCATTGCCTCCACCTGTAATCTTGTTTTGTTGTTCGTGCTGACTTGCTGTTTTCTCACTCTATGGTCGCCAAAGGGAGCTCATCCACACTTCCGGGTTATTCTTACTCAACGAGTATATAATATGAGTACATCCACCTCACTAGTACCAAATCAAAAACATCCATTTCGTCATTGTTAGACCATACTTTTCATTTGTTTTTATCTATTTGTCCATGAATGTCAATCTTTTCCTCATTGCACCTCTTGGTAATAAGGATCTTTTTCTTCTCATCATTACATCACCTTTACTCTGATGAGATTATTTGTAGCCAATGGATCTCAAACCATGGCTAAAGGAATCATTCAAAGATGTCATTTCTTCCACTCTTTACTTCTAACCTCATGTTCATGGATTGTCCTTTAACTGACACAAGAAGTTGACCTGACCTTAATTGTTTGACATCTTTTCATAATTTCGTCACATTACAGGATCTGAGTACGGAAAACACCGGGCATAGGATTTGAGCTTCCCCCAGCCTTTCATCTCTAAATTCCTTCTCTTCTTCAACTCGCACCTCCATGGATACCCTCTCCTTATTCATAGTCGCCTGGTCATCCCGAATATTTCCAAGTTCTGGATGGTTCCTTTCATTTTTCTAGTTTTGTCCTCAAATGAGTGTGAGTCATGTCGCCTCGGGAAAACATGCACCCAAGGTCCCATCGGGCGCCAGATCAACGTACAAAGTCTCATTTCAAGCTTGTCCATACCGATGTTTAGGCCCTTTCCTTACCAAGTCTACCGCTTTGGTACTTGTCACTTTTATGATGATTATTCAAGCTGTAATTAGCTATTTTTAACGAAAAACTCAAGCTGAATTATACTCATTTTCCGTAAGTTCCATAGTCCATACCGAAGCCTGTAACTCACTTAATACTTCAATCGTATCTACGAAACGATAATGTTAAGGAATATCTTTCTAGACCATTCTCCCTTTACGCCCCCAACATGGATTTTTTTATCGGGCCATTCAGACTTACACTCAACATACCCGAACGTCGAGCAAGAACGTCATTTAGTTGAAACCGCCGCACTCTTCTAATACTCCATCATAAGGTTTCTCAACGTTTTTAGGGGGATGCAACCTTAGCTACCTGTTATTTGATTAATCGTATGCCATCATCTGTCTAACATGATCGAATCCCTTATTCCATCATTTTTCCAAACCAACCCCTCTTCTGTTTTCCCCTTGTTCGGGTCAGGTCCGTTTTGTCCATATCCCGGTCCGACAAGACAAGCTTCATACCAAAGCTAGCCAACATGTTCTCCTTTGGCGATTTTCTGTTGACTTAACGTGCTAAGTATCGCTACTCTCCCGATACACATCGATATTTTTGTCTCATCGATGTCACTTTTTTGATAATCCCCTTCTATGTTCCCTACACCCCCTTTCTCGATGTCATATTCTAAATTTTTCTTTATCCCGCCCTAGATACCTAATTTGTACCTCCGGCTACTCCACCCTCGATCATTGCGTGCTTATAATTTCACACCGCGCAGACGACACGCCAGCCTCCGTACCTAACTCATCTCCTATGGCTTCCTCCCCTCGACGCCGTCTTCACTGCCCCACGGTCTTCCCATCGTTGACGGAAGGTACTCGCTCATCTCGGTCAGAACCTCATATCCCCATTATAATACTTTGACTTATCACCGCTTATCTTGCAATATTTTGTTTTATTTCATTGTCGCTCTTCCTAAAATCGTGCATGCCCTCTCATCCCACAAACAAGAACGGTTGAAGAAATGGTCGCTTCACATTCCCATCGGGCACATGAGACCTAGCCGCCCACTGGGCCGCGCCTCCTATTATTACTGGGCTTTATACCGTGTGGGGCGGATTCGTCCCGGGATGGCCCGGTGGACCGCCTTAAGGCTCTCCGCTTTGTTGTCACGCTACCTCGATATACGCGACCCGACTACTATGACATTTTTTGATCCCCGTATGTCGGGATGACTTATGTTCATCTTCTTATCAATGGTCGCTTATGAGACTTCGAATTCCCCGCATTAGTTAGACATTAAGAATGCATTTCTCCATGACGGCACTTTTAAATCTATGGATATATTTGAGCAAACCACTGATTTTGTCGTTGCGGAGTCCGGTTTGAGGTGAAGCCACGCTGCTCCTCATGGCTGGGCTCAAACACTATGAGCCGCAATAGATCTAGCTACCAGGTATGATAACCGTTTACTCTACACACGCTTCCAACCCAAATTTCTTCATGAGAGAACCAAACATATGTTTAAGTGGACTCTCACTTCATTCGGAGAGGGAAGATTGCCGATGCATGACTACTAAACTCCATCAACCCTGAGTGACCAACTACCGACATTTTCACAAAGTATCTCGACGTCCAAGGATTCAGTAACACACGGCATGCTCGACGCATGGCGATCTGGCAGGCGTACAAAATGATGTGAGCAGTCGGCGGCCTACATGTATTACCCCAGATATCTTTCTGGCTATTCCCTCCTTTCTCGTAGACAGGTAGACAGCTTCTTCCTTCCCCTTTTAAACTTTATTTGTTTCATTTTTGTCTCTTCGATGTACATAAGTAGGTAAGATCAGATCGCTTTTTTCCATTCATTTCAAGAAAGCATCATTTTTTATATTTCTTCACAGTAAATAAATATCACACAATTTACTGAGTTTGAAAATAATATAGTTAATATTTTTTTATTAAAGTCTTATTTTTGTATTTTAATTCTACAAGTTTGGGAGATAAAACTAATGTATGTATTTTTTCAGATTGACAATACACATAAAAGTGGCCAGTGGTAAAACTTGATTTATGGGAGGTTCAGTCTTCAGCCTCTACTCTCTTACACTAAAGAGATTTAAAACAAAATTTGTGAAGTGGGTGAAGTTTGAGAAAAATACAAATAGATTGTCAAATATCTAGAATTTTGATGATAAATTGCAAACTATCACCAAATTTAGAAATCAGCACAAAAGACAGTGTGATTTTTTCTGTTTTTGGTGAAAATTGCTTATGATGCAAATATACCACTTTCTGTTTCATAGGCCTTGAGACACCTGATTTTTTAAGCCCAGCCTTTTCCAATTTTGGGATATTTTAATCCTTTTTGTATGTATTGAAAACATTCAGGTAAAATCATCATGGAAATCGATATATGAACTTGCAAAGGATTTGGAAAACAGTGAGTATTTTGAAGAAAAGAACATAAGGGCATAAAGAGTCAAGTTTCTACAAATTAATATACACAATCCTGTAATGAATTAAGGGGAAAAAACAATTCTAGCTCTATATATTATACAAACCAGCTAGGATCAGCATTTAACTTTATTAAAAATCAAAGCCTAAAGCCTAAAAGAAAGAAATGAGGGGTGTGGCAGCAGTTGGTAAACTCCATCTTTGAGGTTCTAAAGTTGTACTTCATAAGCCGTGGTAACAATACCTCATCAAACAACCTCCAAAGCATTTGCTAGACATAGCTTTACATCTTTTATATCAATACTGATTATAAGGCTCTTGTCAAACCATTTATATTTTAAATTAAGTATACCCATTTAAAACAAAGTGTAACATTTAGCCAAAATCACTGAATAGGGTATTATATCAAGTCTAACAACATAGAAGAACAATTTTTTAAACTGTAGCAAAATCATTTCCTGTAAGAATTTGAAATTGAAAACAAAGGAGGTGAGGGAGGAGGAGAACAGCAGTATTTAATAAATGACCCCTGCATCTCACCCCAAATGTAAAACAAAATAGATGTAAATAAATAAATAAATAATGATCAACCTGCAGTGCAGGGTTTTTAAATTTTCTTTACTGAATTTAAGTGATGCTAACATAACATATTTGCACAAGCTAAGAAAGGACCTGAACAATAAGTGGAACTAGATCAGGGTCACTCATGCTGAGGTCAATCCGCCCATATCCATTCTCAGCTTTCCATCGCAGCCAGCCTGCGAGTATTAAGATAAGGTCCTTAGAAAGTATCCTTTAGGCATAATGAGAAAATTTAAATCCTGAGGGCATTCAAATTCATTAAAGATGAGACCGATATCACATAAGCTTTCACTTTTATACAAAAGAAACAAGCTTATAAAAATGATGCAAATCTGTTATCATAAGCTGTAAGGCTCTTACAACATATAGCAATTAAGGAGCTCATCAGTAATGTGATAGATTTGTTAGATTTCCTGATATATATAAGCAACTTTAAAAAATAAAGTTTATGTGGGTGAGAGAGTGAGAGAGAGAAGAGAACACCGGCAAAGCAGAAAGTTTATTATACAGAATCTTTTTATGATAAGAAATTCCAGCAAAAAAATGGATTCAAAATTTAAATGGATACCACTACAACTTTGTAGACTTGACAGCCCTAAACTGCAGAATTGGCCAAATGCAGTTGAATAAATCAACCGATTTCATGAATAGACTTTAACGGGCTCCACTCTGATCCACGAGCGGTTGAAGCTTTGGTTCAATTAAATAATGGGTAATTATTTAAAATGAAGGAAGCTCTTAGTGTAACTACAAAATCTGTGTGAAGCAATCAAATACAATACACTGATACTCTATGAGAAAGCATACTTTCAAACAAACAAATGCCACCAGAGGCATTCTATGAGAAAGCAAAAAGCATGTAATGAGAAGCAAAAGGCATAGGTTATAATGAAAAAGGTATATAAAGAAATATGGAACAGCATTGAGTTGAAAACAGAAGTGCCCATACTTATCAACAGCCATACAAACGGTGAAATATCTTCATCTTTGCACTGCTAAGAAGCCGCCTGGCATCATCATATTTAATGACTGATATGGATAGTCATGTATTGTAAATTTGGTTTATTGCCATGCGATATCCCCATTAACTCTTCCTGCAAGTTCTGGCACCCAAGGACATAACAGATAGAAAATTCAGAAGATGGTTATTGATCATTATTGGAAAAAGGGGCAATCAGAAGATCACCTAGCCCACCATTTAAAATAAATGAGTGCCTCAGTGTGGAGCAAGAGAGGGTGAAATGCAGGATGGATTAAGAAAATTGTTTATTTAGAACCCTAAAAGAACATAGAGTAGACAGAACCCTAAGAGCAAAGTATACAATTTTCCCAGGAACATCACTAATTAAAAACATAAGAGATTAAAAAGCACAAAATGGTCAACTAACTTTAAGAGGGAAAGAGGAAATTAGAGGGCATACTTAAGA
Source organism: Tetrastigma voinierianum (assembly GCA_016808115.1). Classification (NCBI taxonomy): domain Eukaryota; kingdom Viridiplantae; phylum Streptophyta; class Magnoliopsida; order Vitales; family Vitaceae; genus Tetrastigma; species Tetrastigma voinierianum. Next base: position 44,329 of record JAEQBH010000977.1, read on the forward strand.
ATAGTGACCATTTACTTCATGCATTATAATGTTTCATTGGGCAAAACAAAGTGCAAATAAAAATATCCAATTAGTGCCAAAAAACAAACAAACAAAAAGGAAGAATAAAGAAAACAAAAAACAAAAAAAAAAAGAAAAATCCCCCTCCCCTTGCTTCATGTTCAATCAATCTACAAAGTCTATCATAGATATATAATAATCATATATGTACACTACATACTCCTCTAAAAGATATACATGAATGAAGATTTGATTGCTTGATCTAACAATTCAACTCCTTCAGTAAAGACCTATTTCAGGCCTTACATTAAAATCCAAACATGCGACAGCAGCAACCCTCCAAGCTTTCTTTCTTTTTCTTTCCTGCGTTGAACACACTAATCCTGAAAAGTGCCTCTAACAGAAGAAAACATCACCTGAGCCACTCCAAACAAAGAGAAAACCAACTAACATAGTTTAGCACTTTGGGACAATGGAAAGGCAAGTGATGATTGGACTCTTCATCCTCTTTACACATGTAGCATCAAGGTAGAACGCCGCTGGCCCAAAGAAAGAAGGAGGACAATTGGCGAAGCAAGAAGAAGGCCTTTGGGGGGATAGCAGCCTGGCAAAGTTCAGTATGTTTTTAGGCCTCCCAAGCGAGATTTTGAAGAGGAAATTTTGTGTTTGAGGCGTAGAATTAAATCCAGAAGGCAAAAAGGAAAAGAAAAAGGGGTACATGTAACTACCAGATTTGATCAAGAATTGAAGAAACTGGATGGACATTGTATTTTAGAAAAGGAAAAGAGCAAGGAATGGAACCTCGAACAAAGGGTTGATGGTGTACTAAATGGTAGTTTAATGAGAGACTAAGAATACTCTGCAGGAATGTTAGGGGCAAAGGATGCCAACAAAAGAAAACTGATAAAGGCTTTCTAAAGCTCAGCGTGGATGTTGTCCGCCTTCAAGAAACCAAATCTGGAAGGGGATTTCGAGGATACAATTCAGAGTTTGGAGTAAAGGATTCTGAATGGGGTGTCACAATGCGGAGGATGCTTTAGAGGGATTAGCTTGGAACCTGTAGTGTTCTTCTCAAATTGGTTGGCATGGAAGAGATCGTATTTTTCGATTTCCTACATATTCAAAACCGGCGAGGACAATTTCAGATGCTTAGGAGGATACTATGGCCCTCACGGAAGAAGGAAGGGCTATGGAGGAATTGGAGCAATAAGAGCCATGGCGCATGTGTGAACTCATGGCTTTGGCAGTTTGTAGTAACTAGATCTGAAGTTAAAGCCGAGTATCAGCCATGTAACCCCCAACAGACAAAAAAGCAAGAGGATTAGTACGATCTAGCTGCTAAAGTTGAGTATCGAAGCATGGCCAGACATGCGAACTCATATACTAAAAACATTCCCTCAAAAGAGTTAAGATTTGGGAAGGATGAAATGTGATGAAGCCCACGGTTGAGGTTCAAGTAGCCCTACATACTGCATCTAACTCCAATCTTCTATGAGAGAAACTAAGCACATTGGAAGTGGATTGTCACTTCATTAGAGAGAACATTGCATTAGGATGAATTAGTAAATTCATTAACTCAAAATGACCAATTAGCAAACATTTTCACTAAGTCTCTCAAAAGGTCCGAATTGTTATAGTTGTGATAAAGCCAGCAGTGGCATATGAGTTCTACGCTCTAGCTTCAGCTGTATGTATTGATCGCTTCCTAATAGAACTTGATTCGCTTTCCTTTTCTATCCTTCTTAAGTTTTCTTATTCTATATTCTAATTTTGTTTCATTTCTCATCTTCTTCATTGTTCATAAATATGTGTATTCCCTTGTATTTTTTCTCATCAATGAAATTTCAGAAATCTTTTTCTCTAATTAGTTAAACTTCTTTTATTAAAATGAAAAATATTTAAAAAAACATAAGCAAACAAAACAAATACATTTCCATTAAAAAGGAAGGTAAAAAGAAGTGATGCCTATCCTTCCTAAACCCAAAAGGAAGAAATACTCCCTAATAAACTTTAAAATAACAAAACTTTCCTATTCTAATTGTATAAAAAAAAAAGACTTTCCTATTTTAACACTTCGAATCAATATGTCAAGATCCAATCAAGCTAAAATATGTTGAGAGGAATGCCCTACCAAAGATCAATTGTTAAGATCCAATCAAGTTATGTTATGCTTGAAATGGAACAATTCGATCGACCGTATGGCAGCAGATGTTCAAAAAGATGAATAGATCCAGATTGTTTCAAGGAATTCCACTTGTTCATAAAGATGAATAAATCCAAGCATAACAAAGACTCTAACAAAAAATGTTAAAGCTCCAACATTTAATAGTAAAATATACCTCATTAACTTGAAGGCCTTCTGCATTTGCAACTTGCAATAACCTCTTTGCCATCTATCATACACCAAAACCTAATGTTAGTTATTCCATAATTTGCATTAATCTTGCTTGGCAGCATAGTAATAAAGATTTCCAATGGTAAGGATTTCTGTTTTCCATAAAAATAAAATAACTCTGAACCAACTTTAGAAAACAATGAAAAACCAAACTGCTCAGTAGTTTAGCAGAATGCCCCAATTTCACCGAAAGGTCTAAATAAACAAGGCAAAGAACTAAAACTGGTAACAACAAAACATTGATCTAACCACAGACTACAAAGTTGGGAAAGATAAGGAGAGTACTAATCATTAAATCAAAAGATTTGCCTGAAAGGATAAAAGGAGTGCTTGTCCTAGGTGAAAAAGATTGAGGCATTTAGCATGCGGGCATATATATACACACACAAAGCTTCTTTTCTTTTTTTTTTTGATGAAAAAACAGAACAGATATATTAAGCAAAAGGAAGCCAAAGGGACACCCCAACAGTATACAGGACATATGCAAGAAGGGGGCCGAGACCTATACAAAAGCGGGTGCGGGACAAAAACAAACCAGCCCACCGGAGAAAGCTAGAGAATACACAAAATGAATCTTACAAGAGAATAGTCCATATCATGGGATCAAGCTAGCCCAAGAGCGTAAAGATCTAAGAAACAACCCCTTAGCCTGAAATGAGAAACAAACATCTTCGAACACTACTCTATTCCTCCTTCCGCATTGCCTCCACATCGCAAAAGAGAACCACCCTCCAAAGCTTGGAACCTTCTTCTTAGCGGGAAACTAGCCAATCCATAAACAAATCTTTACTCATAAAAGGATGTATCCAACAAGCTCCCGACAATGAGAATAACAAAGTCGACCACACAGCACCAAATTTGGGGCAAGGATTAGAAAATGCACCAAAGCCTCTTCACCCTCCCCACAAACTGACACACCTACTACGTAGAAAACCTCTTCTTTGAGCTGGATTCATAGCTCTAATTTTGCCCCCACCAAACTTCCCAAGTAAAACACCACTTGAGGAACAAATGTGATTCCACAACATCTTAACACATGCATCGATGTTGTCTCCCACCTTCCAACTTATCAAAACATGATTTAATAGAGGATACTCACTCTTGCCCTTCCAACAAAAGCTTGCTCCCAGATATGGGTCCGATACCCTAGAGTTAACTGCAGTAAAAGGAAGCTTTGAACCGCATCCAACTCCCAATCATTAAAATGCCTTTCAAACCTGAAGTTCTAGCCACCCCTCGGCATTGTGGCCTCCCAAAGGTCCACAACCCTAGCTCCTTTTGAACCAGCCACATCGTGTGATAGTGGAAAGTAGAAAGATAGTTGTTTCACCACACCACAAGTCTTCCCAGACCTAGTTCCTGCACTCTACTTAACTCGATCGGAGAATGATGTTTGATCCGCACAACTTTATTAATCTCCTTCCACAATCCTAAATCCCATGTTATCGGCTGCTTAGGAAGGGAAGGAAACCATCCCCTTGCATCAGTCCCATACTTCAGATTGATCACACCTCCACGTGGAATTGTCTTCTATAGCAAACCTCCAACTCCATTTCCTAAGCAAGGCTCCTATTGAAGCTGGGAAAGGTTTCTGACACGCAGTTTCACCTTCCTTGCTTAGACAAATTGCGTCCCTAGTTTACCGCTTCTTTCAAATGCACTTCCCTCTTCTAGGTTGCCTCCGCACACACAACACATTCATGTGCACAAAAACAAACCAAGGAGGATAAACATGACATCATGCCTAATGCCAATGAGGCCTAGCCTGGTTAAGGCTAGTCATGGGCATATGAGGGAGGGCAACATAAGGTTCAAGTCCTGAGAGTGGAGACATAATTATGTACTTATCAAAAACATAGATATCATACATAATAAGCTAAAAAGCTACACACTTTGGTAAATTCAGACACAGTCATTTATAGTAATAAATAAATAAATCAGAACTTTGATCAAACCATGGACCCAATAAGAAAGCCTATATACACAAGAGGAGTAGCTCTGCAGTAAAGGAACCTTATGATTCTTAAGGCAATGCATAGTGTATCAGGCTAACTGTGCACCTAATCTAAGCTGAGGGAGGTGCATATGGCGTAAATCTATCTCAAGAGGTGCCATATAGCTTATGTCATAAGGAAGGAATGCTAATAACCACTGAATAGCTTTTGCCATTAAGGATCAAGCAATAACCCCAAATATGACCATCCAAAATGCTCCCTAAAAAACTAACACACCAATAAATTTGTGTTTAGGAGCATAATGACAGATTAGTACGATAAAAAGGCATTTATACAACTCAATAGGAGCAGCAGATTAGGAGATTTTTAAAGTATTTTCCTAAGGGTTTGATATAATAGTTCCTATTTTTCGCCCCTCTGTATGTGCTGATTCTCAGTGTAGTCTAGTTTGGTGGTTTGAGGCTCCACAAGATTAATTTATGGAAACATCAGCTAGCAGTCATTCAATCAAAAAAAAATTTCAGTGATTATAATACTATAAACAAATTCTCATATGACTTCCTACCGAAGGAACTAGATTGAATTGAACCTCAACTTTTTAACTCTATTTGATCTCAGTCCCCAGTAAAGCATTATGACAACAGAAAAGCTCTCATCAGGCTTTATTCATAAACAGCTACCAGGTAGACAGAACCAGGTTACAGCATAAGAACAAGGGCCAAGAGGCTTTACAGCAAACTGAATTAGATATATCTAAGAATACAGTCATAAGAAGCATGAAGAGAGTACAATTCAAATTGATATATATGACCACAAAAGTAAAAGAAAAACACCTGCTCTGTTTAGTAGGTTTCCGGAAACTGAGAAGCTAGCAGTAGTTTACAAGACTTTTAGTTCTAGCTGTAGCGATCATTGAATTACAGATGATGAAATTTTGGAAATTTTGATACTGTAATAGATCAACCACTCCCTCTATCTCCAGCGGACATCCACGTCAGCTCCTTCATAGCATTAGCACCGTCTTTTGAATGCTCCTGGCCTGAAATCAAAATCTACAGTGGCAGGAGAGAAAGGGGAAAAAACCAAGGATAAAGATACAGTTTGATGCCTTTGATTGAGAAATTTTCTAAAAGCGGAGCCAGCTTCTCCCCTGCTTCGCACCAGATTCATTACTAATAGATTCTTTTACTGAATTTGCATTGCTTCCACAATTCCTTTTCTCAATTTTGGCATCAGCCTTTCCACGATTATCACTGGCATTTACCTGAATGATATGTGTATGATGAAATAACGTTACACGGATCATGGTATTGGAGATAAAATAGGCAATCATTTATTCAAGATCATACACATGCTTAAAATCAATTGATTTGCCACCTCAATCGTCTGACCAGCATCTATTCTTCACTTTGCCTGAGTGTGATTTTTCCTATACGAATTGACACCAGCTTGTAAAACACAGCTTACAGCACCAGATCAGCCTATTTTCCTTTTCCTTAAGTATTTAGATGAAGAAATTGAATTAATTTCAATGACTTCCAATAATCATGAAGCTATTTTGACCTGCATGTCATCATTACCCAGAAAAAGTTAGATACAGCATTTCTCAATATTATATACATGTAAAAGGATAAAAAGTTAAACTGGGGTCCACAGGGTGCAAAGTGAGGATTAACGACATACAGTGACTGATTTCCAATGATATCATTTGGAACCTTTATTGTATTTTCAGTCCATGTATCAATGATGAGTCCATGGTTTTGATCTTTTCAGCAGGAGTGCTATGAAACCTTTTGCCGAAAGGCTGTCTTGACCCACTGATCTGACAAATCAACACAGTTTAAAAGAAATTCTTGAAGACAGAAATGGAGACTGGTTACATTAGAAATGGAAAATAAAAAAAAATAATGCATGATAAACACATTGGGTTGCCATTGGAGGAGGCAATAATAGGGATTATTTTAGCAACTGGAACTGATTTACATTAGAAATGGAAAATAAAAAAAAATAATGCATGATAAACACACATTGGGTTGCCATCAGAGGAGGAGGAGGCAATAATAAGGATTATTTGTAACTAAGATTTGATGTTTGAATGGATGTGCATCCTGAAAATTTGAAATTTTAGAAAAATGAAAAGAACAAGCAATTTCAAAAGTATAATTATGTGAGTCAGGAGGATATTAGACCTTCTCTGGTTTATTTCCTTTTTCTTATACCAATATTTTCCTTCCTTTTTGTACTTTATTTATTTTCTTTTTATATCTCTGATATATAAGTAGGTAGGACTTGTATTGTTCTTTTCATCAATTCAATAAAGAAAAGCACTCTTTTCTTCTCTCATTTCACATGGTATCAAAGCCATGGAAGGCTTGGGTTAGGGTTTTGCCACGGTTCCAAATCCGGCAACCCATCTAGTGGTCGTATCGCACTTCGGCCACCCCACCTTCATCTTTGGAATCCTCATTTATCATGGGGTCCTCATTTGCCAGAGAAATTTTCGGCGACAACATTTCTACCATTGGCGGCCCGCCTTTGGAATCGGCACGTGATCCACTAGAAAAAATCTAAGCAAGGCAGCCTCACCAACCACATGCACGCGCGAGGTTCTCTCTCCGCGACTGACCACGCGTCGGCGGCGTGGGTGTTGTGCATGAGAACGCGTGAGACCCTCCGACCCGCGCTTCTCCAGCCGTTGTCTCGGATTAATGACTCCCGTAGCTCCACAGTTGCCTTCCATCCCGAAGCCTCCGTCACATTATTTTGCCACCATTTTGTCTCGTGATCCTCTTCCTTCAGACTTTTACGTCTTATCTTGGCACTAGGTATTGACACCTCCCTGGAGCCTCTCTCTCCTTGGCCAATGTGTTTAGTCGATACTCTTGTTTTCTTGTTGATTGATTGGTTGTTGGTTTTTACTTCTGTGTTGTCAAGGAGCTCATCCACCTTAGGTTATTCACCACACCCAAATGAGAATAGGTATTCACCCTCACACGGGCAGCCAAATATGCCATTGTCTGTTGTCCCAAAGCAGAGTAATGCCCCTGCCTTGCCATTCACATTCATCTGGTCCATGGATTCTTGATTCTAGAGCCTCTGATCACCTTTCTGGTAGTAAGGATCTTTTTTCTTCCCTCACTAGTACATCACTTTTATCCATGATTACTTTAACTAATGGATTCGGAGCCATAGCTCAAGGAGATAGGTTCGCATGTCCTCTTCGCCAGTACCTTACTTGTATCCTTTGTAGTGATTACTTGTCCTTTGTCCAGTTTCTACTCCCGGTGGGTTGACTCGTGACCTTAATTGTTTGATTACCTTTTACGATGAATTACATCCATTGCTTGGGAGCCAAGAATGCGAGGGGATGATTGGCATCGGACTGTTATGGGTTTTTAGGGCCTCATCTCGGCTCCCGCCATCTTCCCGCTAGCATACTTCCCACGGATCTCTCTCACTTATTCATAGTCGCCTTGGTCATCGAATATTTCAAGTTTCGGATAATGGTTCCTCGTTTTTCTAGTTTGTCCTCAATTGAGTGTGATCATGTCGACAGGAAACATACTCGTGTCCATTCCGGGCTACAGATCAACGAACAAAGTACCGTTTGAGCATCCGTGGTAATGATGTTTGAGATCCTTCGGTGAGTCTTGTAGGATTCGTTATTGGAACTTTTATAGATGATTATTCTAGACGTATGGCTGTTTTAATGAAAATCGAGTTGGGTTATTTTACATTTTTAGGAGTTTAGTGAGTTGATCTCAGTTTAATGCTTCAGTTAGTATCACACAAGTGATGATACCAGAAATATCTTTTGGATATTCTCATCTATGTCCTCCATGGGATTCTTCATCAATCCTGCGTGTTTCCTCATAACGGAATCGATGTTTGAGTGCAGAACCGTCGTTGGAGTTGGAAACCGCTCGCACTCTTCTCCATCATAAGGTTCCTCAAAGCGTTTTGGAGGGATGATACTCTTGCTTGACGATGTTTGTTGTCATTATGTCATCATCAAATCTTACATGATAAATCCACTCATTCAATTCTTTTTCAAACAAACTCTCTTATGCGCCCCCTGCGTATGCTGTGGTTGTATTTGTTTTTGTCCATATTCTCACCTCTGACGAGGCAGCTTCCGGCCAAAGCCACGAGTATGTCTTCCTCGATTGTTTCAGAGCCCGGCGGGTTATTGTTGCTACTCTAGCCTGTCGATGCTTTGTCTGCTTAGATGTACCCCTTTTTAAAGAACTCTTCTATGACTCCTACCACCCACCATGGACAAATGGCGGCTTTTGTGCGATAGCAATGCTCACACGATACTTCCAACCCGGTCTCTTTGTTGGAAAGTGACATGTGAAGTGGACATATCACTTCATTCGAGGAGAAAGTTGTCTCATGATGCATGACCTACCCCTAGTTTAGCTGAGCCAGAAAGCGTAAATTGTGGGCGTTTCATAAATCTCAAGGTCAAGGAGTTCGATACACATTTACCTGTAACAAGCTTGGTGGTCATATGCTCCAGCTTGAGGGGGAGGGTTGAGAATCAAAGGATATTCTTAGGATATTCTTTGGTTTATTCCCTTCATTTCTTGTATAATATTTTCCTTCCTTTTTGTACTTTACTTAATTCTTTTTTATGTCTCTTTGATGTATATAAGTAGGTTGGACTTGTACTGTTCTTTTTATCAATTCAATAAAGAAAAGCACTCTTTTCTTCTCCCGTTTCCACAATTATAATGAAGGAATGTTCAAAGAGCCAGTACCATGTCTGAGGTTGGGATTTGCTAAGCGATATTACCATTAAAAAAAATTATAAAAATCTAATGAATCACATCCTCATTAGTGGGTTGATCCGCCACTCAAAGTGAAGTACACATAAACTAGATTTGGGTTTTGCTAGCGGTGTTGCATTTGAAAATATTTGCTGTAGAAACAAATGGGTTTGCCCTTGAGTGCAGTCAAGTATGGTAAAAAGGGATGGATAGGGTTATGGGAAGTTCAGTTCGATCCAAAAACAAAGAAAATAAATCCCATCCTTGTCATTGTAATAGTTTCTTGGCTCCTCCTCTCTCCTCCCACTCTCTCTCATGGATTATTGAAAGACATTGTTTATAAAGTGGCATTGATATTTTGTTAAGGTCTAAGGCCACATTTTTGGATATAGTTGTTGTTATTTTGGCCCTAGCTAAAGTAAAAGCATAATTTTGAAGGTGATACCATTGTTCTTATAAAAGTTTCATCAAACATGGAACTTCCTTGCATAAGCTACAGGTTTGTAGTTCCTCACAAAAATCCGATCCATAGAAGGCCTAAAACAGATGTATGGCTCCTTTTCCCCCAGTTCCTTTTGCCTAGTGTGCTGGAAAAGAGTTAGAGTGAGATTTTTGAAGTGCTTAGGAGTCAGAAGAGGTGGTAAAAATGCTTTCCATTAACTCACATTGCTCTTCATCCTTAATGGCTCAACTGAGAAACTAGTTTCTCTTTAAATTTTATTTGTCCTATGGCTGGGATTAATGTGCTGTTGTTTTTATCCCTGCTATTTTTGGCACTAGTTTATATTTTTATACATCCAGTGTACACGTGGGCTGCACCCAGTGGAACCAGAAGGAAACTTTGTTGGGGGCCGCGAGACAACAATACATTATAGTCACCATCTATAAATAATAAAATAAGTACTGATTCATAATTATTTTCAAATGCATAATTTTTAAATATTAATTTATGAAAATGTATCAATAGAACAACTAACATAAGATCAATTATCAAAATTTCTTTAGATTTTATAAAATAACAATGCAAATATTATCAAATTGAACATTTAGGGAATTTTCAAAAAAAAGTAAATAAAATATATTTTTAAATAAAGACAAACACAGAAATTTTCAATTGCTTTATTAATTTTTGCAACTGGGGAAGAGAACGTCAATACAAGGCAGGGGTAACCTTCATCTAAGTCATGTCTATTCCTTCAGGCGTCTAGGCTTTATGACCTGAGTGGCTAGAAATAACTAAACCTTGCCATCTAATGAACTCCAAGAGTAAGTAAACAGCCAGTAAGATGCAGCTAAGAACTTCTCAAGCGCTAAGCCTGGAACTGAGGGAGAAGAGAAGCAAGGTATTAACTCAACTGAAAGGTTTGAGGGTGAAGCTGTGGGCTCAAGGTAGTGGAAGTCTTAAAGAGATTCCTTACCTTTCGAAGATTTTAGAGAATTCAATCATTTCTCTCATGTGATAAATCATCCCACAAAACATAACAATGGATTTACAATTTGATGAAGCCATATGTTAATCAACCTCAAGTAAAAATCTAAGGTTAATGAGAACTTATTAGATATATATCTATTATTCAAAATATCTTACTAAAATCATATTAGCTCCTAAACTAAAACAAAACAAAAACTTTCGTGTAAAGGTAAAATAGCCTTGCCAGCGATTTTTACAATGAACAATAAAATAAAGAAGATTAGTCTTGATAATGGACCTTCTCTATATATAGATTAAAATTCTTTCATTTGTAATTCTAGTCTCTTGACAGCGATGTCTATGGGGTTAGGGATAAATGTTGGATTTTTAACTGGGACCAGATGTAAGTAATTTATTTTTCGGTTTTGGGGTTTTTCTTCTTCATGTTTTTAGTCCTTCTCTGGGCTTTTAGCCACTTTATATCTCAGTTGTACTTTTGGGCAGAACTTTGCTGTTTTGTGATCATTATTGCTTTTCTTTATCAAATCAAAAAATAATAATATGTGAAGAAGAGAGGAAGAATGTTATGAGACAAAATTTAAAAACAGAGAGAATGAGGTATTTATTTGGAGCCTCACCTTTCTTCCGCTTTCAGGGACTTTTTATTTGGGTGTTACCGGATGACCTTATCAAAGTTTTCCACATGCAGGTGCTTTTGATGCACGGATCATATCAAACAGTCCATCCTCAATAGTAAGAAAGGCGAATTTTCTTTAAAGGAATGTTTCCTTATAGATAAAAGTCAAGAAATATAAGAAGGGATTTTTTTGAACCTCTGATGAAAAGAATAAGCCCAGCTCTGCTTCATGGAGACCTTGCCCCCAATATCTTCCATCCACATAAAGAAGAATTCTGCAAAATAAACAATTTCATCATAATGAAATTATTATATGAACCAAGCTTAATAACAACATGGAAGGAACAGACTATTTTTGCTAACAGATCCAATGTCTGACCGCATGGCGCGATCAAATCACTAGCTAACCACTGACTGGAAGGGTGACCATAATTCAGAGATAAACTACCAAGCTGATAAAAATTAATGAAGATACAGAGAGTGCTTGAATGATTGGCAGCAAAAAAAGATTTTAAACCGCCTCATGGCACTTGAGAAAATAATATCATTGAGTTCGATATAAATCAGCTGGGATTATGTGATCAAACTAGAACCAGGAAAGAATAACACCAGCCATGGAACTTTCATATACAACCACTGGCATAATAAATCAAGACAGCGAACTCATGTTGAAGAAGGAATGCGCATCAAGGGTTCCACTAATTACAGATGTCAGAGCCACCCAAACAATTCCGGGGAAGACCTTCAGGGACACACAAACAAATAAGATGAGTTTCCATGTTAACATAAGCGAAGGTAGAATCATTTCATTTTAGGTGATCAGATCATTACCAGCTGGTTATACCTTTTCCTGCTTGTGTGGGATTCTGGCTGCGAGACTATCGATCCACCGTCCACCCACCCTATAGTCACCAGCTGATGTTAAATTGCCTCTTCCTGCAGCCATACTAGTTGAGGGATTTGGTAATATTTGTCATCTTCTCGTCATCACTTGTGTCCCAATATCTTGTTTTGCAGGAAGCTCCTACTAGAGCTACTCTTTAGCTGTGTTGGCGTGTTGAGAAAAGGGCATGGCATGGCTGAGTTTGACCTAAGTTGGGCCAGACAGAAGTCATCTCATCAGTCATCATCTTATCTAACAGCTTCCAGATTTTTTGGAAGTTGGTGGCTAATGATTCCTCATGCTTTTATACAGGTGCTCTCTTTTAGTTAGAGTTCTTGTTTCTTGCATCTTTTAGGCTTTTGTGCATCACCCGGAAAGTACTTGCTCGTTTTGTACCAAGAACTTTCTACCTCAGGCACCTGATTTTTGAATTATGATGTGGTAACAATAACGCACCGCTTTATGTAGTTTATTCACTTTGTTAGATAAAGGAAAAGATAGATGCATAGCATTGTGCCACAAAATCAGATGTGTTAAGTATGAAGTTTTTGGGTTTCTCATTTTCAGCTTTTCTTTTTAGAATTCCTTCTACAGATTTACCGTGAAAAATCCACATCTTATCTCGAATATTTTTTTTTCATTTCAAATATCTTTTGATTTTCCACCAAAAACAGCAATACTTACAAAAGAAATAAAAGAAAATTGTTTCCATAATATTTCAAGAAATATCTCCCAAACTCTAGAGCAGGCTGAGAGAATAACAATGGGGCATCACACAAATCTGGACGTGAATTATATAACATACTTATATATTGCGCATCAAAGTATAAAAAATGGAATGTATCCACAAATGGTGCATCAGTTACTGTCCTTGGGGCGTAGTCAAATCAAATCCCTACTGCTTTCATAATCTTTATGACAATCAATTAGACATCAAAACATCAGATTTTGAGAGACCCACATGCACCAAATGATAAGTACTCTGGAAGCCCCCTCCTGCTGCTGGCTGGAAGGTTTCTCGAATTTATGACCTTTGAGATCAGGATTTTGGCTTTTTGCTCAAGTTGCCGTGTCTTTGTCATGTTTTTATAAACCACCGCCCTAATCACTCAGACTGCCTTAAATAATAATAGTTTTGTAGATTAATCACAAAAATAAATTAAATCCATGACATCACTTCCAATTTAAATGTTTAAAACAAAGCATGATAAAAAGAACAGAATATACATAGCCATGCATATTTCAACTTTAGCTTCCATGGAGGAAAAAAGAAAAAGAGAGAACAGCCCTCAGCGTGTGTACTTTCCGTAAGTCCTTAGGTAAAAACTCATAGTTTCACAAATCATTGTGTGAAATTTCACTTTTCAACATTTTAGTAACTTCTTTCATATTTTTTTTCTGCATATAAACTAAGTCTATTTTTCATACAAGAAAATATTCCCAAAAAGAAAAAACCCTTCATCGGACAAAAATTCAGTCTATCAAATATCGAACTGGCACAATAGTTCTGCAACTTCTCAAACAAACCCTATCATTTAAAAACTTCAGCAATAGCATAACTCATAAAGCACCCACAGTGAAATCAAACTCTATTTAGTCACCAAAATGAGAAAAATAAAAGAAACCCACATTTTTGCATACTATATTTATTATATCTCATTTTCTTGCAGTCAAATCCTAATAAAAAACATCCTTTTTCAAACAAAAGAAAGCAGATAAATGAATCCAAAGAGTCTCAAGTACAGTGCAAATTTTCTGTATCCTTGAACCCTAAATATGAAAATTTAACGATTCAAAAATCTTACATTGCATTTTGTTCAGGTGCATTTACTTCGAAATCTGGTAGATGAACATGATACTAAATTAGAATGTACCTTGGGCTCCAGCCATCGGCGGGGCTCAACCTCTTCGGACGGGAAAACGGATTATTTTCCCGTAAACCTAGAAACTGATGCTTTTGCGCCAACAGTGAGTCGCTACCTCGAACTCGGAAATCGACCGGAGCCGGACGGTCAGTCAGTAGGAATTACAGCCATTAAAACTTGATATTCTAAAAGAGATCGAGAGAAAAATGGCAAAATTTTGCCCCTAGATGCGAGATGATTGGACGAACCCAACCCACTGACAGCCAGCGGAGATACAGGCGGGTTCTGGATTTTGATCTCAATGAGCGTAAGGTTAATGGAGCAAAGTGCATCTTTTTGAAAATAGGATTGGAAGACTTCTTAGGTGGTGTTTGTTTTTTAATTCAGTTTTCATCGTTAAGTTGTTGTTTTTTTTTTTTTTTCACGATTTATTGTTTTTTTTTTAATTGCGAATGAAAAATACAGAAAATATTTGATTTTTATTTTAAAAAAGTCATTCTCTTAAAATAGAAAAATTATATAGATTGTTAATAAGAGGAAAGGTTGCGCGTCATGCTAGAAAATTATAGCGGGAGGGGTTTGGGATGAGACGGTCTCGGTAACCCGATTCGTTTATTTTCGATTTTCAAACTTATACCATTTAAAAAAAGAATTAAAGCCAAATTAGAATGGTTATGAGAAAATTTCTAAATTCATAATATATTTAATAAAAAATAAAAATATTATGAATTTTTATAAATTATTTATTAAAAACATTCTAATAATAATTATTACTTATATTAAAGTATAAAATAAAATAATATAAAAAATTATTTTTAAAATATATATCGGGGCGAAGTGATGCAATCACTTGCCAAAGCCGATTATAATTGGCAAAATCCGTCTTATTAAAATGGCGGGACCAGGCTAAAATAATCGTCCGTTAGCCGTCCTTCTTCGTCTGATATTAAAAAGCGAATAAACATCATAGTATTATTACCAAATACTATTGACATTAAAGCTGAAAAAATTATATTCAACATTAAGTAAAAAAAATAAACACTACCTTAGTTTGAATATATGGGGCTATAAGTATTATTCAATATTGTTTGATTTGCAAGTTTTGCATTGTCCACAAGTTCATGTTTTAGCCTATTTAATATTAGGGTATAGCCCATATATAAATAGTATTAGGGTTTTGATAAGTTGGGATAAATAATAGGGTAAAGGGATTAGGAAAAGGTGAAAATTAGGATTGATGAAGATGAATACTTTTAGTACGTTCTTATATAATTTGTGGTCACGTTTTAGCTGTTTGTCCAATCTGATTTGGATTTGTAAGCTTTTAGTTCTTATTCTTTTTATGAGTATATTAATGTTTTTGAAGTTTTGAAATCTTTGAGTAGGCTGTCGAAGTGTGCGACAAATTAACGGTCAGCAGAGTTTGGGTAATCTTAAAGCGGGTTGGTGTCATGGGTCAATGGCGTTAATAAGCGCGGAATTAAATCGGCCAGTGAGAGACATGCAGCCAAGAACCCATTTAAATAAAATTAATGAAATTCAATATTTTTAAAAATATTTAATCTTTTTTGTTTAATAGCAGCCACATAAAACTCTCTCAGCAACATTTTTTTTGTTAGTTTGTTAATTTTATGAGAATTCTTTGTTTTAAATAAGCAATTAAATGGTTAAGCAGGTGATTGCAGGTGTTAATGATTCAACGGTGGTAAAAGCAGTAAATGGGTCGAATGGTGGTTTATAAAATTCAGCAGACCGACAGTAAATAATAAATTAAAATTCAAGCGTGTTAAGCAGTCATGTGCATTAATTCGCCGTTTGATAAGCGGTTAGTGTTACGTGTTTTGATTTTTTCTTAAGTTTAATTAAGCGTGTAGATGTGCGGACACACGTGTTTTTCGCGTCAGCATTTAGCATGCAGATTAACCCGTCCGGCAGCGTTTGTATTTGTCTTTGAGTTCTTATATGTAAAGTTATTGGATTGGCACATGTTAAAAATAGGGCAATATTGAAGGATTAAGCCATATACAAGCGAAAAAGGAAAAATATCCGGGTTTGGAAAGGGAAATTTTATTTTATTTTATTTACATTAAACCAAATTGTGGGAAAAAAATTTTTGGTTAACTACATTAACAACATAAGCAATATTTGGACCAGCGATGGCTGAGCAAATCAAGCTATAAACCTATCGCCGAGAAGTAATAGAGATGACTTGGCAGTTTATAGGCAATAAACTTTTGAAATCGAGTTTTAGACCGAAATAGTATTTATGAGAAAAGAGCTTGATGAATTTAGTTTTATTACGTATCTGTGCGTGTTTACGACAAATATCGATGTTTTAGCTGACGTTTTCGGCTGATTGATTCACGGATTTAATCTTGAATGATGGCGTTAATTTTAAATTTAACCCGATTGTCGTTGTCCATTTGAGCATTTTATTTTTACCTCCGTTTTATTTCTTCTTATTTTATTATTAGAATTATTATAAGTCTAATTTTCGTTGACATAGATAACAATATTTGTGATTTTAATTTTATTTGTCATTGTTCATGTGATGGTATTCTGCGTATTTTAGACGTTAATTTGGTTTCCAGTAATTTATAATCATTTATTTAAATAAAGTATTTCGATATAAAACTCTTTGAAATTGCCTAAACATGTACGAATCTAATTAATAATGGCTCAATCATTGCATTATTAGACTGAGGTGGGCAGTATGTTTATTGGGATGATGAGTTACCAAATTTTCTATCTTTATGTTGACGGAATCAGAGAAGAAAGGAACCAACAAATATTCACCGATTGATAGTTCCTCCACATAATTAAGAGCTGTTATGTGTGAAAGCTGTGTAAACATGGTTGATTTATTACAATTCCAATATGCTAAGCCGTTCCTTGAAGAACGCTCCACTTAGATGTTGGGCTTTTCTATCTCTATCTTAAGCTAAAGGGTAGTTGAACTAGTTATATTTAAGGGACATTTGTTTGTTTGTTTTTTACACAAATAAGCTGAATATAATTTTATTTTTGTATTAAATTATTTGTTTTTATATACTTAAAATCCGTCATTTTGATATAGTAAAAAATAATTTAAATCAATACTGATATGTGTAATGATGATATAACTTTATTATTATGATAAACTAAAATGTATTTGTACAATATATGTATAATATATTAACAAAAAATAAAAATATTGAAATTATTATGTCTGATAATTTACTCATTATCATTCTTAAAGAAATAATTATTATATTTTAATTTATTTTATATAATTGAAATAAAATATGTAAAAATAATAATAATAGATTGATGAAATCAAAATTAAATATTCAATGTTTTAAAATATTTGTGCATATTCTAAAATATGATTTTTTAATTAAAAAAGGCAAATATTTTGATTTTTTTATATTCAGAAGAAAATTTTAAAAATTATGGAGTAAGTTATACAAAGATAAAAAAATAAAAAAAAACTAGTCTAAACTCTCAAAACAAATTACTTAAAATAAATAAATAAATAAATGCCCCTTAGTCGGCCGGACTATTCTGGATGGCACATTTCACTCATGACACTATTGTATCCATGCTCATGCATTTCTTTGGGTTCCAATTTATCATATATGATGTGACTTCTAGTACTCATGAGTTTCAAATGCTAAAAGCACTATATTTCTTTACGTTTGTTTTTCTAGGTAACAATTAGATATACAAGTTAATTAAAAATTATTTTCATTTTTCAAAATGTTTAAGATATTGGAGAATTAAATGAAAAAAAGGAAGATAAGGAAATTAAAGTCGAAATGTCAAATTGACAGCTGAATTACGAATTATAATCAAAATAACACGATTATCTTTATGGTCATATTAATAGTATAGTATAAAACTAGGATCCGGCAAAGACGATCATCAAGAAGAAGAATTATCTTGAAATATTGAGAATGACAAATCTATAAGAGGATGTAGATGGCCTGTGGTTTATGGGCATCAAACTTTTGAATTGCCCAAACATATATGAATCTAATTAATGGTGGCTCAATCATTGCATTATTAGACTGAGGTGGTCTGTATGTTTATTGGGATGATGAGTTACCAAATTTTCTATCTCTATGTTTAGGGATAGAGTCAGAGAAGAAATGAATGGAATTAACAAATATTCACCAAATAATAAACAAAATAAAGTTAGGAAAGTCAAACCAGAATACAAGCAAGACAAACGAAAGCAAGCAACGATAATGAGAACAATACAAGATGAAAACGATTGTATGAACACATCCATAAATTCTTTTCAAGACTCTACTATAAATCCCAAGCGATCGCATCATGAAATTTGATTTGTGGAAGGTGTGGATATGATTGATAGTTCCTCGACATAATTAAAAGTTGTGTAAACATGGTTGATTTATTACAATTCCCCACTTAATAAATCTTTCCTTGAAGAAATACTTAAGCCCAAATATTGTGTTAAATATGGACGATTAATTATAATTTTTATTATTTTAAATAATTAAATTAATAAATAAATGATATTTATCGAATAATAAATGAGTTAAATTTGAGTTAATAAATATTGTATTTATTATTGTATAAATTAAATTAATAAATATTAATACGATCCATATATTGATAAAACGCGAGCAGTTTATAGACGCGGAAATTGCCGAAAAGTCTTTATTAACAACCATATAGGCTCAATAGTCACAATTAATAAATTAAATGGGCTTCCCGCAACCAAATAAACATATAAAGAACAAAAATCCCTCCCGCTCGAGGTCGATAGTCGATACCTTCTCTGAACATTTCTCAAACGCCCATTACAAGACAAATACAGAAATACTCTCTCTTCTCTAACACTCTCTACTTTCTCTCGATCTCTCTCGTTATCTGTGTGAATGTAGATGAATGCCATTTGCTGTTTTTGTTCATGGAAGCTGTCAATCAAACCTTAGCAACTCTCTAATTTCAAACCTTAGAAATTCCAAAACTGGATTCTAGGGCAAGATATGGCCGGAGCTTCCCAGGCACTGGCTCTCCTCGCCCTTGCCGACAATCATGGAGATTTGATCGTAAAGCTCTCTTCTTAGGCAGGCCAAAGATATCTTACTCATTGCAGCCAAGCTCTTTCCCTACTTGAGGTGGAGCTTCAGTGTTCTCCCAATACCTAGTTCAGATCTCTCATAAAGTGAGTTCCAAACCCTATTTATTCCTTTAGGTTCATTTACCTGTGTTATGGTTTGTTTATAATTTTTCCTTTTCTTGGAAGAGGGTTGCGAATGAACAATTCTCTTCAACTGAATTCAACGATTTTTATTTTATAAGTAAAACTGAATTCAATGGTTTGAATGTCTTTTTTCCTCTTTATATCCAGCAACAATAGGCGAGGATGTTTATGTGATCTCTCAGTCTTCAATGTTTTTCCAAATCCTTGTGTATGTACTTGTATCCAACTTCTGATAGTTATTTATAATCTGGAAAAAAATCCATTTTAGAAATTACTACAATTGACGGATGAAAAATTATTATTGAAAGATTTTGATTATCATATCCACAGTCAGAACTATAATATTGTATTTTCGTTTTTGTCCTCTTGTGCTTAAATTAATTTGTTTCAATTTGTTCTTTTCAGTCATTGAGAAAACTATTATTGAATTTCCTCAAGCCCTGCCATGGATCTGGCAAGATGTTAATTTATTAAGAATCTTTGATATTGAATTGTAGGAAATTGGCATGCACCAGATAAACCATCTGTGAATTTGCTTTTATGAGCATTCATGATTTCATAGTTCTGCTCCTGCTTGGTATTGAAGCTGGGCGCGTGTGTTCACTCATTGAACAAACCAAATCTTTACTTTTCATTTCATTGTAGAGAAATTCTTTAGACTGATGGAAACTTATGTCTTTAGCATGGAGTGGATTTTGTAAATTTTTTTTTTTTTCAACAAAATGTTTGAGGTTTTTTTCCAAGCATTGATAATTTTTTGCTAGATTTTAAAATTTCCTTCTTCAACAGCATGGAGAAGATCCTTGATCGCTAGAGAGATATTCTTGTGCAGAGAGGTAGCTGAGTGCAACTGATCCTGAATCCCTTGTATGCCATACCAACTATGGTTTGGGCCCTAGACCTTTCGGATGATGATGATTCTTGCATGAAAAATTGATTAAATATTGATGAAGAAATCATATAATAGTAGAAGGTTGACTCTATCTACTTTTTTTATCTTTCCTAAAATTATTGCGGATGAAATCATTTATAGAATTTGAGAATCTTGGTGAAGAATAAATATAGGTGAGCTGTTATAATGATTAATATATCTACACCTAATACCCTTTCTCCTCCCATAAGATCAGGTTCTGGACTCTAAATCCTTTAGTGCCTTGGATATTTTTGTCACTAGAAGTAGCCCATGTATATTGTTTCTCCCCATGGAGCTAAAGCACTTCAAATTCTTTCTAGAAAGGTGTTCCTCTAAGTTTGTTCTAAATAAGTCATTTCCTTTCATCATCTTATGCTGGATTCCTTCGCTCCTCATTACCTTGAGGCCCGGAGTAACATCGATGTCAATATAGTGAATTTTACAAAAACGTGCAGCCAAGGTTACCCTTTGTCGCTATTGGCAACATTGACTCTCATTTGCTAAATGATCATTATGAGATTTTAGAATAGCTAATTAACCTTGAGGCGATTGTGCGGTAATAACATCATTCTAGCCTTTCTTTAAAGGCTAAATAAGTATCTTGTTTGTGCAGTTTCCCGATCATCTCCAAAGTAAGCCTTAAGTCTTACGGTGCAAGCTACAATCTCTTAATTTTAAATTTAGGTAATACACTACTAAATCTGAAGCTATCTCTTCTCAACCTTCTTAAATACTTACATGGTTAAGTATTCAAACTACAATCCCTCTTGAACACTACTAAAAATCAGGTCCTCTCTTGATGTTAAATTTAAACTTTTAGCACAACAACCCCGCCATTTTTTGATAAAACATTATGCCTCTTGATAAAATTTTAATAGGTAGGAGGAACTACATCAAGCCTTTGTGTAAAATCAAATAGTACCTCTCTAAACTCTGCATTTGCGCCCTCTATACAAGGTCATCCTTAATTATATTTATCAACCTTAAATGATTAATGGGTTGTCTTTAACACAAATATTTCCACAAAGGTCACGAAGCGGTGTATATTATTTGAGTAGGGTCTTAAATCCAATAGAAACAAGATACACTCTAATTGAAAAATTATTTTTAGCTTTGTACTTTGCATGTACTAAACTGAGACATTACTTGATAAAGTCTCGAGTTTATGTAATATCTTAGACTAACCTTATGAAGTACATGCTTAATCAGCCACTGATTATAGAGACAATTGGTTAATAGTCCCTTTCTTTGTCAGAATTCACCTCAGTTTATTTTCCACAGAAATCAGTCAAGGGACAAGCATTGACAGATTTCCTAGCTGATCATCCTTCCCTAGAGATTGGGACAGAACAAAGTGTGGAGCTGGGAATATATGGAGCAGAAAAGGAGCCTTGGATCCTCAAATTTGATGGTTCAAGCACAGAGAATTCAGCTGGTGTAGGAATAGAGATCATTTCACCAAGAAGAGTTAAGACTACATTGTCTTTCAATCTGGCCTTAGATACATAATAAATCTTACAGAAAAGTAACATATAGAGGCATTAACTTTTAGTACAGGGGTTAACAAAATTCGTAACTAAAAAATACCCTCAACAACCTTTTAGCGGGGTTATTAATTTGGGCCACTATATAAGCTGTCCTATAGGTGCATACTAAAGAAAACCACTACACTACACATGGTTAAATAGCCGTCATTTCCAATTCCGCTACCTCACGTAGTCAAATTTGAACTTCCTTTTTAGGGTAGCATGCCCTAAATCATTTCCCCCTCTTTCTCTTTCTCTCGCACGCTCTGTTAATACTTTCTCTTCCTCTTTTCTCACACACACACTCGCTGTTTCTGCATTTCCAATCTCTGTTCTGTTTTCACAACCTGAGATATTTTTTTTCTTCTTTTCCTACTTACAGCTCTTTGCAAGTTTCAAAGTTTGGTTCGTTGATGATTTTTTTTGTTTGGTATTTTCACCTCCATGAGTTTTCTAGTGTTTTTTACATTCTGAACGGAGATGAAGAAAAGCCTCAGAACTTTTAGAGCAAATGATATTGAGTATTTAGTTGTGTTTCAAAATGGTGGAATTGGTCAGAAACTCCGTAACTGAATCATTGAATTCTATCTTCTCCACACTGTCTCCGTGAGCTTCAAAATCGAGTACCGTTTTCTCTTCATCTACTATCTGTTGAAATATCTTACTTAGGAATTAGGTTTGGTGAAATATTTCATTGGTGTCTACCGTTCTCTTAAATTGACTTAGAGATATCTTTTAATAATTAAATTCCTGGGGAATTTGTTTTTGTTAAACTAGAAATTGTTGCTGCTGAGGTTGAAATGTTTCATGGTTTATTTCTATGACTGTAAAAAGTGGCTTTTGGAGAAGAAGGATCACATATGGGATTAATCCACCATCAAAGATCTAACTGAAGGATCAAAGAATATTGATACCTTTCATCTTATCACAAAAAATCAACAAGCTAATAATAGACAATCTCATATATACATATCAGATTTTTTTGATGGAATATATTCTCTGTTTTTTTGTTCTGTATTTGGTGCTTCTTGTTTACTTCTTTCTTTCCATGAGAATCCTGTTGTGAGTTGTCGCTATAATTATTTCGTGTTTTGTTTGAAATTTTAAGCAGTTTCGGTTCTGTGTTTCATGTTGCTTGTTGTATACCATGATCTAAGAATATCATTTCCTGCATACATTTTAATCAAATGAATTGATATAGTCTGTCTGAAATGCCATGCGCCAAAATTCAATAATTCTGAGAAATATCAAACATTTATGTATGAAAAAGATTTTGCTAATGTGTATGGATTCTTGGTTGCCAAAGTAAATGGCTGAAGCTATTTCAATAATGTTAGTTCTTTGTTAGAGCTTCTAATGAATTTGGTTTCCAATTACAATGCCTTTCTTTTTTTGCTTCTGATCTTCCATCTATGTTTTTTTCCTTAATTTCCTCACTTTGTGTCTGTTTCTGCTTGTCTTTCTTTCCTTTTTGAATGTTGATACACGGATAATCAGCAGAGGTTTCTACCGGACAAAGAATGTGGAGCACAAAGGCCAGGTTTTTTTGGCTTTCCATTATTTTGATATTTGTGACTAAGTCCTAGTTTCTACATCTTTCAGGAGTTTTTCTTTGCTGGGGAGGACCTTTACTTCTGCCTTGCAACTTCAGAAGTATGTCACAACAATTCAATATTGACACTTTTATGGATGAAATATTGCTTTTCCTCTTTTATTTTCCTTGTCATTATTTAATTTTCCTGTTCAGGTAAAAACAAACCTTGAAATTAAAAGCTCATTTCAGCCTCACAGCTGTTTTAACATCATCTTCTTGGCTGCCAGTGTATAGTTTACAAGTGAATGCTTTTAAAGGTAGAACCTGACTGCACTTTGTTATTGTTAAGTTCATTCAGTTGATGAGATGATGTTGGTTAGAGATAATTTATGAATGTGATAAGATTGTTTAAAGACATAGAGTATAAATTTAAGATGTTTCAGCAGTTGACCAATGGCAAAACATAGCAAATATTTCCAAACAACTAATGCCAAACAACTATCTGCTCCAGTGATTTCAGCAATTAAGCCATTTTAGAAGGCAAGAAAGCCTCCATAACATGTGATTATGTAAAAAAACTTATTGACCACCATAGGGTGGCTTGAAGATGATCGTTGCCTTGTCACCTTTACCTAATCCTGCATCATAGTTCCTCAAATGAAGCACTGGAAAATCAGTAAATCAATTGAACCTCAATTAAAGGCCAACACATTTAATAAATGGTGGTCCTTTCACATCTTTTTGTTTAGTACAATGTACTTCTGAACCTGCATTTTATATCATTTGATATGCTCAAACTTCTCTGGTTTTCTTACTAGTTTTGTTTATCAGTTTTGTGATTTCAGGTCTTGAATTGACGTTGTTGGATTGCTTTTGATAATAATTTTTCTGAACAAAGACTAAAGTATTAAACATTGGGTTTCGTTAGACTATATGTAGTTGGGAGAAAATCTCTTTTTCGTTCTCTTCTGCTGCCAAAACAATCTTTTGAAAAACATAGTGAACCATTTTTTGATGGGAGGTGATATCTAGATCTGATTGTAAAACCTCTTGATTTTAACTCCGTTTATTAAATTTACTCTCATCTGGCTCAGCAGACCAACTCATAAATATAGTTGTTTATGCTCTGAATGAATGAATGATTTGGGACAAATTATAAAGTGAGAGCAGATCCTATAGAAGTGTCAAAAAATGTGATGCAACCCAAGTACACATGGAATATGCTAGGCTTCTTTAACATAAAGACTCAAATAAATCATAAATAAGATAAAAAAAAACCCCTTAACAACATGGTTTTATCTAATTACATTTCGAGGAACTATCATGCACCTTACCAAAAGCTTCAGTTGTCTAGAAGCCAAAATTACTAAAACAGGGATGCTTTAGTTTAGGTAAAGAAAATTCTCCTATGCCTTTGTGCATATGCAACATCATTCAAATTTAATGTCTATCAATGAAGTGAAATCTTGGTATTTAGCACATGTTTCTAATTGCCTCGTTGCATTTCCCAGAATTTTAAGGTTAGTTTTTCGATGCCCATCTCCCTTGCTGTCTCTCACATCCTCTTTCTGACACTTAGGTCGAATAGTTGATGAAAGACGTATTCGGTAGAGCAATTCTGAGCCTTTACATTATAGTCCTGATTCTTTGCTTTCTAGTTTACCCCTTTTGATAGGAAGCCTAATTAAGGGATTGATTATCACCATTTAGCATGGCTATAAGAACTAGAGCTTCTAAGAATGAAGATTTTGAATTACGAGCCCCTCTGACTCGATTGTTGTTTTAAGTCAAATTCTGATGCCTATTTCCTGTGCACTCCATAAATATATTCCCACTTATATGCTTCTGTTGTAATAGTTAGGAGAACTAAACTTAGAAGAGGTATTGGACACTCTTTCGCCAATTTCCATGGCATGTATAGACTCCTATCATTTCTGAATTTATTCAAGTGGTAACCAGTTAGTGTTATCATCCTTTCAGCACTCTTCCTAACTATGAAGTTGCTTTCAGTTAATGGAATTTATCGAATCACCTCAATATAGTATGTTTACTTGGATCGTTTTTGATACTGCACCGACAGTAGGTTAAAAAAAGTGTGATTTATAAGTTACTTTTGGTGGTAAATGCTCATTTGTTTATTGGTTTTGTAGGGTCATACACTATGGCTTTTTTCCTGGCCAGACTTCTTAGACGCATCAATAGGCGAGATGATGAAGGTGAGAAAATTCTGAAATTTAAATTTGAACTATTGAGTTGTATCTGAGCATATTATTTAAATCAATTTGCTGAATCAACGAAGAATATGGCAGAGTTGCATTAGGCTTTAAACATAAACGTCTGATTTTATTATTGTTCACTCAATGGCCTGTAATTCTATTGATGTCTGCTGGTTTTGAAAATTGCAATTTATTATGGGACCGATGAACTGTTTTCCTTTCTTATATTCTTGTAGTCCAGTGGGTATAATTTAGACATTTATAATTTTTCTTAATGTGTATTGATAATTTTATTTTTCTACTGTTCATCCCAATTCAGCTAAAGAAGAAGCTAGCTTCAACGGCATCAGCAATCAAATTAGTCTTTGGAAAGCAAGAGACACGTCAAGATGCTGTAAGTATGGAACTTTTTTGTAACGGGACTCCTACAACATTTGAACATCAAGCATTTTGTGTTTCCTTTCTTAGTCTAACAAACACGACAGAGTTTGTAATAGTGACAATTCCAACGGTAATAAACCTGTTCTTTTTATTGTCTATTGTCTATAATAAATGAAATATAAGCATTCACTCTGTGTCAACATTGAAAGGTAATTTGTTTTATTGTGTTCTTTTATGGTGATCCTAATTATTCTGGTCTAACAAACTCCTTGAGCACAATTTCCTTCCACATGGAGAGTAAGTTTATCAACTGGTTTTCAACAATTTGATTTCTAAAAACTTTGATTTTTTTTTTTTTTTTTGAAGTTTCAAATTCGTTAGTGGATACTTAGTATGGAAAAGTTCAGAATGATTGACCTTTCAGTTGACAAATAATGAATGAGAGATTCTATTTACACCCCATTAGAGAGATGAGGTGTAAAAATGGGTTGTGTGTGATATGGGGTGTATAGAAGAAATTAACGATTGTAAATAAATTCTCATGTGAAATAGTGTTAGGCTTTTCTGAATCTGTTCTGAATGATTGAAACCCCACTCTTATGCAACAAAGGCATTTGGAATTCTTATGGCGGGTCAACTACAAACCACGATTATAAACCATCCCTATGGTCGGGGTCAACCACAAATCGCAGTTATAAACCATCTTTATGGTCGAGGTCAGCCACAAACTGCGGCTATATACCCTCCTTATGGTCGGGGTAAACTACAAAATGTGGCTATAAACCCTCCTTATGGCCGGGGTTAACAACACGTCGTGATTATAAACCCTCCTTATGGCCGGGTCAACAACACACCGTGACTATAAACCCTCCTTATGGCCGGGGTCAACAGCAAACCGCGACTATAAACCATCCATATGGCCAGGGTCAACCACAAACCGCGGCTATAAACTATGCCAAATTGCTCAACAATTGAAGAGCCTAAAGCCGTGGTTTATGAATTGGCTGTCTATAGGATTTCTCCACACCACCTATAGCCATGCCATGCCGCGATTGTCTTCATTCGCAACTATATTTTACAGGTGCATTATATACTATTTTTAGCCAGGGTCGGTGACCACGGCTAAAGGCTTTTTTCCTTGTAGTGAATCAGGCCGAGTATGAAGCTTTGGTGATTGGTTTAGAGATCTTACTAGAGCTTGGGCAAAAGATGTTCGAGTCATTAGAGATTCTCAATTGGTACTTTGGCAATTAACAAGGGAGTATAAGCGCAACAATTTGTTATTAACACCTTACCTTACTACTGTCATTCAATTGTTAGACTCCTTTGACAATGTGGAATTTGAACATGTGCCTAGGGGTGAGTGGGAGGCGATGAGCTTGTTCAAAATGGCCTACGGTGTAAAACTGGGTGAAGAATTCGACGTAAGGTACCGTCGTGATAGAGAAGAATCACCCTTTAATTTTAAAAAAGGGGATCGATCTAGACATCTTCAACAATGACATGAATATTGTTAGATATTGGAGAATAGAGTTTAGAGAGTATTTAAAGAATCCAAACAAGATAGTTCCCACATACTTGAAGGGTTAAAAGCAGAATTTTGTTCTCTGAAGGAGAATTATCTGAAAAGTTTGATGGTTATTACTCAGAATTTTATATTTCCTAGACAACATGGAAGTTATGAAGCAAGTTCATGAAGGAGTATATGAAGCCCATCAATATGGAGTAAAGATGTGGTGGCTAATTAGAAGACACGACTATTTTTTGCCGAGTATTCTAAAAGACTGCATCACTTACTCCAAAGCTTGTCATCACTACCAGAAATATGGAAGTAAATAGAGGATTCTTGCTGTTGAATTACATTCAATAGTAAAATTGTTGTCGTTCAAAGGATGGGCCATGGACTTGATTGGGAAAATTCATCTAATATCATTAAAGGGCCTGACTTCATCTGAGATTGCTAAAACTATTTGCTTAAGTGGGTGGAGGCGATACCGATGAAAGCTGGAGACGAAGGATGTGATTTAATTCAGCCCGGGCTTGAGATTATTCATAGGTTTGAGATTCCTTAGTCTATCACTACTGATTAAGGAAAAATGTTCATTGGGGAAGAGATGAATTACTTTGTTGCGGATTATGGGATACAACTCAACATATAAACTCCTTTCTATGTCGAGGCCAATGGACAAGTAGAGGCATCCAACGAAATGTTAATAGGGATCCTAGAGAAAATGTTAGAGGAGAATCCTAGATACTGGCACAAGATTTTATCAAAGACATTGTGGGCCTATAGAACTTCCAAAAGAAGCTCTACAAGTTTAAGTTCTTTTTCTCCGACTTATGGACAAGATGCAATACACCAAATGGAAGTAGTGGTGCCTTCTCTAATAGTGTCTAGGCAAATGGCTTTACTCCTCAAGAGTACAATGAGGCCATGATGATGAAACTTGAAGCAGCAGATGATTGAAGAATACAAGTCTTCAACTATATGTTAGTTCAGAAAAATAAAGTGGCTCAGACTTAAAACAAGAGAATCAAAAGGAAAAGCTTTGAAATAGGAGAGCTTGTTTGGAAGATCATATTGCCGGTTGGTGCCAAAGACAAAGAATTGGGCAAATGGTCTCCCAACTGGGAGGGACCTTTCGGTGCATCAAGTACTACTTGGAAACGCATACTGGTTAACAAACTTTCAAGGAGAGCCACACAAGAGGTTCATCAATGGGAAATACCTGAAGAAGTATTTCCCTATTATGTGGGAAATTGTAAAAACTTCCTAAAGGAATTAGGTTGATTCCATGGCCTTTAAAGGGGTAATGTTAGGGGAATGTTCTATGTTTTGGGTAAAAGTAGGCTTTTATAGCCATTGTGTTCTCAAGAATTCAAAGTTTCTCTAGCGTAGTACCTTGTTCTATATTATATGTTTTGGAGAAAAGTAGGCTTTTTAGCCATTGTTTTCTCAAGCATTTAAATTCTCTAGCATGATATCTTGTTCTATGTTTTGGATAAACATATATCCAGTAGGCTTTTTAAGCCACTGTGTCTCAAATATATAAATTTGTCCAATAAAGTACCTGTTTAATACATCAGTAGGCTTTGTAGCCACTATTTGTCAGATTCCTCTAATGTCGTACCTATACCTGATATATACACAGTATATATTCTCAAGTAAATAAAGTAGGTCCAAGGATCACTTTTAATCAACAGAGTTTCGCGCTATTCCACGAAGAGCATCAACACATATCGAAAGGTAGGCTGAGTGCGTCTTGATCCACTAATGCAGTGTCATGACTATCAGCGTGTGTGTGTGCTTGTTTTACGATGATTTTCCGCGTTCCGCGTCCTTGACACATCAAGAGTAGGCCTAGTGCCATCTTGATCCACTAATACAATGTCATGGTTGTAAGTAGAGGTGGGATATTCGGGCCGGGCCCACTTTATCCCATATTTTTTGAGTGCCGGGCTATGGAAATAGAGATCCAAGTAGAACTAGGGCCTATTGGCCCGACTCAAATAGGCCTACTACCATTAAGGCTTGGCCCGGTCTGACCCACTTAGCCCATTTTATTTTTAATTTTTTTTAATGATTACTTATTATTTTCTAATTATTAAAGGTATTAGTTTTTCATAGTTGTTTATGGAAAAAAGCATAGTTATTAAATAATCATTTTTAATAAAATAAAATAATATTATTATGAAAAATAATTTAAAATAAAATAAAAAATATATAAATATAACTATAATAATTTATTTTATATAATATTTTAACAATATAAGAATAAACTATAAGTATTTCAAATAAACTTTATTTTACAAAATATAAAATTTATAAAATTGTTATTTATTATTAATTTTAATATTTTAATGTCAAACCCTTTTTGGCCCGCAGTCCTAATGGGCTTAGCCCATTTGGGTCGGACCGACCCATTTCCCACCTATAGCTATAAGTGTACGTGTGCTGATGTTTAGTGATTTTTTCACAGGTAATACAACAATCAACACACATCAAAGATGAGCTGATGCAGCATGATTATTAATGCAATCATCATGGTTATAAGTGTATGTCTTGTGTTCGGTGGTTTTTAAACGTGCACAATCATCAACACACATCAAAAGGTAGGCCTAGTGCCACCTTGATCCATTAATACAATGTCATGACTGTAAGTGCACGTGTGCTAGTGTTCAGTGATATTTCCACAAGTAATCCAACAATCAACACACATCAAAGGTGAAACAATCTTAAATGCTTGGTCACTAATGCAATGTCGTGTTGATTTGTGATGCGTTTGTGTAGTATAGTGTTCATTAAGTCTCCAACAACAAATCAAATACATCTTAGGGAGACATTCCAATTCTCCACTTTCCACCAATAAAAAATGGTAGGTCGATGGTTACCTAGCAAGAGTTGGAAAGAGATCAGAAGAGCATCAAGATAATAATTTGTCATCATAGGTTATGAAGTCTGAAAAGCACAAATTCAGGGAAAAATGAACACTAATGAGAGATGAAAGTAAGTTTGGAAGCCATTGAACCAACAAAAGCTCTTGAAAGAGCTCTGAAAACACAAGAAAGTTACAATCATGAAAAGTTCAAATCTTAAGAACATAAGTGAGGAAATGTTCAATAGAGTAAAGAATATGTAGAAGGCCACTTTTAAGCGGATTTCCATTGGTAGACAAAGTAAAAGTCTTTGGCAATGTACAAACTACAATCTGCATGGAAAAAGTATGAGTTCAGGTGAAAGGTCACTCAACCCGGGGTTGTTGAAAACCATTCAATATGCACTTACGAAATTTTTTGAAATATACGAATGATTTAGAAGATTTTTTTTGAGAGTGCATTGATGTTGATTTATGAAATATGCACTTGAGAAAATTTTAAAAATAGCTAAACGACTTCAAATTTTTTTTCAAAAGTGCATCCAAGATGATTTTCAATTATGCATTTAAGAAAATTTTCAAAAACAGTCAAACGACTTCAAAGAAATTTTTCGAAGATGTATTCATGATCATTTTCGCAGATTACACTCAAAAATTTTTTCGAAACAAGCCAAACAATTTCAAAGAATTTTTTCGAATGTGTATTCAAGATTATTTTCAGTCCACGCACCTCGAAAATATCCGAAAAGAAGAGCCAAACTTCAAATGATTTTTCGAAGAGTGAATGCCAAGATCTTTTCAAGGTCTACACTTAAAAAAAAAAAATTTCAAAATAAGCCGAATAACTTTAAAGAATTTTTTTCGAATGTGTATTCATGAATATTTTTGAAGTTTGCACCTAAGAAAATTATTGAAACAAGCTATACGGTTTCAAAGAATTTTTTCAAAGGAGGATTTATGAATATTCTCAAGTTCTGTACATAAGAAAAATTTCAAAATAAGCCAAATAGCTTTAAAGAATTTTTTCTAAAGTGTACTCATGATTATTTTCAAAATATACACCCCGAAAAAGGTTCAAAACAACCAAACGACTTTAAAAGAATTTTTTTCAAAAGGTTTTTCATGAATGATTTTTAGTTCTGCACCTTAGAAAATATTCGAAATAGCCGAACAACTTCAAAGAATTTTTTTTCGTGTAGTCATTATTATTTTCAAAGTTTGCATCTTAGGAAAGGTTCGAAACAACCAAATGACATCAAAGATTTTTTTTTTCAAAGGAGTTTTTATGAATATTCTCAAGTTTTGTACCTAATAAAATTTTTGAAACAAGCCGAACAGTTTCAAAGAATTTTTTTGAGAATCCATTTAAGATGATTCTTTGAAAAATATGCACTTAGGAAAAAGTTTCGAAATGGCGTCAAACAAAGTTTCGATTTTTGGTATCAAAGAAAACTTGGAAATCATCCAAAATAAGCTTATTCAAGAAGAAATTCGAAATTATCTTTCTCCAAACAAGTGGGAGTTGTTTTAGAGAGAGATAAATTCTTTTTGGGAAGAAAAGAAGGAAATCCTAAGTTGCTTGGAGAAGAAGTCGGATGATTATTCTTTGGAAAAACTATATCCTTTAATTGGAGGGCGAACAAAAAGTTGGAGAGTTTAAACTTGATGATGACTGGGAGTGCTTTCTTAGGAAAGCATGGATGGCTGTATTTAATTCTACTTAGCTTGTTCTTTAGTGAAATTTCATATCATAATTTAAGGCGAATTTGGGTCTCATGGTTGGAAACAAGCTTAGAAGAATATTTTTTAGGCTTTAATACATACAATATGACTCTTCGGCCACAATGTATGTAGGGGGTAATTGTTTGCACCCAAATTAAAATTTTGGCTTGATCTCAAGTCCATGAATAAAAGTCCATATAGAAAGGGGTCAATATCCATTTGTACAAGCCCACAGAATCAGTCCAAGGGTATTTATGAGATTTAGAAAATTTTGGAAGTCAAACAAAACTTTATCAGAGGTGGTAGAGAAGTGGGGCAATTATGTTCGGACGTGGAATTTCCTTGAGGAACAAGACTCCATAATGGAGACTAATTGGATGAGTTCTTGAGGAACAAACTTCCTTAATAGAAGACATGAGCAATTACTTCGGAAAGTGAAGAGAGTGGAGACTTGGACAACAAGTCAAGAAGTTTATAAAAGGAGCAGAACAAACCAAGCAATCAAACGTCTAATCAGCTAATCAATCAATCAATAAACAACTGAATCGATCGACTCAGTGTTAATTTACTTTGGCTCGTCACTTTGTAAATGTTTAACAATCTTGCTTAATTTCAACAATACCGGCAATTTAGGACTCTATTTCTAACTTTAGTAAGTTTTACTGTCAAATTTACAGTAGTGTTATTTCATTCATAGTGAAATCGATATTATCTCTACTTGATTAGCATTTTGGTTTGCAAGTTCTATTCAATTTTGTCAACTTTCGGCGTATCGTGTATTCGGTCAGCCATAAGAATCTAACACTTTTTCTTCAACGATTAATTCTCTGATATTTCCGTCCATTTTAAAGTTTACTGCTGATTATGAAATATCGATGGGGCTTTCCATAGTCGATTAGAAGTTTGATGCTACGATTCGATTCAGTTTGGAAAGCAAACTTTATTCTCCTGACTCGACCGCACGTTTGTATTTTGTATGTTCGTGTGAGATTAAAAATCACCACAACAATAGGTTAAACCCAAAATAATCTTGAATGAGTTGTTTATAATTAAGTTATAATTATTAGGTAATCGTATCACCTAATTAATAATTTGATCGTGTTTGAATATGTTTTGTTAACCACGATTAGTAGTGTCGATATGATTGATTGTTCCTCAACATAATTAAAGTTGGATGTGTGAAAGCTGTCAAACATGGTGTTGAATTTATTAGTTCCAATATGCTACGCGGTTCGTTGAATCACACGCTTCATTTAGATGTTAGGCTTTTTCACAATCTTAAGCTAAATGGTAGTTGAGCTACGATTGTTTTAGGGATGTTTGTTTTTTATTTTTAATTAATATCGAATAAAACTTTTATTTAGTATTAATTTTTTTGATTTTAAATATTGTATTTCTACTAAATATTAAGTTATTTGTTTTTTATATGATTTAAATCAACATCTTAAATATATTAAGAAAAATAATTTAAGTCTCTACTTGTATGTTTAATGATGATATAACTTTATTATTATGATAAAATGAAAAGTATTTGTATAATATATGTATAACATATTAACATATTCATAAAGAAATTAAAATAGTGAAATTATTATGATAAATAATTTATTATTATCATTCTTAAAAATAATTATTATATTTATTTATTTTATATAACTAAAATAGAATATATAAAATTAATAATTTTAAAATAATAGATAATGAAATCCAAAATTAAATATTCGATGTTTTAAAAATATTTTGAAGAATATTTGTGTGGATTTTAAAATATTTTAATTTTTTTTTTTTGTAGATTCTAAAATATGACTTTTTTTAAATAGGAAAAACAAAATATTTTAGCTTTTTTATTTAGAATTTTTTTAAATACAGAAATCAGTTATGCAAAAATAAAAAAACAAATGACTTAAATTAACTTTGAAAGCAAAACAAATTGCTGAGAAAAAACAAAAAAAAAAAAGCAACGTTCCTTAGTCACGGACTATCTTGTATCTACACCGAGGATCAGATATATCCGTCGATATATCTCCAGATATATCCGATATATCGGTGATGTTCGGCTGATATCGGCGATGACGAATCTCTCCTTTATGCTCCCGGTTTTAGATGATCTGTCATGGAAATATCGGGTATGTAAGCGCATAAGGTCATTTATTTGTTAAAATATCAAGAGATATATGGGTCTGTCGGAATATATCGAGGATATATGAGGGGATGTCCGGGATATATCGAATATATTTAAATGACAGTTGAAATCTGACTTGATCAACGGTTATGGATTGATACATGACAATTTAATTTAAATATATCGAATATTCGTAGTAAAAATATTCGTGATATATCTCCAGATATATCCGATATATCTGTAAAATTTAAATCTGGAGTATATCAATCGAAGCCGATATTTTCATGCCTTATTGATCCACACACACACATTCTTTTGGCAGAATTATCACATATCGTGTGACTAGCCATTTTCCATGAGTTTCAAATACTACACTATATTTCTTCCTTAATTCTTAGAAGTATTGTACTTATGTTTTGTTTTTCTATGTAACATTTAGATATACAAGTTTTTTTTTTTGAAATAATTAGATATACACGTTAAATTAAAATATTATTTTCATTTTTTTATAATTTAATATTGTGTTTGAGATATTGGAGGGAATTAAATGAAAAGGGATAGTAAAGTAAATTATAGTGTTAATGTCAAATATTACAGAGCAAACTTACTCAGATTTTAACCCAAAAGTACACTCAATTTTTTTAATGTACATATAAATAAATTTAATTCATAGGAGTAGGGGTGACAATTCGTGTTAATGGGTCGTATTACCGTGGAATGTACGAATACGTGTCGGCGTTAATATTTGAATAAACCTTGAATAATAAGCGATGTCGATATTAAGTATGGCTAATAGAATTTATTATTGTTAGGCGGTCGACGGTGTGTGATTAATTTGGTTATTTGAAATTATAAAATTATAATTAATCATTAAATGCATATTTAACACAAATAACGCATATTAAATTTAACATGTTGTCATTTTATTATTTACAAATTAATAGAAATTATGAAATTAATAAATTCATATTTAATACAAATAACTTATTAAATTGGTAAATTAATTAATATAATATTAAATGGGTCAATTTCGTGTTGGGCAAGTCAACACGAATATGGCCATTGTCGTCGCGTGTTGGCGGTCGGCCACGAATATGATAAAAGCGCGATTATGCTCCGCCTGAAACATGAAGCGGTGTTGGGTTAGGTATTGTGTTGTGTCGTGTCAAATTTTCTGGCCTGCAGTAGGAGGATAACAATACGAAAGATGGGCCAAAAATGCAACATCAACTCACCTTCCTCTTGAGCTTCGTTCTCTAATATTAGCTAGCTGCGAGTATCAGCTCTTCGCATGAGAAAGAAATCAAGAAAAAGCAGCATCAACTTTCTGAGTGTCTAGGCCATCAGAAGAGGCCATAAATTGAGATGTTACGATCGGGATCCTAAAAGAAATAGTTTTGTAATTATAACTAAATACAAAATATGAAATTATAAAATTATATATTTTATAGAAAACTATTTATTCTATATTTAAAATAATGTGGATACTATATCTTTAAAAAACATAATTAAGCCTCATAACTTTTTAATTCTAATTAAAGTGGTTTTCAAAATTCAAAAAAATTTATGACATTAACCACTTTTGCTCAAGGATCTTTCAAAAAGATCTCTAGATATTTTTCACGTATGTTATTTAGTATGGATAATAACGTAATCATCTTACAAATTCTAAAAAGGTGATATGTGCGATGATTTTTAATGGGGACTGGGCGGAAGGTGCTTGTAGGGGTCGTTGGGCCGGGTGGATTCTTGGCGTGTAGGCTGGGCTCTGGATCATTCTGAATTTGATAGGATCACTTTGCCAATCTTCAGTGCCGAGGCTGCAGACCCGATGGCACTCCTGCGCAAAAACAAGAAAGAAGGGGTCGGCGAGGGGCTTACGTACGGGTCAGCCATTCCGATCTAAGTCGATTTCTTTAAGAAGGAAACGCAGAGGGCGAATGTGTAGGCGATATGTTGTTGTATGAGTATCGCGTGCGGCTTCGCCGATGGGGTGTAGCCTTTGTATTTATAGTAGATGTTAGAGTTGGATGGTGATTAGGATTCATTTCCATTGGATGATATATTTCTATTGTGCTCGATTGTCGAATTTGGTAAGGATGATATAGAAAGAAGCCGGTTTATTTGGGATAATCTTCCTTCCTTATTGGGGGATCCGACTTGATGATGAGCTATTATTATCTTTCTTTCCTTATTGGTGAGATTTGGTTAGATTTGCGGGATAATATATTATTAGGGATTATTCTATTTCCCTTATCTTTGGGAGACTTCCATGTCGGCCTTTAGTAGCGGGTTGGACTTTCATTCTGGCGGCGCAAGGCAGATGTTGGCGTAAAGGCTGAATCTTTCAATGGGCATCTTGCTCTCGTTTAGGGTTTAGCGAGTGGTCTGCTTGTGTTTCGTTAAGGTGGCATTTTCTTGCAGGAGCACAGCGAGTGGGTGCATGGGCCTTATTTTTCAAACCCTATCATGTATGATGATAAGAAATTCATGAGGCCTTGGTTGCTGTTATAATTTGAATTATGATAGGACAAAGGATACGAGTAAGGCAAAAAAATAGAAACTGTTCTCCAACTCAACACTATCTTCACCTCCCATTGATCTCTTCATCTCTATGTTTTTACTCTTTTTAGTTTTCTTCCTTTCTTCTTTCTACTCACAACCCAAAACCAAAACCAAAACCATTAGAGATCAAATAGGTCCTTACGAGGCTTTTAAGTTCCAGTGGTTTTGATAATTCAGCCTAATGTATATTGTATTCTTATTTTTGCAAATAGGATAGGATGACTTCTTAGTTTGAATGTTTGGGGCTATAAGTTTTAAGCCTTGTATGATGTATCAGACGGGACATTTAAAAGCTGAATTTTTCTCTCACGTTGGATTCAAACCTGTTACTATTCGTTTGAAAAGTTATGTTTTTTGTGCAAACATTATGTTATCTCTTTGACAACAATTAATTCCCAGACTTTCAGTCGCTTATCCAGAAATTCGTGATCTTCAATTTATAGCTTTCCAATGATAAATATTTGTTTAATTTGCAAGTTTTACACGTTGTGCTGAGTTCCCGTCCATGAGTTCCATGTATTAGGCTGTTAATATTCAAGATATAGCCCATATATAAATAGTATTAGTGTTTTGATAACTTGGGATGAACAGAATTTGAAAATAGAAGGAAAGAAAATTGAGAAAAAAAAAACAAAAAATAGTATTTAATAACTTGGGATAGCCCACATATATAAATAGTATTAGCGTTTTGATAACTTGGGATGAACAGAAAAGGCTCCATTTGAAAAATAGAAGGAAAGAAAATTGAGAAAAAAAACAAAAAATAGTTATAAACTTAATAAATTAGTTATATATGTTTATTCAAACTCATTGTATTTATTTCTATCTATTAAGATATAATGAATAAAAAAATTTTAAAATATATAAAATTTTAAGGAAATTTGATTATACTTTATTTTCTTTATACTTTTCATGGTGAAACTTAAAACATGAAAGAATCATTTTTTCAGATTTTTTTTTCTTGAAAGTATACAATGGCTTGGGAGTTCAAACAGGGCTGAAACGAGGATAAGGAAGAAGTGATAAAAATTAGGACGTTATGAAGTTGAGTACTTTTAGTTCTTATATTACTTGTGGTCAATTTTGGTTGTTAGTCAAATCTAATTTGAATTTGGAAGCTTTTAGTCTTATTCTTTTTCCTAGTGTATTAATGTTTTTGAAGCTTTAATAATTGGAATTACATTGGCATACATGACAATGTAAAAGTTTGTGGATTGGCTTTATTTTTAAAAATTGGATAACATTGGAGGGTTAAGTCATACACTCACAAGAGAGAAATGGAAAATGGAAAAACATCCGGGTTTGGAAAAGGTAAATAATTTTTTTTTCTCTTTAATTTACATTAAATGAAAAAAAAAAACTGCCTAACTACGTGAATGATATATAAAATATCAGGACGAGTGATAGTGAGATAAACCATAAAAAAACACTTGCCTAATGAAAAAAATGGCGGTCAAATAACTCCCTCATGGGTTGCTTGGTTCATCAATTAAATGGTACCAACCATTCAAAAGCCATATCTATTCCTTCGTAAAGCTTAAGACATATTGGAATAATGTGCCGGTTGTCGTATAGATATTATCGACGGAATTAGATCAAGATCACTTTTGAGAAAAAATGATTGATTGTGATGTTGAAATTTGGATCTGGTTTTGTACTTTCAATCGGATGGATCGGAATGTCCGCTTTTTATTGAGAGGAGGGAGGACCCCGAAAAATCACCGCGATTACCACCACCTTTGCCAAGCTAGGGTCTCTGCCTGCTTGGAGAATCTGTAGCTTGCGTATCTTCGGTCGGATTATGCCAGGTCTTCAACACACCTTGTTGGATTTTCATCGCCTTCTTAGTCGTTTCATCAGCCACATCATTCATTTCCTTGTGAAAGTGTTGTATAACTACAATCCATTGCTTCTCCATCCAGTCTCGACATTCCTGAATGAGGGTTGCAAATGAGGTGTTAACCTCTTCTATCTGTGCTTGAGTCGCCATCAGCAAACCGGTCGAGTCTCAACTTGGATACGTTTCGAGCCAGTTTCCCATACCAAACTCATTCCATGGACAAATGCCCATAACTCTGCCTCCTCAACTGAGCATATCCCCAGATGGACCCATCCACCTTCGTCGTTCCTTAGGACCCCTTCGGCTCCTGCCCTCATTGTTTCCCTTTGTATACAACCATCTGTATTGAGTTTCATCCACCCTTTAGAGGGTTTTTTCCACCCCACCCAAATAAGACTTGGCCTGTTGTACCTTCCCAATACTATGTCTTCATTCGAGAAGGCTACTAGAGATTCAAGAAATTTCCTTCTTACCATGTCTGCCTTCCACAATTGTTATCTAGTTACCAAAAATTTCCTCGTTTCTCCACTTTCATATCCACCACAGACTTAAGGCGAATCTTTCCTTTCATAGCCCTCTATTCTCTTGATTCTTGATATTCAGATTCCAACATAGCCAATTTGTGAAAGGAAGGATATGATAGCTCTTCCCAAAAACATCCTTTGTCGATCTTTCCTAGAAATTTGTTGCTTTGGTGCAGAATCTAAAAATAAGGTTCAAATCCTCCCTTTCCTTTGTACAACAGTGGCAATACGGGTTGCTCGTGAGGCATATCTTCACTCTTTCCATGTTTGAAAGCACTTTGCCATGCATAAGTAGCCATATAAAAATTCGAGTCCTTTGAGGGATCTTCAACTTCCATATACGCTGCCAAATTCCATTAGTGGGTTGGGCTTGTTGCATTGTTAAGTTATATGCTGAACTTATAGTGAAAGACCCCATTTTGGATCCTTTCCAACACAAGCCATCCTTTCCCATCTCGTCACCTCGTAGCATCACTATTGAGAGCCTACTGCAAATTTGGGGTGGTATTAATCCTTCCAAATTCACTCCAACTCCACCCCTCCATGCAGCACCAATACTACCTCACTGTTTTGTGGGAATCGACCAAATTGATCTCTGCAAGTGCCAACTCTATAA
Organism: Tetrastigma voinierianum; assembly: GCA_016808115.1. Classification (NCBI taxonomy): domain Eukaryota; kingdom Viridiplantae; phylum Streptophyta; class Magnoliopsida; order Vitales; family Vitaceae; genus Tetrastigma; species Tetrastigma voinierianum. Next base: position 83,797 of record JAEQBH010000977.1, read on the forward strand.
GAGGTACGTCTCTCCAGAAGAGAGTTTCAACCCCATTGTAGACCTTTGCCTTAGTTCCTTGTTTGATAATCTCTCTAGCTGCAACCATCCCTTTCCAAGCATTTGATGCATTCCTCTTTTTTTCTAGATTGGAGAAGTCCATCTTACCTCTCACATACTTTGCGTGAAGAATTTTGACCCATAATTTTTCCGGCTCCGTAATGAGCCTCCATCCCATTTTTGCTAAAAAAGCCAGGTTCATGTTCCTCATCTTTTTTATTCCCAGGGATTTTCTCTTTGTCGGGTTACCATCTCCCAATTGACAAGATGAATTTTCCGATAGCCTTGCAAACTTCCCAAATGAATTGTCTCACTTTTTGGTCAAAGTTTTTACATAGAGCGATAGGCAGCATAGTGGACTGCATGAAATACAAGGGGAATGAATTTAACACTGACTTAGCAAGGGTTGTTCTGCCAGCTAGAGAAGATTTTGGCCTTCCACCCATCTAATCTGCCTTCCACTTTATCTAGAACATGCTGAAAAAGCCTTGCATGAACACGACCTGTAATGGAGGGGACGCCCAAGTACTTTTCAAGTTTGGTAGTAATTGAGATTTTGGAGATCTCAAAGATCCTCTTTGCAACATTGTCCTTAACATTCCTTGAGAAAGCAATGCTTGATTTTTGGAGGCTTACTTTTGTTGGATATAGTGAATAAAATGGATGACATTCAATGAATAATTAATTTCGGAATTCTAAGAGTTTCACTGAATAATTCTTTGTTCATAATTCTATGGATTTCAGTTATATGGAATAATTGACGCTCAGTGAATGAGATTAATGGCGTTCGATGAATAATTAATTTACGAGATTCCCGGGGTTTGGGAAGCCGAGGTTTGGCGTGCGGTCGAAGTCTACCGTTTATATAAAGGTTGTCGGGAGTATTTCGGGAAGAGCGGTACAAAAAGGGAGGTGATTGCCAGGAGTCTGGTTTCGCGCCGTCTTTGGCCGATTGATAGTGCAAACACATCATCAGTTCGTAGGAATTGGCGACAGTCGCTTTGTGGTGATTAGAGCCTGTTTTATCTGAGAGACGGGACCAGCGGCGGAATCTCAAAAGCGCGCGACCGGAGAAAGTGAATTTGTTTTAAAGGCTATGAATTCCGCTGAGGAAATTTCGGTTGTTTTACCCGACTTGGTTATATTTTCCTTTTAACACATTGATTTAATTTATTTTGGGTTTTGCCGGAATATAGTGACTTGCGACATTAAGTTTATGTTACTTGGAATGTCCAAATGTTTGGTTTATGCTTTCCCAGGTTTTTTACAACAAGTAGATATTTTGTTGGTTTTATTTATTATTTCTTACAATCTTTCTCTCCAAAAATGGAACAGAAGTTCTCTAAACACTCCATAATAGCATTTATCTGATTCCCTGATGCTTCTGCAAATAGGAGCAGATAATCTGCAAAGAACAGATGGGAAAGACGTGGGCCGTGACGCGACACTCTCATTGGGGCCCATCTTCCATCCTTACTGCCTGGTCAATAAAGTGTCCTAACCGCTCCATACATATATAGAACAAAGAGGTATGGATATATAACATCTCCTTGGCGGATTCCTCTGATCGGTCTGAACCACTCTAGATTTTTTCCATTCAACATTACTGACATCTTTATTGTTTCTACACGGTGCATCACATTTCTGATCCAGTTTTTTGGGAGGCCAGCTTTCTGGAGGGTATCTTTGATGAAGTTCTAGGCGAGATGGTCATAAGCTTTCTCTAAGTCAATCTTGATAAGCATGATTCCTTTCCCCATACTCTTGCTTCTCATGGTGTGCAAAACTACTTGATATATTACAATATTGTCAGAAACCTGGCGCTCAGGAACAAAGGTGCACTAATTCTGAGAGGTTAACACTGGCATGAGCTCCTTCAACCTATTCGTTAGAGTCTTCGTGATGATTTTATAGTCTACATTACAAAGGCTTATGGGCCTGACTTGGGAGATACTGTTCGGGTGAGGGACCTTTGGGATCAAGGCTAGCAAGGTTTCATTTGTTCCTTTGGGAGGATCCGCCTTAGAGTGGAGCACATGTGGTGTAGACTGGCCCACAGTTTCCCACGTTTTCTGATAAAAGCCTGAATGAAACCCATCATTACCAGGGGATTTGAAGGGGTCCATATCGAATTCAACTTGTTTCATCTCTTCTCTAGTGAAGTCTCTTTGGAGCATGGTGAGGTTTTCCTCTTTGATGGTGGGGAAGCCATTTAGAATTATTGCTATTGGAATTGTTTGAGTCTTAGACATAAATAAGGAAGCCTGGAAATAGTTCTGTATCATCACTTTGAGGCTGAGTATGATCCGTAGTCCCTCACCCCTTTCTCGATTCTTAAGGTTTCACATTTTTCTGTATTTTCTGGCATGGTAGCTGCATGATAAAACTGTGTTTCTTTCTCCAGTTCAGATCGATTCCTCCTGGATCGTTGAAACCACGTAATCTCTTCCTGATTGAGAGTGTTTTCCAAGCTCGCAGAAGTTTCTTCTCAACTTAAGCATTGTCTGTTTCCTGGTATAACCAGAGCCTTTTGAATCCCTTCCAATCTCGCCCAGATTCGTTTTCCTTTTCTCCAATACTTGACTGACTGAACCTGATTCCATTGCATGAGACCGTCTGCGACCTTCCTACTATTTTCTGAAAGATTAAGATTGCTATTCAGACTTTTTGAATAACCTTCTTGAAGACCGGGTGAGTTATCCACACTGCTTGGAATCTGAATTTGGACTGAGATTGCATCTTGGCCGTATTGCTCATGCTGATATTGACTGGGGCATGATCAGAATTCAACTTTGGAAGAATTGTCACTTTCGCTTGTGGGAAAACTATACTCCAATCCATGTTACAAAATGGTCCTATCAAGGCGGGATCCTTTAAATTGTTTAGATGTTGGAATGTCCTCGTAGACATGTACGTAATTTTCATATATAATTGATTTATTTTTCTAATTTTTGTAACTAGGAAGGAGGGATGTTACAGTTCGAAAAGAGTTTTGATGTTCAATCTAAATTTCCTACAAATTCTCCACATAGTTTTCTCACAAAATTTGAACTTAGATATGATATTCAGATCATGAAAACCGATAAGTTGCTGTTGGGTCTTCCCATTCGTGGGCTGGACCAATGGGCTAAGCCCATAGTTTGAAATCAAAAAAATCAAAAGGAGGGCTACTCTTGACTAAAATCAAATTTTCATGTAACCCATTCCACGGTTCCCACATTTTCACCACTTGAGCCACAACTCGAGCAATTGTATCACTCCTTATTAAATTACTAATTTATTACTGAATCCAATATATTATATTATTTTAATTAATTAGAAATTTAAATTTCTAACAAAAGTTCAAAAATAATATCACAGGAAATAATAAAACCACTTTAAATAAATTTTGTACCAAAATATCTTGCTTAAGTTTAGAGTTTATTTATGTAGTAAAATTAAAAAATGATTACAAGAAAGTTCACTGTCAATCGGAGGTGGAATATATTTTGAATTTGGGAGAAAGGAATTCTTAATTTCCTTCCAGACAGATCTTTATAAAATCTTTAATTGGAGTTGAAATAACAAACAGTTGCTTAATACGCAAGGAGAGTAAGTAGTGAGAATAAAGCTGCTGATCCCGTTTGTTTCCCAAGAAACGAAAATTAGAAATTATACCTGTATATATTTAGGACACGAGAGGGCAAGTCATTCTCATCAACTCTTTCTCTCAGTGCCCTTACACTCACTCGTTTCTTTCCCCTCTCACAACCCACTTTTAATCTTGGCTTTCTTTGAAGATGGAAGGTTGAGACTCAATTGGTTTCCCCAAAAATTGGCTTTCTTTGAAGCCAATCAATTACAGTACTACTGACATGGCAGGAGGGGACGAAGAAGATGATCGGAATGTAATATTAAAGGTAAGATTTGAATGCAATACCAGGCCCGCTTCAGGAGGTAACCCCTTGACGATCAAGGTGGCGATCAAAGTACTGAAGCGAACCAGAATATGGCTCGTAGAAGTTTCCGATCAGAAGAAGAAGCCAAGTGCCCCGTTTGTTCTAGAATCTTCGGTTCGATGAAGGCGATGCATGGGCACATGAGGTGCCATCCCGAGAGAGGGTGGAGGGGGGCCAAGGGCCCTGTTCCGCCGCCGCCTTCTTCCGCCAAGAAGAGTGCTTCTTCCTCCGATAGTTTGAGCCATGCCTCGACCACGACATCCACTCAGGTTCTATCTGATATTAGTCCTTCTCCGTCTCATATTCTATGGACAAGAAAAGGAAAGAGGGGCCAAAAAGGTAATATCATCATCAACTCATCCAAGAAGCTGAAGATGGACGAAAAAGGGGCTTCTTCCGGTTCGAGAGACGACCAAGAAGATTCTGGAAACACAAGCAATATTGCTTCTTGGAAGGAGGATCTGAAACTAGGGTTGAATTATGGATCGGAAGAAGTTGAGAGGAACAAGAAGACGAAGAAGAGTCATAGTAATAGTACTGATAAGAAGGCATCATCATCATCATCTTCTGATGAGGAAGAAAAAGGCCACAAGTGTAAGACCTGCAAGAAAGAGCTTCCCGACAGGTCAGGCTCTTAAGGGGCCACCAGACAATTCACCGACGGAAGTCAACTCCAGTGGTTTTTCAGAAGCCAGCTGGCGCAATGCAACACCAAGAGTTCCGCCTATTTTGATCTCGTAGGCTTCCCCCAGAGTTCAGGGCAGAGGCTCCTAGATAGATATATATATTATATTCCTTTATTAATTTCCATGCATATGGGTAGTTATTACAGTCTTAAAATCTAGCTACCTGCAGGTGGAACAGCTGATATGCATGTATTTCTTTTCTGTTGGATTTATAACCCTTCAAGTTCAAAGAAACAGAATTTGTTTGGAATATTGTTATGTCTTTTAGTAGGCATGAATTTGTGTATCTCTAGAAACAATCAATACTGATATTAATATTATGGTTTTTTTACATATATTTACTTTACATTATATGATTGTAGTAATCTGTTCTTACATTGACTCGACCCGTACACCGACCTCAAGGGCCAATATTATTACAGATTAGGTTTAGTGTTTTTGCTACAAATATTAATGAATGTGTTTAGGAAAAAGATAGGCTCAGTTGTAACATACTTTATGCTTATTTTTAAAGGTCGGTTTTAAAGTTAAAAATAAAAAATCAGAAGTTTTTAGAAATTTACAAAAATAAGAGTGTATAGGGGTACAGCGGCATTTTATATCATATATAATCATAATCCCATTGTACTTGCCTTAGTTAGCTACACATCAAGCAAGTATGATAAAATATGACATGACCCAGTATATACAGTGCTAACATCTCTATTCAATTAACTTAATGTTCCATATGATCTGTGTAGAGATTTTTACCTCTACAGGTTGGAACTGACCCGGCAGAGTATCTGGAGAATGCCATGGAACCTGGGAGGGTGACATTTGATGATAAAATGGTAGTGAGGAAAGCAATACAAGATGCTGGGATTCCATTCACCTTTAGAGTTCTGGGTATATTGATGATTTTATTTGCATTTTTTCATGGAAGGATTGCCGTGCAAGTTCCTCACTAACTATATATATCTGACGCCTCACCAGTTGAAAGAGCAGTAGCAGCTTGAGCCTTTGTGATTGGCTTACTGGGTTGGAACAGTCTTGTGTAACCTAATAATGAAAGTGAATGGACACAGATATCAGAATCAACATTAAACTTCATAACAAGTAGTGATGGGAATATGAACTCACCAAATGCAAGTGCTATTATTCCTTGTTCTCCTGCAGATGCGTCACCCACAAGGGCAGGCCATGCATCAGGGTTTATGTAGTCAATGTCTATGAAACTGGAAACTTGGTACAGGACCTGTTTATAAGCATAATGGTTAGCTAACTCAAAATTTAGAGTTGCATTCATAACTGAATGAGGAAATAACTAAGAGATAAAACAAATGTTCAGGTTAAAGCAACCTGTTTGTCACTTTCTGGGAGCTGTCTTTTCTCTAGGGCCATTTTCCAGCTCACAATTTCTTCCTTCAGCAATTGCATGGCCTTTTTCTACCAAACCATTCTTCATGCTTCAGTACATGTAACTGTCTGACTCTGCCCTAACAGCAAAAATCATTTGGATAATTTAAAAGTAATATACTTCCCAGAATGATTAATAAAAAGGTTGATACCAGCAACCTGATTCAGCTCAGTAGACCCTTTAAGACCAACAACTTTTGCTTGTACTTTAGAGCAAAATATGGGTTTTCTTTAAATTTCTGTTTTGATTGGTTTGGGCACGGCAACTGATGCAATATCCCTCATTTTGTGTCTGATTTTCTATAGAATACTTGTGAGATAGATAGATAGATGAAGAAAGGGAGATGTTCCTAATCAGTACCTCAAAGCTCTTCTAGAAGATGACATATGTAAGGATACAAGACATGGTCATATCACTTGAAAAAAAGAGATAGAGAGGTTGGCATTCTAGACTCACGAGCACCTCAAATTTTGATATGGGTTTCTTAGCAGTGACATTTGATGTTGTGCAGATATGCAGAAAGAGATGTACTATGCATTCAAAGAATTTCTGTCTTCCTCTGGAGTAGTTACAATAGGCTGCATTGCTTGCTGCTTGTCTCTTAGAACTGTAGTCTTGGTCAATTGATATAACCTTTTTTCTTTGATAGGTAAGAAAGATCGGTCAATATATGGTTTGTAACTAATGAATATGGATGAACTAGTGAGTTTTTATTTCTAGGTTATAACCCCTGATATATATTGGTCAATAGTTTTACATTTTCAAAAAATTATGATTTCAACATTAGCTTTAACTAAACCTAAGAATTATGATGTGGAATAATGTTTATCTTTAGGAACATTCAATGAAATCGTTTTAGTTGTTCTTGATTTATTTGTTTTTCACGGGTAAACTAAAAGGCGTTGGGGACGTGCGCCTTAAGGCGAGGAGGCGTCCCCAAACACTTCAAGGTTTAAAACAAGGGCGTTTGTTAAAAATAAATTGTTTTTATATTAGATAATTATATTTTTATATTGGATAATTGTATTTTTTTATCAGAATATATTAGATAATTCTGTAATATTTTGGTAACTTGTTTCTAAAAAAATAGTTTTAAAAATATAATAATAAATTATTTTGATAAAATACAAATATTTTATATTGGAAAATTATATGGAAAAATTATTTTTAAAATGATTACATTTTTTAAAATATGAATATTAACTATATCCATATTTCAAAATTATAATTTATTTTATATTACAATCTTTCAAATAAATTATTTTATTATAAGTTAGAAAAAATGGATATTAATTATATATTCCGAAATTTAAATTATTTTTGTCATATATTGTTTTAATATATTATAAAATATTTATTAATTATATAATGTGATCACAAAAGGCTTAAGCCTCAATGACATAAGGTTTATGCTTCGCTTCTCAGACTTTAAAACGCCTCATCTTATACTTTCATGATTGATTCTATGAATGTTCACAAAAGAATAAAGTATTATTTTAACTACCCCATTTGAAAAAGCTTGACAGAGTGTCATTAACAATGATTGAATACCTTGGTATATAGAAATATATTATTTAAGCCAATAGATTCACTTCTTTCTAAAACCATTAGTCCATGTTTATTGCTTCTCATAAATAATTAAATAGCCTCAATTCATGGTTTATTACCAGGTTCTTGTTAGCGACTATATAGCAGTCTAAAGAAATTCGGTTAGACAGTGATCGATCTGAATCGGGGCACAGCAGCAACGGATTGCGACTGATTCAAAATGAACATGCGGTGAAGATGTTTGTTAGCGTTATGCCAAATTTTACATTATACGCGGTACAATAGTTCTGAGATGAACCGATGGGGATAACGAAAGTAGTTACGGGATGAAGCGATGGAGTTGAAAGTGGCGCGATCGAACTCCTATTCGATTGCATTGATGACTGCGGACCCGGATTCAACGCACCCCGCCGATGGTGGCCGGTGAATAGATCGTTCGGACAGTGGGGACCAAATCAGCGTCGTTGTTAGTTTGGGATTAAACGATGTTTTGGTTGCTGTTCTGGAACCGGACATTTTGTTAAACCTTAGAATAAGGTGGCACATTTGAACGACAACTCTGAAGTGATTTGGAGCAAAACCGAATGTGTCCCCGGGGGTAGGGTGGCAAATCCATCGATTTGCACTAAAATCAGGCTTTTGGCCAATTTCTTGCGCGCGCGAGGCCTCCCCTCTTCTCAAGTCATGTACAAGCCCATACACGAGTTTTGGTATATAAACCTAAAAACATTCTTGTATTTTTTCAATGTGAGACAAGTTCCTTTTGAAAAACTGTTCTTTACTAACAACAATCCCCCACATTTTTCAAAAGGATGTTTGATTTTAAAACATTTTGTTTTGGAATATGGAAGAAGGTGTAAGTGCCTTAAATTTGGTATTCAATGAATTATGAGCCAAACATAAATGAATAAGATTTAATTTACAAAGTATTGGTAAAGCTTATGACTTCTATGAACCATAATACTCTTTTATTGTAAATTAGGGACCTTATCATCGACACCACATATCACAATTCTTGTTGTTCAACGCCGTTGTGCGCGATTAGGCCATGCGCTTGCTTGATTTAATTTATAAGTGCTTTAGAAATTTTGTCAAACCATTTCATAGAAGTGACCCCACTCCACACTTACATAGGTGATTTCATCAAGTGCATACTGTATTTATATGTACCACCCATAAGGGATATGAAATCATTAAGAGTATATAACTCAACCTCTCGAAATGTGCATTCTAGCACCATAACCACGTCATAGGAAGGGACCTTTTTGTTGTGTTAGCAGGATTAGCAAGTGACTTGTTATCACCCATAGGAACCTTTTTCATGGGATCTCCAATCACAAAGTTGGGTTATCATCACTGCTAATCTCTAATTGGGTTAAGTCCCATTCCACTTGATGTTTCAAAAATTAACTTCCTTCCTAAAGGTTTAGTCAGAGGATTGACCAAATTCACTTCTGACTTTACATAGTTAATGAAAATAATTTCATATTTCAACAGCTGTTTCATAACCTCATGTTTTAGATGAATGTGTTTGTTTTTCCCATTGAATGATTTATTCTTTGCGATCAATATTGTTGCTTGGAAATCTGATGCCAGACACCAAAGGTGTGGTACGCATCCCAAAGGAGTTCGTGATAAGGAGTTTCGCCCAACCATTGAGCTGTTTTACTTGGATTCTAGGGATTATAAACCTAACTCCATGGCAGGTAGAAGTTACGATGAGGGGTTTGTTTAGATGATTTCCAAGTAACAACACCACCTCCCAAAGTAAAAGATATCTTGGCTTGTGGTTTTCTCTCAATTGAACCAGAGATTCGAGTTAGCATCGTTATCCTTCTAACATATGGGAATCCATTTATATAGGATACACGGTTTGTGACGCACTTAAGTATTTCATTAGTTTAGTTAATGCACTCCAGTGATCATTATTGGGATTATGTGTATATCTACTTAATCCTACACCTTGCATATGCTATGTCTAGTCTAGAAAGTTCATCAAATGCATGGACTCCCGATAATCTGTGCATACTCGGTTTGACCCGTCGGCGATTTCGTTAAATGTGTGTTAGCATCATAAAGGGTACTCACAGGTTTGACATCGAAATGTTCGAACCTCTTGAGTATTTTCTCAATATAATGTTCTTGTGATAGCATTATACTATCACCCATCCTTATGATCTTCACACCCAAAATCACCTTAACTTCACTCATATCTTTCATGTCAAATTGTGAGACTAGAAATCTCTTGGTACTATGTACCACGCCAAATAGTGCAAAAATCAACATATGTTTACTAAATAATCACGATGATTGCATTCTTCCTACGTACACTTTGTATACACACCTTATCCACTTCAACGAGATACAAACCCGTTTTTCAACAAGGCATTATCAAAATTTCTCACCGCCCTTGGGTTTAGGTGCGCTAACTTAAACCATATAGTGACTTATGCAATTTGCAAAATTTATTTTCTTATTTAGGTGTAATACAACCTTCAGGTTGTAACATGTAAATTTCTTCTTCTAAATCTCCATTTAAAAAAGCTGTTTTAATATCCATTTGATGGATAAAAAGTTTATAAATGGAAGCTAAAGCAATCAAAATACGAATGGAAGAAATCCTAGTGACAGGAGCAAAAGTATCAAAATAGTCAACATTTGGTTTTTGTGAAAAACCTTTGACCTAACTTTATACTTTTCAATAGAACCATCTGACAAATATTTTCTTTTGAAAATCCACTTGTAACCAATAGGTTTTGCTCATGAAGGTAAATCGACTAACTTCAATGTTTGATTTTTTAAAATATAGTATATCTCAGTTTTAATGGATTCTTTCCAAAGTGAAGTGTCAGGGGAAGCAATCACTTCAAAATAAGAGGACGGTTCATTTTCTATTAAATAAGTATAAAGTCATCTCCAAAGGAAACCTCTTTTCTTTGTCTTTTACTCCTTCTTAACTCATCATGAGAGCTTTCCATATCATCCACAATAGTGGGCATATGCTCTTCATATGAGTTTTCTATATTATCCACAGTTGTGGGTGTATGAGAATTTTTTTTCAGAAAGTGGAAAAATATGTTCAAAAAATTCGGCATTTTTTGTCTCAATAATAGTGTTGCATTCTAGAACATCACTTTTAAAACAAAATCTATAAAACTTGCTATTAGCATACCCAGTAAACATGCAATCATAAGTCTTTTGATCTATTTTTCCCTCTTTTGGGATCATTAACATTCTTTTAGCAAGACCTCACACTTTCAAATATTTAGGTTAGGTGCATGACCTTTCCATAACTCATAGAGGATATCCTACCCGATTTTCTTGTATAGATTCTATTTTGTAGATGACATGCGAGACAATATGGTTTTCACCTGAAATTATCGGGTGAGCTTTAAACAAGTAGAGAATTCATCATCTCTTTAAGAGTCCTATTATTTCTTTTAGCAACTCCATTTGACTCAAGTGAATAAGGAGGAGCCACTTCATGAATTATTCCTTCATTTTCACAATAATCATTTAAAGAGATGTATTCGCCCCCTCTATCAGATCTAATTCTTTTGATTTTCCTATCAAGTTGATTTTCTACTTTAGCTTTATAGGTTGAAAACATATCAAATGCTTCATCTTTATTTCTAAGCAAGTAAACTCTAGTGAACCTAGAGTAATCATCAATGAAGGTCACATAAAAAATTAATGTGTGTTAGGCAGAGCAAGAAGGGGACCGTTAATCCCCTCAGGTGAAAATTCTGGAACATGGGTGTAAGAGACCCGCAGTGCGATCCGAAAAGTTATGTTATGGGTGTAAGAGACCCGCGGTGTGATCCGAAAAGTTATGTTGCCCAAATAAGACACACGGTTATCACATAGACTTCGAGTTGTGAGATAGAAGTCAGGATTGACTCGGGATTAGTTGCCCATTGGCACTTGCATTGGGTACTGGTGAGTCGGTAAGGGCTCGGTATATGTGTGTCATTGGTATTACCAGTGACGGTTGTCACACTTGGCGTAGACATGTGTGAGGGAGTCGGTGAGTGACTCGGGTTATGGGAATGAACACATTCCATGCATGACATACGATATTCATGTAGACATTTTCACTTGGATGTGTACGGGTTTGTTTGATCATTGCATATGCACTTAGGTAGGGAGTAGCCCTTGTAGGAGATTTTCTCTACTGGGTATTGCTCACCCCATCGTGATACCCTTTGGGTGAGGAGAGGCGGCGCCTCCTTCGGGTCGTGGTATGAAAAAGGCGGGTTGTGGCCTTGAGAAGTATTTTTGTAAAATATATTAGAACAATTTAGTTTTAATATATTTTGGCATGTAAAAGTGTAAATAATTGTACATTAAACTCTTGTAAAATATTATAAGCATTTGTGTGTTTGTAAGAAAAATATACAGGTTTCATGTGCCCTTGTAAACAAAGGTTGTTTTATACGAATTTGGGCGTATGAAAAAAATGACCCAGGTTTAAGTCACAAGTGATTGGTTTCTTGTTGGGTTGGCTAGCTTAGGCATCTTGAATCTCTATATCAAAAAGACAACATGCACAAAAAGTAAACAAATGGCTTATATAAAAGTAAACAAATAAAAAGAACAAAAGGCGCGCATTTTTCTTGACAATATTATACAGTATTTTTTTGAAAGGATGATGCACATTATTGATCGAGATGATTCTACCGCATACAAGCCCAAAAAAAATAGATTTAATCGAATAGGATGAAAAAAATCATACCTGGTCTCGACTGAAATTTCTTGTGCCTCCAACAATGGTGATCGTGGAAAGCAGTGGGTAGGGTTTTGAGAGCAAATATAAATAGGTTTATTTGTAATTAGTTATACAAGAAAGGATATATTTTTCCATAAGAGGACATTTGTGGAAAAAAAAATTCAAATAACTAGGTAATCTTATATTACCTAAGCAATTGGAGGTAATGAGATAACCAACCCCTAACTGGTGTTGATGTGACCAGTAATGTTAGATTACACTGGATTAAAATTATAACATCAAGCATAACACCGAATCTCGAGAGGGTGTGCGGTATGTGTAGCAAGTATGTGCACACCGAGACCTTAATTAATTTAGTGCCATAATAGAATTTTTTGAAAGTTGTTTTAAGGATAAAATTTTAAAATTTTCAAGAATTGTGGCACTTTACAATTTAAGGAGGTGGAGAGAGGTAAATCTATAGATGTGGAAGTTTAAATGGTAAAATAATAATAATAAATTACTGAGGTGATGTTCAGCAGAGCTAGAAAATTCTCTAGATCTCGGATGTGGCTTGGTGTGCCGTTAAATTCGTCTCGCGAAATCTAGTGACCTTCGAGAAAAAATTTGCGTCAAATTACGGGAACGGTAAGAATATGTTAATTTACGGGTGATCATCGTCGGGGGGCTTCGGGGGCTTGGGATTTTTACAAAAAATCTCGGGGAGAGTGGAAAGGCTGCCTTAAGTTAAAGTTCAGAATTAAATAAGTAAACTGAAAGAAATAAAATTTTTGGGATAGAAATGGACCAGATGGAATCAATGAAATGCAGTTTAACAAATAATAAGAATAATAATTAAAGAAAAAAAAACAATAAAGCAAATGGTGAGGCGGACTGCGGGATGTTGCCGGGAGAGAGGGCCGAGAGGGGCGATTTTAGTTTTTATTCTCACACTTTCTCTGAGTTCAGAATCGGGCCAGTAGGCTTTCATCGAGGCTGGGGCAAAGTTGGACTGCGCCCAGTACGCATGGGTACCCGATATCTTGGCCTTTTAAACTCCCCAAGGTGAAAATTTACTTTGGTGTGTGGTATTTCAAGCTGCAAAGGGTTATGTAATGGCTTGAGGTACTAACTGAGACCGATGGGAAATGTCGTAAACTTAGGTCAAATTTTAGGCGAGTTTGAATTTTTAGGAATTTTGGGGCTTGTGTTCTTGGTCGGGGCTAAATTTTGGGTACATTTTCAACAAGTTTAGGTTGAAATTTCAGGAGTGTAGTCGGACAAGTCGGACGGAATTTTGAAATGTTTGAATTATTTTAGACTACATGGAAAGTCCCCTTGAGTCAGTTCTTAATTCAATCAGATAGTTTTTATGGGGCATTTAATGTGTATGGACATTTTGGTCAATTTCACATCATATTATCGATGTATATCGAATGGGACTAGCACGATAAAGGTTTTGTTAGGAATCGGGATTCGTTCGATATAGTCACTTTGAAAGCCATGTGTATGTTTTATGGTTAAAACAGTAAACTAAAGGCGTTCGTAATTTGAATGAATTGTAGCGTTGAGCATGACGAGAATCTAGAGTGCTTGACAAGATTTGAAGAAATTAGTCGAGAAAAGGTGAGTACTCAAAATCCTTTTCTAAAGCGAAAGTGTTTAAATTACAATTTTTGTAAAGTGCTTTGAAAATATAGATTTATAAAGCATTTTTACCTCCAAATTGTTATGTATACTCGGCGAGAAAAGTTTGATTTCGATGTTAAGAAGCTTGATTTGGCCCTAATTTAGCAAAACTAGATAAGCACGGCTGGTTCGGTCATATGTATTTCGGATTGTGCACAGCAATGTTATAGGATATTATGACTAACTACTGTGCACAGTCGGCAATTGGGGTTAGATCCCCAGTATATATTTATATGGTAGGTGGCCCTCTCTGCACATTAGAGGTATATGATTGTGTGACTTAGTACATGCGATGAGGTGTTGGTTCAGGGTTCCCTCACTTAGTGCATTTTGGTTCAGGGTTCCATTATGCTATATAGATCCTTAGTCGATTATCTTAGCGGGTGATATTGCAAAGGTTTACTACGCGATGCGGTCAGGAGTTCGAGCGTCGCTTCAAGGGTATTTCAGAAATGGAGCTTTGATGGATTTGGTACTTGATTTACGATTATAGCACTTTCGGATATTAACCACCAAGCAGTTTTGGCGGCGAAATAGTTTTGAGCAGTTTCCAACGGCGAAATTAGTTTTGAAACGAGTTTTAAACTTGATTTCAAATAGTTTTGAAACGATTTTGAAATAGTTTTTATAGCAAAAACTTCGGTTTTTTCTCATAAACGTTTACAACCATTTTTGTCTGATTTTCATATTGGAACAAGCAGTAGGACATGGCATTTAGAACTTATAGTACTCACTTGAGCTCGTTTGGGTCACGAGTTTTACATTTAAAATAATTTTCGGTCGTATCTTTGAAGCGAAAGACACTTTTCAGGGATTCGATCCTAGGCGTCTTTGTGATTATATATAAGATAAGGTGTAAATTAAAACCTAGTAAAACTTAAAATGTGACATTTTGTATATGCCAAATATCTTTTGTAAATATGTATGCATGGTTTGAGAAAAAGCAGTTCGCGATAAACTTATAATGGTTATCCTTATCTTATATTTGATGGACCCGAAGGTCCTTTATTGTCTGTAGTTTGACATTTGGAAAACATTGGGTGTGCATTTTGCTCTGGTGATTTGTATTTTGAGGTGGCCAGCGCGTCTGATCAGTTATCTTTGTAAATTTTGTTAAATACAAAGGTGTGATTTTGATAGCGAAAAATTTTATAGCACGCGTTTTCGAGAATCTGATTTACGTCGGTTTTGCGGCTTAGCTTCATGGTAACTTATGAGTGGTGAGCTTGGCTGGGAGGTTCTTTGTGGAGTGCCGGCTTGATTTCTGTCACTAGGGAGGGAGTGCATCATCAACTGAACATAGCCATATAATATTAGAGCAACATGACCTTGGTTGCTCGATGTACAGCAAACTAAACGCTCCCTAGTTCTATATATCTTGCACACAGTGTGAAAACACCTTGTAAAGGGTGTAACAAATTTCTGAATTATATATATTAAATTTGAGAGCATATGCATAATAACTTATTGTTGATTTAGAAAAAGAAAGAAGAAACGTAAACTAAATACATTTTGTATCCCAAAATTTATGTGTGTTTGTTATTATTGTCTTTATTATATATTTATATTTCTTTTGTTTATTCTAATTTTACTTTTTATAAATAAAGCTCAAATTTTTTATTTTAAGAATAAGTTTATATACAAATAGATTTAAATTTTGATGGTAATTATTAATTAATAAATATTATGATTTTATAAATTAATAAAAATATTAGACATAATTGATTATTACTATTAATTTGTAATATTGTAACTTTTAATTTTTCCCATTTTTAATTACCATTTTAAAATTCAGTCCTCTTGATTATTAATAAATTATATCTATCTATCATCTATCTATCTATCTAGATATATATATATATATATATATATATATATATATATATATATATATATATATATATATATATATTAAGTGGTGCAAAAATTTGAATGTGAAAATATAGAAAATAGATCATAATAGAACATTATAAATAAAAATTTATAAATGAAAAAAATATAACATTTTATATTTAAAATATTAGTGATAATGTTGCTTCCATATTTGCTAAATTATTAATTATTTACAAGGGGTATATTTATATATATTTTTGTTACAGGAGTATGGGGTGTCACAGCAGGTAAAGCTGTACACCTAGGAAGGCAGCTTTTAAGCACCCAAGGCGATAAACTCTTCAGTATTCATAAACTACTGATCAGAGATTAGGCTGAGAACTAGTTAAGATAGGAGAGACCTCAATCATCTCACCTACATGTTTGATGGTGAATATATTTATATATAGAAATCCAATTTATTTTAATACCCTTATTACAAAATAAAAATAATTAAAGTAAAATATTGAATAAATGAA
Source organism: Tetrastigma voinierianum (assembly GCA_016808115.1). NCBI lineage: Eukaryota > Viridiplantae > Streptophyta > Magnoliopsida > Vitales > Vitaceae > Tetrastigma > Tetrastigma voinierianum. The sequence continues at coordinate 100,152 of JAEQBH010000977.1, forward strand.
AAATTTAAAAATAAGGCATTTTATTAAAATGATTTTTCAAATTTAGAAAGTATTTATATTAATATTTAAAACATGTTAAAATTTAAAATTATTTATATAGTAAGTTGATGAAAATGATTTCTATCAAAAGCCTGAAAAAAAAGAATGTAAAATTGATTACAAATTATATATTTAACAGAAAAAATGGGCACGATGGAGCGTATTACATGGTATTATATGTTGGTTGAGCATATGGGTTTATGATACATTTTAAAAAAAAAATTGAATTGGTTGAAAATAATTTAAAAATACACCTTATTATGATAGAGCCATGAGCTTTTGGATCGCGTAGATCTTGGGTAGCGTCGGCGGCTTTAGGGTGGAGTTAATTGCCGTGTTAAGAGGGCGACGACTGAACAATTCAATTGCCGTCGTCCTGGCGACTTTTGAATTAATTCAAATCTGTGGTTGCAGCATGAACAATTGAACTAATTCAAAGCGGCATTCAGTAGCCGACATTGGTTCGATTATATCTAGGGCTTTTTCCTCTTTTTCCTATTTAGATTGCCCTGTTTCTTTGATAGATCACCTTACACCTCTCCCCGTCGCGCTTCTTCTCTTCTTACGGTTCTTCTCTCGGTCGCCTCCTTCTCCATTTCAGCTTCATCTTGCCTCCCTCCCTCTCAGGCGGTGCCTCGTCGTCGCCGGTCATCGTCTTCTCTCTTCATCCCGCTCGCCGTTGTTTAATTCAGGTAGCATCTTTGATGCTGCTTGGATGTTTTACACACTGACCTTCCTTTGCTTTCTGAATAATGGATATGTTTGGGTTCAATTTGATTTGATATTTTTTGTTATCATTTAGTGAATCTGGTTTCTAGTGCTCCCATATTTTGATGACCTCAGTTTCTTGATGTATAATAGATTACCTGTGAGGACTGAATTGTTTTTCTTTTACACTGAGTGAGTATTATTTGTTGATTTCTTGATGATTTTAATTGATAAAGAAAGTCTGGGATGATTAAAGTTTGTCATTTTGATTTCTAATCGGTTGGTTCCAGGTTGTACTTTAGATTTATGTTTCAAACTCATGGCGCTTTGATTCTGCTGGCAGGTGTGCAGTCTGGGCATTGTTCACTCAGTATAGCTTACTGTTATAGGAAATTTAGTAGCTCGACAAACAAATCATTTCTTGGGTTTCCATTCAGGTCCAACACAGTTTAATTTTATTTTTGAATTCAATGTTCACTTCTGCACTTTGAAGTTACATCCGTTTATGTTGAATTTGGCGAAGTTACGGACTTCTGAGCAGTCTTTAAATAATCACAACTATTTATTATTTCAATTACAAAACCTCTTATTTCTCATTCAAAAACAGAGGTTTTGCCTACAATCTCATCTTATGCTGTCATAGTGGAAAATGACCAGCATTTGTTAGATTGTTAGTTGGATTGTGATTTTGAATTTAGATGACTTTTCGATTATGTTTTGTTTCTTCAACTTTGCTTTTGTTCATATTTAACTCAAAACAATTTTAAGATTGTGAAATACATAATAAACAAATTCGTTCTAATATATAAATCTTGAAGCCATATTTTAGATCTTTAAAGAAAATTTTAGAATTTATTTTTGTAAAAAAAAATATCTAAGCGTGGTTAACATTTTTTTGTGCCTTCTCATTTGGATAACTTCATCTACCTTTGAAAAATTTCAAGATTTTGATTTGACGAATAGACGATAATTAATATTGGTGGAAGTGGATTTAAATTGTAGCATTTGTTTTGTAAAATTGGATTAATAATTTATTTGATTTATTGTTTCTTCATTTTTCTCTAAAATAATTAATTAATTAAGCACCTATCACATTTAATTTCCTGTGCACATAATTCTATATCCTTAAAGACGTCTTCTTGTTGTAATTTGCAGTATCATCTATTTATAATAACAATAATCTCTGATAAATAAAATTAAAGATATTGATTATTATTATTATTATTATTCTTTTAAAATGATGTATTAGTACAAAACTCTATCATTTCATCAACGATGTCTGATATAATATGCTTCCTTTTTAAGTTTGAAATTGATGTGATGGCGTGCTCATTCTTTGGCAATTTGTTGTTGGAACAAACAAATTCATGAAGGTGCGTGATGATTTAATATATGGCCTAGGGTTTTTCTAGGTGCAGAAAAATGCAGCTTTGTTATGTTGTGCGAACAATGTATTATTGTACTAAAGTTGGGATCTACACATCAGGCGGGTCATCATTGTGGCTATAACGATCCAAGCAGTTGTATCATCCTTGCTTATGTATTTAAATTAACAAAGCTCTTTCTGTTGTTATACTGTATGCTTAGGAATGTGCTTACTTATTTGAACTTTCTAATTGGAAAGGTTGGCTCAACATACTTCTTCCTCACTTTGTCTTCTATGTTGTTTAGATAAAGGTTCCAACACCCTCTCTCTCATTAGTCCCTCTGACATGCCAATCCTTTTGACATTCACCAACCTTACCCATAATATCATCCCATTCTAGTACATATATCTTGTTACTCTACTCTTTCCCACAATGTGTTTTACTGTAACATAGTGTATTTCATACATCCAGGATATATATATAGGCGTTCGGAGAATTTTACATGTGTTGATCCATTGGATCATCTGTCTTACTATTGCGAGGCGAACCACGAATCCACTTTTGTTGAGTGATCGGGTTGCATTTATTATTCATGAATTCTTTGTTGGTTTATTTCTCAAATTATTAACATATAGATTAAACATGAATTTTATTTCGTTAATTATAATTCTGAGGAAGTTCTGAGCCTGGTCGGCCAGAGATGAGAGCCTTCTGAGCTTGCGACTTGTGGAGGATGGATCCGCGTGTCGATCCATACCCGATCCGCGAGGATTTTACGGTATATACCGATTAGGCCACATCGACATGGGTCGGCGCTTATTTGCCTCGTCGAGAGATGGGCTGAGACCCGCGCATTCCATGTCCCAGGTTGGAGATAGCGATCCGCGGCTACCGCAGGGATGTTGCTATCATCCACAGGCCTCCGTGTCGGCCGGACCGCCCGTTGCGGGACATGTATGCTTTCGATGTAGCCTGGAGTTATGCGGTGAAATTTGCTGGGTCACCCGCTGGCGTGCCGTCGGAGGGTTGACCATCCATCGGGTGGATTTATGTCGCGATTCATCGACCCCGGGACGATCTTGATGGGGTGCATGGAGCGAGTGCGCGTGGAGTTCTTATTAGCGCGATAGGATGCTTCTTGTTTCGGACAAGAAGGGGGTCATCATTCACTGTGCTTTCTCCATTTACTCAGTGATTTGACACAGGACATCTACTTATAAGGCTGGGGTGGTGCGGTACTTGCACACATATCGGGGGATTGTCGTGCCGGCTTGGACCGTAGATGCGGTATTAGTGGTTTGTATTACACTCATACGGTATGTATTTGAGTACTTGTAAGTTCATAAACTTTCATCTATGAAATTAGGTCGATTAATTTATGTTTATTTCTATACTCGGCTATGGTCTTGGGAGGCTTCCACGTGGTAGGCAGATTTTAGAGATCGCGCCATATCAGCACCACCATTTGCGCATGCCTTATGATGGCTTGATGTCGATGGCGTCGTAGGCGGGGTATGGACGATGGATTACCGGTGAGCGTCGTTCGGCCCGGCCCAGGAGGTACGAGGCGAGCGAGCCCGGCTCTTCGTTGGAGGTGTGGGTGGAGTACCTTTTGACCGCAGTTAACTTAACCCATCAGGTTATTACTCTGCTATCTGCAGGGATCATTAGGCCTTATGACGTCGGATCGGGTAATTATGTAGAAGTACATGGTTGTAATTATATGGTACAAAGTATATGATTCCATACCTAGTAATTTCAATCTTGTTGACATGAAAGTATTTGATATCAATGGTTGTATGTAGGTCTTATGGCAGCGAGTATGTCGGAGCGTGGTTGACCCGACTCCGATATATGCTTAGGCGATCGGAGATATGAGCGCACGATGTCACCACTCATATGTTTGATCTTTGTTGAGTGGCGCTCGTCCGGGCCGTATTACGTCGGTTGGTTGCATCGGAGATACCTCAGTTGCTCATGCGACCAGCACCTACATAGAGTCGATGCACGCGGGCGACACCAGCGCGATTGGGCGACATACCATGCTGGCGCCTTTATGGGAACCTGATCGGCGGTCATACATTCACCCTTTGGGTGGGTATGATGGACTTCCGGGATCCATACATGCGGGTGGTATCGATCGTATTACCGCGGCGTTTTCGACACCAACGTTTGCATAGAGATGATATGAGGTTTCATACTACGGTAGTCGTATGAATGTTATGAAGCCGTCGGTTGACGTTTGATATAATAATTAACTAATTTTAATCAATGAAGTGCGTAATTATAATTATTATGCGGATCAGCGGTCGCCGCCATAGTTGACATTGTCGATCGGTCGTTTGCTGCGGTGGTGCTATGTGCAACATACCATATTGCCGTTCGGCATTACGACGGTCGGAGGAAGAACATCGTCGCGAGTGCGCCAGGCATCCACATCACATGCACCATCGGTAGGTTTTCCCGGTGTCATCGACTCGAGTCCACGAGGTGCGACCGGTAGATGGGAGGGAGCGGGGGAGTTCATCGCCGAGGTCGTGGTGGAGAAGGTGCGGGTCATGGCGTGGGACGGTGGCGGCGGTACATGCGCATGATCACGAGTTTCTGCTTTATTACCACATCATACCACCCCTCACCATCCACACCCGCCGGGTTCGTACCCCATTCGGTGACCCAGTCGCGCCAGGACCGCGTGGTATCCACAGCCACATTGACCAGATGCCTTAGTACCACATTCGGTATCCACACACATTGCCCGAGTCACCTTCCATTACCGTTAGGTATCCACACATTAACGTCACCTTCCATACCACATTCCGTATCCCACACTCATTGACCGTCACCTTCCCTTACCCCCGCCCCCATTGACACATCACCATCCATCCCCCACACGATGACGCATGCAGACCATCTGCACGAGTGGGGGCGGACTTCCCGACGGCGACCTCGGACTCGGCGTGTGCGCCAGCCGCCATCCCACCGCTTGCCTTGGCTCCATCATTTCTCTACATTCCATCGGCTCCCTCGGCGACAGCCTCCTGCAGCCCGGAATCACATTTGCCATCTGATGCAATATATATTCTAGGCGCCGTTCTAAGAGAACTATTAGGGCGCCTTCTTGTGGGACTCATTGATAGATGATTTCATAATTATATATGATTTATTTTTATACATGTGCCTTCTTGTGGTATTTTAACATCAAAGGGTTTTAGGGTTTATGGTTTGTTGATTGTTATGGGTTTTAAGAAAATGAGTTAGATTAATTTTACATTATAACACATTACCTGTTTTAAAGTTAGGACATGAAGCCTCATTACATAATTATGGATATGGTGGTGTTTATATCGTTGACCCTTAAATGTTAACAATTGTTATTACCATGCATTTGAAGGTACAAGTTTCATGTAATGATTTAATGAGGGATAACAATTGTTTAAAAAGCTGTTTTTTTAACCTGAAACAAAGGAGCATAAATGCAAACATTGCATTAAAAGCAAAAAATGGTGAGCGAAAAAGTTGTTTTGAAATTGAAGGATATCATTAATGAAAAGTTGAAATCAAATCCTCATTTCACTATGATTTAAAAAGCGACATTTATCACGAATTACCGCTTATGATTACTTATTTGAATTATAAAAAAAGCAACATCAATTTAAATAATCCAGATAGATAAATTGATGCAAATACAAAATTTGGATTTGGAACGATGGTTTAAGCGTTGAAGTATGTAGTCACATCGTAACAAAACTTTTATAAACAATGTCTAGTGGGAGGGAGCTGGAATGGTTTACACACTGCTGGCATGCGAATGGCATGCGAATAATCTCGAAGCAACGGCACATGATCTTTTGTTGCCCTCTGATCTGTTTATTCTAGACGCTAGTTCTAAAGAACTATTAGGGCGCCTTCTTGTCAAACTCTCATTGGTGATTTTATATTTATATATGATTTTTTTAAACATGCATATTAAATTTTTAGGTCTCATCGATTAAGGTTTTATGATATTTGACATCATAGGGTTTTAGGGTTTATGGTTATTTGATTGTTATAGTTTTTAAAGAAAAATGAGTTACACTTATTTCACGATTATATCATATTTATTTTAAAAAAATGTAACCCAATGCTCTTAATGATATCATCCATGCTACCCGCAACTGCACATCACTACTCTCGACTCCAGCCATTTTGGAAACGACTAATCGCACCTCTCAAATATCTATCTCCATGAAACCCAGTTGATTCCAGTATAAAAGGGAGGAAGGGGTGATGGGAGATCCAGTTTAAATCCTTATAAAAACACATTAGTATAAAGTAATGTTAGTAAAGAATAGTTTTTTTTTTTTTTATTTTAAAGAAAAGACTTTTTTTAGGTTTATAAAATAAATTAGCTGAGAACTATATTCCAGGTTGAAAATCAAAAGCAGTTCAATTTTATTTTGTGAGTAAAAGTCGTTTGGCTATTTCTCCCCTAACAACAAATTTTTAATCAATTTCTATTAATTCTAAAGACAAATTTTCCTTTTCGACTTCCATTAATTCTCGGCTGACCTTTTTTTAATTACAAGCCATAGTTATGGGATATTTTCTTTATAAATTCGATCGTTGATTGTGAGGCGGTGCACAAAATTATTTCTTTTACTTCTTTGTCGTTGTTTACGCTGCTAGCATCTTATTAGGTGTTAACCGAGAGCACCATTAGCCATCTCTAGTATCGTTTAGAGATTCTTGGCATTGAGCACTTGTGCTTCCGGTCATGGTAAAGCCTGAAAACAACCATTGCGATTTCTTGAAATTGCTTTTCCTGTCGCCGCAACCATTGTATGTAACAATATAAGACAATATTAAAGCTAGACCTTAGAGTTCACTATGTTGTTCAATTATCGGTATTCTCGACCAATATAATCTTTTGTTTTAGGACTAGAGATAGCTACATCCACCATCTCAATGAGGAGAAAATCAATAGGGTTACCTCTGAATTGAAAAATAATGCATACACCAATACCAAACGGCATAAGAATATAAAAACATAACTACGATTTTATTGGAATTTGGATTACCTACAAAGGTTGTCGACATACATTTTGCTTAGGCAGTCCCCCTGTATTTATCAATTGGGTATGATAACAGAATTCCAAGACTCATAACGAAACCTGACTAAATACACAAACGTCTTCCCAAAAATAAATGAATGAAATTATTTCAACTTGGGCCTTAAGTATCTTTATGAATCTAGAACCAAAAGCTCCTAGTTAGTGTCCCAGTGCAGAGCCTTCTCAGCTGTGTCAACTTCAGGGCAGCTAGAGAGGATGAGGGTCTTGGTGATTTGGGTGCTAATTTTTTGGAACCTGATTAATTGGATTTGTATGACCAGTTAAATTCTCTAGGAAGGGTGTTTGGAACCAAGAACTGATGCCTAGCTTGTGTAACAATGTTTCCGATGTTAGATGTAGAGCATGGTATTTCTCATTGCGATAATGGGCTTAGATCTCAGTTCTTGTGATACTGAATAAATGCAAGTTGATTTTTAGGTATGTACTAAATAAAAGATGTATGTAAAGAACATATATTTGCTCCATCTGACAATAGTGGTAGGTATCAAATTGCTGGCCATTCCTATGCATAAGCAGCCCATAGGCATTGCTAGGGGATGTAAAAGCACACAAAATCTGCGGTATTAACCATACAGCAGCATTGCATTGAATACTGTGCTTCACATAGATGATTCACAAAGTAATGATTATGCAAGTATTTCTACATTTTAACTATTTTCTTACATTGAGTAGGAAATAGAAATTTTCAAAGGTTTTTTTAAATGCCGAGCTTGAAGGCTTTAATATAATCAATATACGTCATATTAATCATTTCTTACAGCGAGTTAAAAATAGAAACAGTGTCTTTCATTGATATTTTAAAATTCTCAGCTTGAAGGCTTTAACATAATCCATATTTAAAGCCCTTGAGGCTTGGCTCAAGTGGTAAAGGGTTGGCATGGGTTTATGGGAGGTTCCAAGTTCAAGTCCCACTAAGGACAAAAAGAAAGGAAAAAAGAATACCTATCAAAAAAAATATAATACATATTTAAAGCTTGATATGATATATTTAATAAACGTGATTAACAGCAAAATTGATGGTTGCCCCTGAGTTGTTCATTTATAAACCCGTAGATACCTTGAATCCAAGTATCTAAATCAATTTGAAGGGAACATAACCAAGAACAAAATTCAAGACAAACCAATCTAAGCATACTGGAAACAAGATGGCTGAGTGGGGCTTTTAGCGAGATAATTTATTGCATACTCTGCGGTGTTAAAGGTAGCTTATAAATACTTTGTTTGTCCACCTCAGCGATCGCGGGGAATACCGACTTTCATAAGTGCACCCAGGGAACATTCGAATATCATTCAAGTTCAAAAAAAATGAAAGAAAGCTGAGAGAACTCATAGGTTTGGAATCTTTAGGTAAGAGGTATAATCATGTTAAAAAGAACCAGTCTGAGCCTAAGAGCCCGGTGATCGACCAATGTTACTTCTCATTTTTTTACAGTATATCAATCCATGGGCCATTTTCATTTCAAATAATCTAATCCAAACTGACAATCGAATGAAGTGGCAATAGTTTATTTCATTTCTATCAATTCCACTTATTACCATATTTTCGTGCTATTCACTCTACTATGCTCGTTATTACGAACAAGCCTGATGTCTCTTCATGCGTCACAAATTCTATGAAAGGGTGCTAGGTACTAAGTTCTTCATGAATGCTAAAATAATTTCTTAGCACACACATATAGTTCTGGTATTTTGAAGCATTGTATAACAAGAAATGTCTTATAGAAAAAGGCAACCTAGATAGAACCATGTCGTCAACCAATAACTAACAATATACCGATAAATAATGGAAGCTAGGTCACATAAGGACAACGGGAAAAAATACCTCTCCTTCATCTTCGTACACATTCAATTACTGAGCTTGATTTCTATTCTTACAAGAACGCCGATTGTGACCCAATTGTTTGCACAACCCGCATGTGATCAGGGTTTTCCCCTCCCTAACATCCATTCATTATACAGCTAGGGTTGATTTTGGACGTCCACTTAAGCGGCGCGGTGAATCCGAGTGGTAGAATCACGGTTCCATGTCGTAAAGAGGCCCTCCTTCATTGATATTGGATGGAAAAGGGGGTGCCATGTCATAGTGCGACTTGACGGTATGGTAGTCTTCTACAAACAAGCGGAAATCCAACACGGCCCGATCTTTGGCATGCGATATGATAGGTACATGGAAAGCCGTATATCGATGTCTTTACACATGTGCAAGTTTTTTAGGTGTAAGTTGACGCGATGAGTTCGACCACTTGACTTCACATGGAATATAGGCCTTTCGTGATCGTAGGGCCATTCCGCCGAACCGACCATAACAACCTGACCGCCGGATGGCATCAGCGTGCGAATTGGTGCTCGAGATGATGCGTCACAATACCACCTACTTCTCTTCTTTTTGACAAAGTAACTATTGGGACGGAAAAAGGTCAAAAACGTACTAATCTGCGATTCTTGGGGAGGCTTCGAGTTCCTTTAAGGACACTATTAAATACCTACGAGAAATGTTTGTTTGTCATTAAACCATATCTTCGACCTCGAGTCGTGAAAACCCATAAGCTAGGCAGGACTGCCTCACAGCCATTGTAATGCTTGAATTGATTCTCCCGATTGTATTCATATGCTTTTGAATTCAGATTCACATTGCTACGCTAAATTTGCTTCAAGCAAACCAAATTCTTCAAAATTTTATCTTTAGGCAGGGTCATAAAATTGCTAGCGAGATAGCGCATACAAATCATGAATATGTGATGGTGTATGACCAAGATAGGATCGACCATTCAGCGCCGCGAGTTCTGGATATGCATGCGATATAACGATTGTGCTGATGGCACCATTTCTAATGCATGCCAGAACCATCCCCTGATATGGTATTAGCCACACGTAATAGAAAATGCCAATGGAAGCGGTGATTATTTCCGTCACACCCCATAGCAATGAATAACTTGCCTTTATACTTTATATAAATGTAGTACCATCTATACTCATAACGGGACGACAATGTTGGAATACTAATGGATTAAACGGGCTGTTTGAGCACACGTTGGAATATCTCGGTGTTTGGCGAGATTGAACCACATGTTTCCAAACAACAACACATCGGGATTTGCTTGATCTATGCCCCGAGAACAGCATTGGCAACTCTGTATATAGTGAAGTCTCCATATAAGCGTCTAATTGCTTTATGCTTCCCATCGAGGCCTTTTGTATGATATTTGATATCCCCATTTTTCCATCACACTTTCGCTGAATAGCGGTAGTAGACAATGAGGTATTACTGAATTAATGCCTTTATATGGTAGAAACCAATTGGGAGTCTAGTTGATGATGGTCCGGTTCAGCGAGATTGACTTCAAGTATGCGGCCCAGTATATTTGTTGATAACAAATAACGAAGTATCTTTGATAACCATTGCACGAAGCTTCCATTGACACTGACATTCTTCAGCCTTCTTACATCTTAAAACGAGCAATTTTTTTGAGGATGCAACAACGACATACTCTTGGTGTGCTTTAATAGAGTAAATCTTTGCGACCCTCGCAAATCCTGATTTGAATTAAAAACTTGACCAGCGCGAATTCTCCACTTTCGAATTAGTGGTAGTGAGCTCCACCCATGGAGTCCGACTACTTGCTTGACATTATGCGAGGGTTTTTCAACATGTTGAAAATGAGAGTTAATTGGTAAGTGATAGAAGCTGACGAGAGGATGGCTCATCCGATGTCTCATCATCTTGGTGATTTGATACATCCGCAGATGGTGCTTGCTCTGAGCGATATATACGCTTGTTCATTCTCCAAAACTTGGTTGAATTCGGAAGAATTGATGCTGTCGATCAACCCGACATCCCCATCATCTCCCATCGCATTCATCATCAACATCTTCACCATGTATTCATCATTCACGTTCTTCATGTTGCATTATCTTCATCATCTCCATTTGTCCGATTATCGGTCTTGGACCACTCACCCAAACTCACAACCGCATTAGTCAAAGCGTACAACATTGGAATTTATCGCGGACGAATATATGCGCATGACACCGCAGATTGGTTCACTTGTGCCTTGACTCGAACAACTTTAATATACAGTTCAATTTCCTCAATGGTTGGTGTGTTAACCAAATCCAACATTGTGCGCCTCTTGTCATCGATTTGGATAAGGGTTTGGAACTTTTACCACTCCTAAGGGGATACTTACAGATGAGTACTAATTTGAACCTTGGTTTGTCAATGGTTGTCTTTAAGTATATCATATCAATCAATTCTTGAAAAGTGCATTCAACTGGGGTACTTCGAGGCTTTCGATGCGGTTTCGCTCCCCTCATATTTGACATCTGTTTCACTCCTCGATATTTGTCCATTATAGTAACATGTCACGGGAATTGTTGGAACAGACATAATTGATCTGTACAAAATTGTCTCAAATTAATTAAATATTACGAGAGGTAATTATCCTTATAATCCTTATATCACATCAACTTTATCATAAATAAAACAAACACAAATATGGATTGGTCATCAGCCTGTCAAATTAAAAGATAAGTAAACAAGTTTATTTCAATATTTGTCAAGCTAAAACAGAGAAATGGGTAGGAAATGGACAATAAATCTCCTTCAGAAGGCTGTAAAAAATGTACCAGTGAATACAGTCCTGGGGGTTATTGCATCTCTACTAAAAAATATATTTAAAAACTCGTATATTTAACATGCCACACAGAACTACTGATCGTCAATGAATTTTATTTTCGGTTTATTGAACAGACACCTAATTTCTGCTGATGAAAAGTTTGTCTTCTTTACTGCTTTAATGTTCAAACCATACATCACTCTGATTCAGCTTTCATGTCTCTTCTACTCATCTCATACTTCAATTCACACTAATTTTTTAACTTGGGCTTGACCAGTTCTTTCCTTGCATCGTGTTCTTCTATTGGAATAAACATTTTCATGAACAAGAACGATTTGGACCACCAAATAATTTCATTAACAAATTCTCTTCCTAATGATAGTAAGAGTCAGTATGCCAGGCTTACCAATGTGGAAGACTAAGCGGATATAAGCGATCAAGAAAGTTCGCGTCTGGAGTTATTTTGTCTCATCGAGCAAACAATTCACAACAAGATAAGAATCCACGATGTGGAGAGAATTTAAGAATCGAAAGGCATGATCAATCCATACTTACATTGTGCAGCTGAGGGGGAGAAGGGGCTCGACGATCGCAGCAGCAGAGGAGAAGGCAATCGGAATAGGAAAATGGGGAAAAAAGCCCTAGATATCGCACCACTTCGATGAGGATGAAAGCCGACCCGGGGAACTCTACCACCACATCCAAGTGCGGTCCTCAAGTGCTCTTTAAACTCTTTTTTTACTCTCTTTCATTTTAGCTTTGCTTCAATCACTATCTTCGCAAGAGGGCAAGCATTGTAGAGTGAATACGAAGAGAAAAAAAGTGCAAATCAATATAACACATGATTAATACAAAAGTGAAAGCCTTGAAGCAAGCAGAATCGCAGAATCACACCTCTGAGTTGTAAAATTTCAAGGTTTCAATGGTCGATTTGATTGGCGAGAACTCATTTGCATCATCAATGGGATTGTGAGGATGCTTGAAATCATGAGGGGTCCCTGCAGCCCAGAGCACGACATGAATCGATCACGCCAGCAATGACAAGCAACATACACAAGTATTTATCAATAAAAGCAGCGACAAAGACAAATACCTGTTATGATGATCCAGAATGCTTTCGATATGCCAATATGATTAACTAAATCTTTGATTAATCATTATTTCAGAATTCAGCATATATTGGTTAACCCACCAGAAACCGATGTGTATACATTAGATTTCAGTGGTAAGATAGGAAGAAATTGAAGAAGATCTTGAAAATAAATTACCTTTGGTAAACACCATATACACAACCAGTCATTTAGATTTATGCGAGACAAAAAAGTGGGTATTTGATCATTCTCATTTAAATTTGCTCTCAATGAGAAATTCTAATGTAGAAAACAAACAACTTCCACTCACTACATTAATGGGATCAACACAATTAGTATTCTCTTGGTGGGATACTAGTTTGGTGGGATAGAGATTTTTGAAAACCCTCAAACATGTAGCACAATCCACTACAATAATTGGTACCTTTATGCAGAAAAAGATTACCGCTCAATCTCTATCGCAAGCTTCAGAAAAAATATTCCATGCCTACGCCCAATCTCGCATACATCGGGAAATCCATACACATCAAACATGTATACACTAGAAACCGTATCCACGAAATGATAACAAAAAAAATATACCAAATCAACCAACCCAAACATATCCAATATTCAGAGATATGTTAAGAACATCCGGCGAGCATTGGGCAAGAGGCGTTACCTGGAATTGCGAAACAACGGCGAGCAGATGAAGAAAGAAGGCAGACGGAATCGGGGCGACGACGGGGCGCCGTAGGAGAGGGAGGAATGAGCAAGATGAGCGGAAAATGGAGAAGGAGCGGCTGGAGAAGAACCGGAAGAAGAGAAGAAATGAGTGAGGGGAGAAGAGAGGCGGAATGATCGCGTGAGAGAGCCGGTCGGAATAGGAAAAGGGGAAAAAAGCCACAGATATAGCCCAGACAAATGGCGTTGAATCTTGGCTTTAGATAGTTGATTGCGGCGTTGTGAGCAGCGGCATTTGAAGCTTAATTAGCCGTTGTGAACTGACAGCGGTCTTTGTCCCCAAATCTTGGCGGATTCGACGACGATTAACTCAATTCCAAGCGTAGTTGGCGTTGCTAGGCATCTACGATGATTCAAGCGGCGTTAGTATTAGGCAATAGGTGTATTTTGGAATTATTTTCGCACCAATTTTAAATTTTTTTTTTTTTAAAATGCTGTATTTCCGTACAAAACCCAGAAACGTATGAGGGGATGGAAGTATGTTGGACATTTTAATTTTTATGTGTAAAGTTAATTACTTGGTAGTAAAGGTTTTGACAATCAGATATTGTGGTGTAATTTTAGCCACAAGGCTTTGCAGCTTTAAATTAGATGCTTTTCATGATGTAATGTTTAATACAGAAGCTCATGAAAGCCTAAAACATAATTATTTAGGAAGGAATATTTGGCTAATAACCGTAGAAAACATTAATCGGAAATTCGGTATCCTAAATTCCTAATTCCTCACGCACAGCCTTCGAGGTAAGGAGAGATTCCTTTTCACTAGGATTTCTACAAAACACAATAAACCTGTAATTGAAAGCGCATACCTGTCACTATCCAATCATATGGGTTTATCATAATATCATCCATGAATGGAATGGTCGCTCACAGAGCGATTGACTGCTATCCACTCTCACACTCTTTTTGTCACCTTTTTCTTTTTATGACACGAGGCATGATGTAATTTACTAATTTTAGTTATAAATATACAAATTTGAACTTTCCTATTTTTCGTTTTCGTAATTTAAGACTGAAGAGAAGAGAGAGAAGGGGGCAAGTAAGAATCGAGCTAAATCAAGGGATACCACTGCAAAGGTAAGGAAAATGTGAAATCCAAATGGAATATATATATATATATATATATATATATATATATATATATATATATATAGCCATGTTGTTAGGCAACAGATGGGCAGTGATCTCTTTCCATATCTTGCAGGATACTGCATGCTTAATCTTCTGGTTTTCTTGCGTGCCCTCTTCCCCAAAACCCTGCATTTTCTCCGAAACTTGCCTTCTGCTTTCTGATTTTCTCTCTGGGTACATCTCAATTCTCTCTTTCCCCTTCTCTCTCGAGGTTCGTCTTTAATTCTGCATGTGCATGCAGTCATGTCACTGGGATTGGGTCTTCTGGCTGCTCCATAGTTGATTCTTCTTTAATGGGTCTGTTCTTTAATCTTCAATAAACCTAAGAGTAGGGAGTCTGTGAACAATGGATTCCGAATATGTTTTTTCTGCTGTTTTTTAATCCCAAACTGTCTTTTTTTTAGGTGGGTTTTCACAATTATGGCTATCAAAACCTCACAATTAGAGTAGAAGAATATGTCAGTAGTTGACTGTATAATTTTGGGTTGGATGTTTGATCTGATGATGGGTTTTGACCGTTTAGAATTTCCTTGGGTTTGATCTACCACATGTTTGTTTAATTTTCAATTTGTCAAAGATGATTTATGGATTATGTTGCCAATTTGTGTCTCTTGCTGCCCCATTGTTCTTCTCTATCAGATGCTCTATTTAATAAAAATGGCAGAAGTTTGGAATATTTAGTCCTTTTCATCGTGGATGTCTTCATTTGGTTGGGTGTTTCTCTGGTCATTTTCTGTTGTTTAAAAATCAGATATGGAAAGAAGGACAAGATCATATTATATACCTATCAATATTTTATCTTTTGACCTTGTGGAAAAAGATAACACATCCATTAGAGCCTTGTACTCTGAATGCAATATTTTCTAAAGCAAAAAATCAAATCAAATCTTGCATCAAATATCATATTTTTAGAATTGTTCGTGCAGAAATTGTAGGTTAATCAATCCCAGAGAATACCATGGCAGAGGACTACATGTACGCAAGAGATGGAACGGTGGATAGCCACAACAACCCTGCTAATAAGAACAAAACTGGAAAATGGAAGGCTTGCCGCTTTATCCTTGGTATGGTTCTCATTTTATATATTATATCTCTTACTCTAACATTATGTACAAATTTTCATTTACTAGTGGTTTATTTGTAATAGTTTTTGTTTCTGTCCATTTAGGTGTTTTCTCTGATGATCATGTTTAATCTAATATATTTTTCTAGAGATAGATGTTGTGAGAGAGGTTGGCATACTATGGGATGAAGTACTAATCTGGTGCAACTACCTCCAAATACGTCTCAACCAGGCAAATGTTACTGCCTCAAACAATGTCACAAATTGGTCTGGGACTTGCTATATTACTCCATTAATAGGAGCATTCTTGGCTGATGCATATTTCGGCAGATATTGGATAATTGCCATTTTCTCAATCGTTTATTGTGTTGTAAGTTTATTTTAGAGCTTATAAGTATCTTGCTCTTTCTTGCCCTTGAGGCCTCGCTCAAATGATGAAGGATAGAATGGCTTATGGGGGTTCCATGTTCAAGTCCCAATAAGGACAAAAAAAAAAGCAAAAAAAAAATCTACCTATAAAAAAAAACAAATTATCTTGCTCTTTATTGTGTAAGAAAATATTGAATTGTGTACATTAAAGTACATAGAAATTAGCTTAGCTTAACTATATAATGCTATTATTTGTCATCTACAAATAAAGAATGTTGATATTTGTTTTTGTTGTAGGGAATGACGTTGTTAACCATGACTGCTTCTGTTGAAGGACTAAATCCATCATGTGATGAAAATGGTTGTGACCCAACTAAATCACAAGTTGTAGTATGCTTTCTAGCACTCTACTTAATAGCTCTTGGAACTGGGCGGTGGAATCGACCGTACGTCTCATCCTTTGGTGCTGATCAGTTTGATGCAAACGATGAGGCTGAGAGGAAGAAAAGAGCTCTTTTCAGGTGGTTTTACCTTTCCATTAACGTGGGAGCACTTGTAGCTTCCTCAGTTTTGGTCTGGATACAAATGAATGTGGGTTGGGGTTGGGGGTTTGGGATCCCTGCAGTTGCCATGTTCATTGCAGTTGGGTCTTTCTTTTCAGGAAGCAGGTTATACCGGTTTCAAAAACCTGGAGGGAGCCCCATAACTCGAATTTTTCAGGTTCTGGTTGCATCCATGAGGAAATATCATGTAAACGTTCCTAATGACAAGACTCTTCTTTATGAGACCACAGATGCAGAAAGTAATATTAAAGGAAGATGCAAACTTGAACACAGCAAAACACTAAGGTGTGTGGAATAATACTAGATGTTACTTTTGAGTTATTTAAGTTAAAATTCCATGAATAGAACTCTAGCTGCAAACCATATGAAATTCATTACGTAGTACGATTTTCCTCAAAACTACGATATAAATACCTTCGATTGCTTTAGTTCTATGTAGTCTCTGATTGATATAAATACCTTCGATTCTTGATAGTTTAACTGGGATCCTTATGTAAAATGATCAAATTTCAGATTTGCAGCAAGGCTGCTGTAGGGTTGAAGGTGACCATGTACAGGGCTTAATTAGCCATGGAACTCTGCTGATTACCCAAGTTGACTCAAGTCCGCATCATTCGTTTTACTCAGTATGGGCATCTGGAATAATCTTTTCAACCGTCTATAGTCAAATGAGTACCATGTTTGTATTGCAAGGCAACACAATGGACCAACACATGGGCCCCAACTTTAAGATTCCATCAGCATCACTCTCTCTTGACACTCTTAGTGTTATCTTTGGACACCCGTTTATGATCAGATCATCGATTTCAATTGCTAGGAAGTACACAGGACATGAAAGAGTTCACTCAGCTACAACGAATGGGTATTGGGCTTGTTCTTTCCTATTGCCATGATTGTTGCGGGCATTTTGGAGGTTATCCGACTCAACTATGTTAGGAGGCATAACTACTATGATCTTGAGTACATCCCCATGTCAATATTTTGGCAAGTCCCACAGTACTTCTTTGTTGGTTGTGCAGAAGTTTTTACCGTCATTGGACAGGTGGAGTTTTTCTATGACCAAGCACCTGATGCCATGAGAAGTTTGTGCGCAGCTCTCCCACTCACAACTGTTGCATTGGGAAATTATCTAAGTACTTTGCTGGTTACAATTGTGAATAACTTGACTACAATAAATGGGAATTTGGGGTGGATTCCAGATAATATGAATCGCGGTCATTTGGACTATTTCTATTGGTTGTTGGCCATTCTTAGCCTGCTCAACTTCCTTGTGTATCTTTGGATCTCAAAATGGTATACTTACAAGAAGGTTACAGGTCGTCTTGGTTGATACTTGGAGTAGTGTTGTTGGGTTGTTAGTTATTCAATCTCCTTTATATGCTTGTGGTCCTTGTGGACATAGTGTTTCAACTCTGAGATTTCATTTTCTTTTCCTTTGGATAGCATTGAAGTTCTTGTAAGCATTTGGGTTTTTTTTAATTTCTTTATAAAGTATAAGTCAATTTCCTAGTTTCGATATTAAAATTGTCAGACATTGTTTTCATGGTGAACTCAATTTGCATTCATAAATGTGGATCATTTTCTGCTAAAAATAAATTAAAAGGCTTTATGTATATTCAACAAGAGAGCTGTCAAAGAAAATGTAATGACTTAAATTCATGTATTCTTTCTTTCTTTTTATTTTTTTTTTTTTTGTTTATATATATATATATATATATATATATATATATATATATATATATATATATAAATTTAAAATTATTTTCTTTTATATTGATAGGTATTCATCAATTTAACATGGTGATCTTGCTGTTAGTTGGGTCCCCAAAAGGTCTCACACAACTGCATATATTTTTTTTACTTTTCTTTAAAAATGAAGGAAAAAAGTATCAAAAATAGCCCCACAAGCAAATGGACCAGTATTCTGTAATCTTCCTTGGCAGTTGGCTCTAACAAGATTTCAAGAAAAAGAAGAGAAAGGAAATGGTGTCTGTCGTCACATGCCAGCCAGATTGTGATACTTTCCTCAGGAAAATTTATATAATATTTAAAATAATAAATATTATATAATATTTTATTATTGAAAAGGGATTAATGTGCATATCTAATATTTATTATTGAAAGGGATAATGTGTGCATTCAATGAAATTAGTTCAAAACACTCCTTGCATATAAATCATATTCTCTTCTTTTCCCACTTCCCTCAGTCTCTCTTCTATCCATCCTGTACAGAAAAAACAGGGGATTAGGATTAGAGGATTAGAGGATTAGAGGATTGCCCTCAGAGCCACTCAAACCTCCTTCATTCCCACCAATATGTAAGGCATTCTCCGGATCAGAATTGCCATGCTTCAGGCTCAGAAAGTCCGTTTCACTGACTATTTGGATGAGAGGTCAGCTTATCTAAGTTCTAACTCAATTTGCTGAAGAGGAAGCCAATGCTGAATTTGATCAAATAGGAGAAAATGTGCTCAAAGATCTCCGGCTGGCACTAGGGTCTGTTCACCTTCTTATTATATACCCATCCGATGCATAGAGAAACAAGGGTCTTGCTTAGGATGATAATTCCACTTCTTATTCATTTGTGATTAGCAGATCAAGGAGAACATGGAGAGTCAGACGAAGGCCGTCCAGGAATCCTCAGACTGGAGATAGAGGAGAATGAGAAGAAGTTAGCAGACTTTGAGGGTCAAATCGAGAAAGAAAGGAATGAAGGGCTGTTCTTCAAGAACCTGAGGGAAAGGACAACTAAAGAAAAAGTAGAAGCCAAGGAGGAAACGGAGAAGATTAAAGAGATTACCAAAGAAAATGCTGGTTCTAAAGTCAGAAAGAACATTTACCAGCATGGTTTCACTCCATTTCTTCATAACTAACAGGGAGATCGATGTATTCTTGAAAGGAGGTTTCTGCAATGCAACAAAAACACAGAAATCAGGATATGCTTCCCACCCTCATCCTGCAACCAAAACACAACACTAGTCAGTCAGGTTAGTAATCCAGGCAGTATATTAGTTCAGGTAGATGCCCCTAACCTTTTACAAGATTCTGAGTTGGGAATACACTGCGGTTGTTAAGTACATGTGCTCCAGTATATGGCATTCCAAAATGCTTATAGTTCAAAGAATAATTTTCAATTGAGCCTCTGGTGATACGTACATAAATGGCACTGAACAAGAGCCGAGCTGAACTCTTGTTTTAGCAGATCATCACACTGCACTGCTCATTTCATCAACTAGATAAATTGGACTCTTGATTCTTAACATCTGACAAATTTTAAAAATATCAAAATCAACATGAAAGAATAGGCATAATAGGAAATGACTTTAAGACTCGTAAGCTTAAATAAGCCGATAAAGGCAAATATAAACATCAAGGTTGTGTTTAGTTCTTGAAAAAATTTAAAGAAAAAAAATAGAGAGGAAAAGTAACTAAAAATACACCAGGAAAACAAAAAACAGTTGGACTTCATTGGCCATTTACAAATTTAATGGAATTCTATTTGAATAGTATGAGAGTTAAAGTTGAGAGTTACAGCAAAAGAAAATGTTATTAAATAAGGGAAAAATAAATATAAATAAATAAATTATTATCGTATCTCAATTTATAGTTACCTTTTGCTTACCTGCTAATTAATTAATAATGATTATGTGACACCTCAAAACCAATCCAAGACTCACCATTAATCATGGAACTCATGCTCTATATCATGAGATCTTACACACGGTGAAATGACCTAATATGGCCTATCATCCATAATTTCTCGTTCAGATTACAAGACCACATTTTTATAGATCTAAGAGAGCTATTACATCAATTTCTAATACAAAAACATGTATTAAAATCAGCCGTTATAATATATACACAAACAAGAATCAAGGCCATATCCGCCCACTTCATTATCCCGCCTCTACAGCGCCAAGCCACCAGACCAGCCCCGTACTTGAAAATGGGGGTCCCACGACGGGGTGAGCTAACGCCGAGTAGAGATAAATCCTACAAGGGCTACTCCCCATCTAGGTGTATATGCAAATGATCATTTCATAGTCAAACCAACAACCAATCCTCAGGTAAGGATGTTGTATTATCATGAAAACCCACACATAGAGACAACACTCTACATGCCCTATGTAATTTGAGTCAACCTCCGACCCACTCATCCACAAAAGCAATGGAATCAACATCGAGTCGTGGCCCCGACTTCCATTCCCACAAACTGTAGTCTATGATATTTATTTAATCGTTGTGTCTTTTGCAACAACTTTGGTCTCACCGCGGGTCTCTTACACCCTTCGACATTTTTCGGGCTTTCACCGGTGGATACGCGACTTAACTGTGCTTTCAGCCTTTCACCCGAGGGGGTATTCATCCCTACTTGCTACGCCCACATATTTCATTTTCCATTTCGCAATCGTGGAACTCAATCAGACTTCGCCCCATTCCTGCCCACGATTCATACCAAACGTTAGCGGCCAAATCAGCATCATGTACACAATTTCGCAATGTGGTGTTACCGCACACCAATGCAATGCAATTTGTGCCATCGTGATCAAACCCATGACCAATGTATGAAGACCCTACATAAGTACTTTACATCAGACACTATGTAAAGGCAGAACACTCAGCTGCCTAACGCATTAAATATCATATATATTTGAATATACACGCAAATATATGTTAATATTCATTATTTTCAAATCAAAGATCACATGCTTACGCGCCACATCTTTTCTATCATTCAGTTCATTCATATCAATACATCATTCAAGCATGTATTAAAATAATTCCAACCACATTAGTAAATAATGCCATAATTCATTCTAATAGACATAGTATGTCAACACACAACCAATGCATATAATATTTCCATCTTTATCACACATATATCATAATTTCACATTTTCGTATGTCATTGAATTTAAGGGCAATAACACACATTAGTCATTCGCCATAACCGCCATGTTGGCTGAAATAATCCGGACTAGTCCGTAGTCCGCAGTCACTACATGAAATGATCAACACAATTCCCTGCTCATGCCATATGTCCCAAGCATTTCCTGCCACAAACTGTTCGAAAATAGAAGTTCTCGAAACCGTGAACGACCATTCCTCAATCGTCTATGACTCCAGCCCAATGTTCAGCTTCACATTTTGGCTGGAGAACTTTATTTTATTAAATTCTAGACTTAACGGTAGATTCGTGAGAGTCCAAGAATCCATAGTTCAGGCTGGACGAAAGTTATGGTCATTCAAAGTTGACGCGCAGAAATTCACACAAAGGAAATTAAGACACCCCGTTTGGCTATCTCGTCGGATTTGCCATCCTGTGAACACGCTTGCTCGGCTCCGCACAATCCCAACCTCAGAAACTCGGTCTTGACCATCACACAACCGCCAAACAAAACCAATACAACATACAAATTCGTCCCAAAAACGGACGAAACCTGTAGAGCATTACACAACCCTAGGCGTAAAATAACCAGCAGTGATGAAACCCAAATTTCAGAACGCAGCTCTGCTCTTTGGTCAGTCCGGCTGCTCAACAGCTCAAACACTCCTCTCTCCTTTCTTTTCCTCTCTTCCTCCCTTTCTTCTTCTCTTTTCTTTCTTTCCTTCTTCCTTTCCTCCCCTCCTTCCCTTCCCTCTCTTTTCCTTTCCCTCCTCCTTCCCTCCTCTTCTCCTTGTTTCTACCCCACTGACCGACCTGAGCCTTGCTTCTTACCAACGGCCCATGTGAGCCCTCTTGATATAGGTAGCAGACAGAACTATAGATAAAGACGACATGGTGACAACATAGTTTACATGGCTTGCTATGGTCACACATGCATGCCTTTTGCCATGGGATCAGACACATGAAGCTCGGGCCATGCCCACCACATGGTTCAGCCATGCCATGTGTCGTCACACAAATGAAATATAAAGTCACCACATGGTTCGCCATGTGTCACCATGGTTCGCTAAGTCATCCACATGGCTCGCCATCTGTCGCCCGACACGCATTTCCTCAAAATACGTGAAATTGAATATCTCGAATTCAACCAAATTTAATCGCAGCCACCTTCACGAGACTATCTCCAACTGGCAATCCATTTTATCACCCGAGATCCAGAAAAATCCCAAATTTGCTCATCATTTCTAAGAATTCACCTTCGTTGTCTTTATCCGAAAATTTAAATTCAAATTTTTCAATGTGTTTCCACACTCTCCCCCATTAAAAGAATTCTTATCTCAAATCTCACACACACACACAATCAAAACATGATGCACATAGTCATTTAAAATATTAATGACCAGAAAGCGCACCCCCGCCCGAACAAGAAGAGATACTGGCGCGCACTGTCCCTCGTGTCTCCAAGTCGCCCCTCGACTCCCAGGCCGCCACAACGCCTTGCTACGCAGAAAACCCCGCGCTTCTGCTTTATCCATGATACGCACTCGGTCCCTCTTCAAGGTCCCATCTCGCATCAACAACAAGTTCTCCCCAATCCATGAGCTGATCCGAGTGTACTGAAGCATGTAGACGTGAAACACCATGAACGCCGACAAATCCTTGCGGCAAGCTAACTCGATACACAATCGCGCCACCCTCTCATACCGAAGGGTCCAATATACCCTGGGCCGACAACTTCCTCGTCACTTAATCACCATCTCTAGGCATCACCTTCAGCATGACCACCATTTAAACTCTGGGGAGGTTGTCGTCAGACATCAACGTAACTCTTCCGCTTCGCTCGGTAGTAAGGAGATTCTTCCGGATCATACCCACCTTGTCCGAGGTGTCTCTAATCAAATCTGGACTAGTGATGGAGCTCTCTCCCACCTCTGTCCAACATATCGGTGATCGACATGGCCTCCCGTAGAGAGCCTCATAGGGCGCCATCTGAATACTCGCCTGATAACTGTTATTATAGGCGAACTCTACCAAGGGCAAGTGCTCCTCCCAGCTACCCTTGAGATCCAAGACGCATGCTCCGCAAAGATGTCCTCTAAAATCTGAATAGTCCGTCTTGATTGACCATCCGTCTGAGGATGAAAACGGTACTATCGACACCGCTAAGCCCCCATACTTTCTGGAAACTCTTCCGTAACTGAAATAAACCGAGGGGATCCCGATCCGACACTATGGGAGACTAGAACTCCATGCAACCGCAGATTTTACATTCTCAGATATACAACCCGTAATTCCTAGTGTGAAGCAAGGCCATCCGCACGGCCAAAATGTGGTCGACTTCAGGAGCCTTCACCATCCACTATAACCCACACCACATCATGCTTCCGACAGTCCGTGGCAAGTGAGTCACAAAGTCCATCATGATGTGCTCCCACTTCCACTCCGCTATCTCCGTCATCGAGTAGCTCATCGCCTCTCGTGCTCACTTCGACCGCCGCACGTGGGAGACACCATAGGAAAAACCCGAGACGGCTCTTCATCCTTACCCAAGACATCAAGCGAATGGCGTCATGATACATCTTCGCGGCTACCTGATGCGCACCTGGAGCAATGGAACTCCTCGATGATCTCCTCCCTCAAACTGCTTGATTTGGGACCACAACCCGTCCCATATACCGGCACTACCATCTATGGATGGCCCAATTTTCATCCATTGCACTTCACTGCATCGGGTCCCCCGATGGATTTTGCTCGCATCCCGCAATCGGGACTCATCACTGGCCAATAGAGACGGCATAGCCATTATACTTCCCAAGGTACCGAGCCCGCCATCGCATCAAGGCCGAATCGCCTAATCGGTCTCTGGAAAGCGATCCACCACTCCCGAGAAGCTATATCAGCCAAGACTTTATGACTTTCATGGCGCATCAATCACCACATTTGCCTTACCGATGGTAATGCAAAGGAAGTTGTAATCTTCCAAAACTCCATCCACCTACGCCGCTTCTTGTTGAGGTCTCACTGCGGTGAAGATGCATTTACTTTGTAGTTTGAAAACACTCGAATCAAGCCTTCACCATATAAGTAGTGGAGCCAAATCTTTAGGGCGAAGACTACGATGTACCAACTCCATGTCGCGTCAGTATTCTCCCGCTGTGGACTTTCAACCGCGAGAACCATAAGCCACAACCTTCCCGGACTGCATCATAACACACCCTAGTCCATCCTTCGAAGCATCACAATACAGGTACCTCCCTGGTCTCTTTATGGGACTATTAGAATAGGAGCTGGAAGTGAAGCCTCTTCAATTCCCGGAACGCCGTCACATGAGTCATCCCATACAACCACTCTCCTTCCGGTCCACCCTTATTACAGGCGCGCTAGCCGGGAGAAATCCTCTATAAACCTCCCGTAATACCCGCCGTCCCAAGAAACCATGTATCTCATGATTAATTTCGCTTTCCAACTCATCATAGCCTCAACCTTCCCCGGTCCACCGACACGCTCAAGCCGACACCACGTGTCCCTGTGGAAACCTGCACCTCTCAAAGAAGCCAAACTCGCACTACCGAACCCGGCATACAACCGATGATCCCTTAAAAGCCATAGTACGATTCCTCGCGATCCTCATGCTCCACCTCCGATCGGGAGGATCGGGGATGCCATCAACAAAGACCACCACAACGATCTAAATAGGTCGGAATCAATTCTATTCATGAGGCCCATGAATGCTTCACTGGTGTATTCAACTAAAGGGGCATCACCGTAAACTCAAAGTGCCCATACCGTGTCTTGAACGTTATCTTAGGGATGTCTCGCCCCTAATCCTCAACTCGATGGCAACCACGCGGCAAGGTTCATTCGAGAGACCGCCCTCTCAAATGGGATCAAACAAGTCATCAATCCCCTCAGAATGGATACCGATTTTGGATTGCAACCCTGCTCAATCGGCTTTGTAATCGATGCATTGGGTCAAGGGTTCATCCTTCTTCTTCGCAAATAGAACCTAAGCACCCCATGGTGAAGTGCTTGGTCTAATGAAACCCCGCTTCAAGAACTCTCAGATTCAGACTCGAGTCCCCAACTAAACCTGCGCTCATCCCCATGAGTCATAACGGCACTTCCCAGATGCAACCTCAATGAGAGGAAGCCCACTCCTCTGGGAGGTAATCCCGGTAGCTGGGGTCCTGAAAACATCTTTCGCACTTCAAACCACCCCAGGTGTGACTCATAACCGACCACCGCCCTCCGTGGCAAGGCTAGCTAGCCAACCCGTCAACCCGCCCATGCCATCTGAATCGTGCATTATGGGGCAAACATTGTGGCCTATCTCCAAACACACAAGCGTCTCTCATGTAGGCGGTAACTCATAATGATCACAATCACGACAACTGACAAAATAACCACCCATCCCGGTGATGCACTCGAATCCCGATATGTCCACACCGAAGGTCCACCGTGAGTAGATTCCGAGATCTCTAACTCATCCCCTACATATCCGATCAATCTCGCCTAGTCCCTAGGGGAGAACTCCACATGGTGGCCTCAAGCCTAAGGTCTCAACCCTAAGCCCACCCCCACACAAGATGCAAGAATAAAGGAATACGATGCACCTGAAGTCAACACCCTGCCCACAGCTAAAGAGAAACGCACTCGAATCACCTGACCGATCCGTTTGCCTCACAGTATGGCTTAACTACAGACACGCCCCGAGCCCCGGGTCCCTACCGTACACCTCGCCTCGACCGACCCATACCCCAGCCCCTTCGCTCCCATTCGGCGAAACACTGGCGCTCGTGTCTCACCCCGAGATCGACACCGCTCCCCGCCCACAGTAAGGAGTTGGCATACCAGTCTCGCCATGTCCCATCGATGATCTGGACCTGTGGTGTCCCTTTGATCTCAAACCCCCATATCCGAGGACGCTCCGCCTCATAAGTCCCGGGGACCGAGTATAAAGGAAATATAGTCATCTTCCCACTGACCAAATCCGGAACTCCGCCTTGGCCTTGTCAGTCGTGAGCCCCGCCCCAAACCTCGTGGGAACAAGTCCAGCCTTCCTAGCCTTAAGAAGAAGCTCGTCCCTCTCTTATCACTAGCACCCGTATCTCGTGATGCTACGAAAGGTCATCTACCTCGCTTCACAAATCAAGGTCAGACTAACCATCGAGTCCATATCCTGTAGGTTATGTCCTACAATCTCTCCCCGGATGGACAACTTCAACCCATCCCTAATCCCCGACCCCAGCCTGGGCCAAGGCTACATAATCATCCCCGAAACATGCCAACTCAGAACTGGCACGCACTGAAGCAATGTACCATCGCCCCCTATCTCTGCACCAAGGAACTCGGCCTCGTGAGATGTCTAGTAGTGTTTGGCAAAGTACTCTATGAATAGTCTGCGAAAATCATCCCATGTCATAGTCTCCAAGTCCCTGGAAAGTCGCGGACCCACCCCACCGATCCGACTCAATTTCTGCTGGAATGAGCCAATGATCCGAGTAGCATCGTGAGGTGATTCCATAGCCCGAGAATCCTTCCCACTTGGACGGAACTACCGGTTGGCCACCATCGGTCCTCCTCCCGTGAACGTTTTCTGAGGATGATGTGCCTAACCTCTGGAGGTTATCGGCACCTCCCCGACCTCTAGCCGCACGCCTCAGGTAACTGTGGGCTATCGCAGAGCACCCATGGCCTCTATGAAGGCCCCGGGTGATAAAAAGGTGGTGACCGACCACGCCCGTGATCACTTCTACGCCTCTCGTCCTCTACTTGCCATCTACACAAGTCAAAACAGCAAGTTTAGAATCATTCGTCCAACTATAAGCGCACATGTCGAATTACAATAGACTTGTATCCCAACCATCCGTTTTCCGCTTCGAACTCCTAAGGTTACGCTTTCTCAACCCTATGTTCGTGATTTCCTATATACATCCTACCATGTATAGACTACAATGTGAATTTGTACACAATCACGCACATACAATCAAATGACAACAAGAAAAACACACAATGCATGTTGTGATCTAACCGCCATTCCGTGACTCCCAGTGCAACTCCTCACTGGACTCGCTACCAAACTATGACTTGATATCAATTTCCCCGAAAGCACTGCAATTCTAACCCAAGCCCGACACACTAAGCTATACCTGTCGTGATGCTCTTATACCCAATGACCATGACCGCTCAAGTCCTCAAGCCCCAGTACTCGTGGTACCTATGCTCGATACTCAAGCCGCGGACACCCCAAAACTCGGGGTCCCGTTGACCAATCACTAATTGCTGGAAACCCGTGTGTTCCTATATCAGTTTTAGAGACCCATACACGAGTAAGGTGACGACCTAATAGGCCCATCATCCATACTCGTCCGTACGGTTACATGGTGATCACATATTTCTATAGATCTAAGATATTACATCACTCCTAATACAAAACATATATTGAAACTAGGCTGGTCATAATATATACACAAACAAGAATCAAGGCCACAATCCGGCCGGCTTCATTATCCCTGGGCCATGAGCGCCGTCACTGCACTGCCCCACCGAAAAATGGGGTCCCATGACTCGGTGAGCTAACGCCGAGTAGAGATAATCCACAAGGGCTACTCCCCACCTAGGGTGCACATGCAAATGATCATTTCATAGTCAAACCAACAACCAACTGCATACATGTTGTATTATCATGGAAAAACTACATGAATGTATGAGAACAACACTCTACACGCCTCCATGTACTGGGTCAACCTCGACCCACCACCCAATGCAAGCGCTAATGGAAATCAATACCAGTCGCACCCGTACTCCCATCTCACAACCCGTAGTCTATGTGATATTTATTTAATCGCTTTCGTGTCTTGGCAACAGAACTTTCGTCCTTTTACCCCAAGGGTCTCTTACACCCTCCGACATTTTTCGGGGTAACACACGGCCTCTAGTGTGTGCCACCTTCCCGATCTCTCCCTATACCTGAAATGGTGATCCCTCAACAGGGTGAGCAAAGCCCAATAAAGATAATTTCCTACAAGGGTTACTCCCCACCTAAGTGCACATGCCATGGAAAATAATCACATTCAAGCAATTTCATGAACCTACTCAAATGTCTACATGCCCAATCCCATGTCTCAGCCTCACCGACTCTCACACACGCCTAAGCCAATACAAGTAGTAAAATATCCGGGCCACAACAAAGATTTTTGTTCTTGAAAACTACTATCGAGTTTCTGAAAATATCGACTTGCTCCTCCGATACGATGTCGATAATCCGAAATAGTCATGGTCTTCATCCAAGTGATCTGTCGGACGTCCCTTCTAAGGCAATTCTTCGAAAATCTTCCGTCAAATTCCTTCACAAACATTTTCATTTTTGTTTACTTCTACGCCATGCACTCACCCTAATATTCTAGTATGCCCCAAGACAATTTAATGCACACGCCAATTCCAACACATTCATGCTAATATATTCACATGCATATATATTAACATAATTAAATCACATAAAACATGTTATGCAAATTCACAATCAATTACACCAAAATTAGCTCACATAGGCTAATTAACAAACACGAGCAATTCATTTTGAATCACTCAACCAAACACATTTTCACACCGAAAATTTTCGTAACATTATTCACACGAACAAATGAAAAACCTCTACATCGCTCACGCACCACTCAAATAAGAATTTTCTACTCTGCTCAAAGCTTTGCATCGAAGCCACGACTCAAAACAAGCCCTCCCAACATTCCTAACCATTTACATGACTCTGTTCAAAGATTAACTACAAAGCGTGAAAAGATCCTCACCTCTTGGAATTGTCAAAACTCCATCAAATCCACAGTTCACGCTGCAGCCCCTCGCTGCAGGTTAACTCTCTTTCTTCGCTCCATCGGGAACCACTAGCCCGACGAGATCGAAAATCTAGAGAGAAGTCACACTTTCTCTCTCTAGATTCCAAATCCAGCACCCCACTGCATCACTGCCCGTTTTTGGTCTCAAATGGGGAAGATGAACACTGTTCATCTTTCGTCTTATTATCATTAACACCATTTGTAATTCATCATGTCCCTTCTAGATTTTTTACACTTCGCAGACATTCAGTTCGCCCATTTCCATTATCTCTAATTCAGAATACGTTGTCATGTTAGCATACGTGACAAAGACTTTTATCACATCACATAAACTTCAAACCCGCTTTACGGCACCCGACAACTTAAGGCCTCGAAAAACGTGAATTCGACCGCTCCCCGGAATCCTGACGAAATTCGACATGGTAGCTAGATTTCAGACAATTCCAATCCAAACCGCTTCGCCATCCGAGATCTAGAAAATTGGATTTCACCAAATAACCATTTTACCATTTTTCCGAAAATCGAATTTTCTCTTGCCCAAAGAACACGCACTACTCCCGACTAGTTAGACCCTTCTTCATCATCTCCGCACAAAATTGCAAGCACAGAATAGTAGCACACTATTCAACCACTGGGCATCGAAGGCACATCAATGACATAGGATTCAAAGCAAACATTTACCCAATGATTACCTTTCTTTTTCCTAAAACTTACCTTTCAACTTCCTATAATTCATCTTCTTATGCCCGCCTATTCCAATAGTTGCATTTTCCTTTTAAAGTCCTTATTCTCGGGGGCATTGGAAGTAAATAATATTCTCGCTTTCGACATACTTCTTCCTCACTTGTCATTGTATGATAGTTTCCTCTTCTCGACCCCCACGCCTCGTGAGTAAACTACATGTAAATACCCTGGATCCTCCCTTCTTCATATCCTCCTCCTCCTTAGAGAGGATGGCAGTCATCTCTTCAATGATCCATTTCTCCTTATGAGCATTATAACTAGATCTAATATTATCAAACTGTGGAGGTAAAGTCCTCATGATCAGCTAAACAACATAATTCGAGTCAAACTCCATACCAATAGTCCTAATCTTGTTGTAGCAAGCTAATATTTTATCAATGTGTCCTCATACCCCACTTGTCCCATCATATAGAAAGTGGAGTGAAAAGTATTCAAAAGCTCATTCTTCTTGTTCTTCTGGTAACTTTGCGTATTTCTTTACCAACAACATCCACAACTCCTTTCAGACTTCGCCTTAGAATGTTTTCAGCAACAAAGTCCCATGATTATCAAACAACAATTGTTAGAATACTCTCGCCTCAAGACCTTCTCCTTTACAAAACTTTAGTAAGGTTTCGAGGAATTTTCAACTTCAAAGTCAAATTGTCATACATTAAATTCATATCACGGTAGACAACCTATCGCTTGTAATTAGTCCCATTAAGTTTTATGATTACAGTAATCGGGAAACCTCAAATGTAAGACAAACAAAGCAGAAGAATGTCAAAAAACATTTAAAACAAAGATAATGCAAATCGCTTCATTATTCGTCATGCAATGATCCCCAAAAGGGCCACTAAACGCCAGCTTATAAAATATAAAAAGACTCATACAAAGAAGAGCACCACTAATCATCTCAACCAAATGCGCTAATTTCCCACCGATAGAGTAATAAAATCAGGTAATTCACGACACTTAATAAATCTCTTCACCAAACTACAACCTACCAACAATAAAGTAATCGAGTACGGCAACTTTCAAGATCCGTATTTAATCTTAAAAATTAATGCAAGAAGAGGAGAAATTACAATTGTAGCATTGATTCTAAAAAATTATCCGACATGCTTAGACTTACGAGAGACAAGTTCACAAACATTTAATATTTCTTAATTTTCACTCAAATGCAATAATATTAATAATTTTATTCCTAATATGATGTTATAAATAATCATAAATAGCATAAGCATAAATTGCAAAGACACATAGAAAAAAGGAAACAGTAAAAATTGTACATTTGGGTAAAAATTCAATTTTTTGCCAAAATCAAATTTAATGCTTAATGGAGCATTATTTTTATTGGAAAAAAAAAGTACACTTGTTTTAAAGAAGTAAAGTGCATGGAAAGAGAGGATAAAACCCAAGGCCAAGACCGTAAAAAGAATAATGATCCTCAGTTTCCCTTTTTATTCATTATTATTACTTGAGAAACATAGTGGACAACGATTTCTTTAGGTCATTAACTCATGGTAGAATGTAATTTGTATGTACGTGTAGAGCAAAATTCATCATAATTATGCAAAATTGGCTCAGTATAGCCCCAAAATCCGAAGGTAATGCGTTGTGAATCTTATCAGGCTCTTTTATTCATGGTCCATATGGACCCTTTATTATTATTAATATATTATTAGGCAAAGTAATTGATTAACCGGGAAAAATGAAAATAAAATTTATTAGCTTTTGAAAGATTTTCCCCAATACAATCAACACTCCAGGAAAATCAAATGAGAAAAAAATTGATAGCTTCAATATCAACTAGCATTAACATCAATTGTTAAATTATTTTATAAAATTAAGAGTATTTATTGCTTAAAAATACAATTAATCAACAATCAATAATACCTAATAAATATAATAAAAAAAATTAATGAATAAATAAACATATCAATTTATAAGATGAAAATATACTGACATCCCAATTATCATTATCATTTATTCTTCAATTTATATGATGAGATCAAATGAAACTGTGATTGGTAATAGCTATTTATTTCTCCTCAAAATGCTGCTTCTATAACCCTTTATCAAATTCTGCGCTTTATTTACTTATATATATAAAGATAGTTAATAATTGTGCTTTATCCAATAAACTTACCAAAATGTTAAAAAGATAAAACCAATAACTCATTAATAATAGATGAATTATCCTATAAATAATTTATAATTAACACACATAATTATATAATTAAAATTATAATATTATATTTAATCCATAATTAATAAATTAATCTAAAATTTAATGGAGAATGACTTGACAGCGAAAAGGGAGGCTGAGAGATTATTAAAAAGCACTCTAGTTTGCACCATATTATTTTTTGTTTTTTTAAGTTGGTAATCCTTTCCAAACATTTCAATCTATTCTTCCAAAGTAAAGGAAAAGTTGAAATGAATGATTGAAGACAGTCTACATTTTGATTCCAACATCAAAATATCTGAAATGACCTCATTATCAAATATAATTTTCAATTATAATATCATGGGGAAATTTGAGTGTAACGCTGCCTAATTAGTGGCGCGACAGCAATATAGACACAGACCCTTAGTGAGAATGTATTGAGGGCCCCCAAAAATTTGGTGCGCTACCTTTTCCATGGTTGTAGCTTTCAGTTAGTCTAAGGAATGAAATATGGAATTTAATGCCAAAATAATTTAAACCTAAAAAAATATATAAATAAACTTTTTTTCTAGATAATCGTCAAACTAACTCAGAACTAATTAGATATCATGATAAAATCATAAGCAATGATTATAATTTCAAATATAACTTTAAGCTGTATTTATCAATTGTGATTTTCATCAACTTCAATTTTGATATTTAACCTTAAAATCATATTCACCAACAAATTCCATTTTAAAACATGCTTTGTCTTTAAGATCATTCGACACATATTTAGCTGCATTATGAAGGAAATAGGTCAATATCATAACATCACTAATTTAAAGTCATATTTTTATAAACTTAAATATATCAACCAAATTTTTATAAAGATAACAAAAACTATCAATGTGTGATGCAGGAGTTTCTATAATATATATTGGGAATTCGATCTTAATTATGAAAAATTTATATTTGAGAGGCAATGAAACCTTGGAGATATCAAATATGTTTCTAAATCCAAGTATCTGAGTCTTGTTACTATTTTGATTTAGAGTTATTTTATTTTAGAAAGATTTATTCTCCAAGTTAAGAAGAGCTGCTTATTTAATTCTTGTAAGTTTTGTTTTCAGAAGCAGAAATAAGTTATTTCTTTAGAGCTGCCTATTTTAATTTGGGAAGTTCTCTTTGTTTCCAAGTCAAAATAGAGTTTCAATGATTGAGAAAGTACATATTATACTCCACCTAATGTAGTCTTACAATCGCTTTAAGTTTAATAATATTTAAGATTTTAAATAGCTTCTTCTTGTTCTCTCATATTCTCTTGGTTTATTAAGCCACATTTATCCCAAGCGGACTCCTTTGACACAAGATATATCTTGCTCTTCTAATATCTTTGATTTAATCTATCGAGCCACGAATGCGCTTCTTATTTCTGTGATTCTTTGAGTTGCGAAGTAGCACTTATCATTCTATTATCTCTACTCATCTCATCATTTTCTCTTTCTCCTTTCCATAACCAAATTTTCAACCTTAACCCAAAACTTTTCAATTCTAGTTTCATACTTCTAAAACTTTTCCAAATACTTTGTTTCACCCTAGAAACCATACAAACCATCTTACCTAACCTTAGAGAAACCCCAAATTCGTGCATAGCCCTATCCTACCTTAGAAAAACCTAAAAAACTACAAACTGGCTCAAAACAAGGTTGTTTTGCATCAAATCAAACCCGAACCTTTTCAAACCTAAAATCCTTCATTTTAAACCTTAATTCCATCACAAAAATAGCTCAAATAAGGCCTATAACCTTTAGAACCAAACCTATCCCTTACCTTTTAAAGTTATATCCTACACCCCTAAACTACCGCAAACTCATCCCTAACTTACCCATACAATTAGATAATCCATCACGGTCCCGTCCTTGCATCAAAGTAATATCAGAGCTCATGGTTTGATGGCTAATTAGAATCTAAGAGGCGTTTCGTTCTAGTACATAAGAGTTATAATTATTATGGTCTGTTTGCAACCTGAAGAAAAAAGCATATTGCCGATCTTGAGACTTTTGCTCAACATCTACAACAACATTTAAGGCTTTATGAAGATCATAATTCTATAGAGAACTTGATGGAAGGTATAGGCAAGTGCAAGATCAAGAAGGAAAAATATAATTTTTAAGTGGAATGGGACTGTACTTACTCACTTCAAGTTTTCGAGGCACAAGAAAGCTAAAGGTATGTATGCATAAAACTATGATTATCATGGGAGGTATGATGGCTACTATTGGAATGATGATTATCAGGACGCCCTTACCCGACCGACCTATTGAAGTGATCCACAACCCAGTCCGATGCCACTAAAATCACTCAAAATCATATCTTGCGAAGCCGACATTTAAATCGGGCAAGCCTCAGAAACACTTACATTTAACAAAATCCATTACAATGTAGCAGATCCAAGCTTCTTTTCAAAATGATCACAAAAAAATAGATGTCCGCATTCAAAATTGTTTATACAAAATATCCAGTATCAAAAAAGAACATATGGAATATGCACATGTCGGAGCATACCCGAGATTTATTTCTTTATGACTCGACGCTCCGATTCTGTCCATATCGATCACTATCTATCACTGGCACTACAAGACAGTAAATAATACGCCAGCATTTTCATGCCAGGTTCTATACAACCATTCCTCGCCCAAATTTTAAATCAATTCATGCAATTTAATAATCGCCAGAATTTCTAATCTTTTTGGATGATCAATATAATTATATCATATTATACTTTGTTAAAGAGAGTATACAATAACTTACAGTTCATTGATCATCCCATAAATACATTTTCATAATCAATATTTCACAATTCAAATCAATTCAAATATGCTCATAAATTTGGTTCTGGTCTTCAGATTCACCACCAAAATCACCCGCTTCAAAACACCGCTTATGCCAATCCAATCGGTTGCGCCAATCAATCTGGCTATGCCCTTAACGAATTTAACCTATGTCTTCGATATACAGGATATCAGAGTCACCGGCACGGTCCCTCTGGGCTGCAGGCCGGTATCAAATGGTTTTATAACACAAGATCTGGCCTCCGGGCTGCCGACCGGTTATAAACAATCAAATAGTGAACACTACCGATACTGCCTCGCGAGGTCGTTGATCGGAGTGACATCAATAGTTCTATATTTTTACTTAACTTCATTGGCATATCATAACTAGATCCGATGCAAATAAACTGCTAACATTCTATTAAGGGATGCTCAAACTTTATAGAGATAGCAAAATATAGTACAATATGTACGCTGTATAAACAAATTTTTATTTTCAATAATCATGCAATTTTTATTTGCAAACATTTCACAATCACTTTTCTCAAATCAATTAAATCAATTCAATACGCTTAGAACAACATGCAAAAACTTGAAACGAGGAATGAGTTTCAGAGAACAAACATTTCAAACTTGAATGAGAATAGATTGTAAGAACAACCAAAAATCTTTGCACTTTTGATTCAAATCCTGGAATCTCAATCACGCTTAGCTTTTCCTCCTCGCATCCCTATTCCAAAACCATTAAAGAATAATATTATTCATGTACTACAGTAGTTTTGGTTAGGATTGATTTTGAGTGTTGGGGTATGAGTTCCAATTTAAACAAAGCCTATATATAGATTATTCGACCAATGGGCTTTCCATAGAAGCCAAAGATCACCCACCGTAGCCGGACGGGCGAGTTACGACCTTCCGCCGAGGTCATACACGGGCCAAATCCTCAACTCCATCGAGCACCGCTGATTCCAGCACCGCTGACGGCACCGCTGATTCACCAATGCTGATCTACCACCTGGTCACCACCGCTGATGACCATCGGCCGACGAGCACCGCCGACGAGTAATCGCTTGATTCCACAATCGCTTCGACTCCACCACCGCTTCTCGAATACCTCGGTTTGACGACCACCGCTTTCTTGACTAATTAATCGCTTGACTAATAATCGCTTGATCGACCATCGCTTGATCCACCACCGCTTTGACGACACCGCTTGACGACCATCGCTTGATCTAATCTCGTCTGACGAATTCTGGCTTGACGACCACTGACCCATTTGACTGTTCGGAGTAAAAAGACCATAACTTGGTCTACAGAAGTCCGAATTAAGAAATTAAAAAGCCTA
Organism: Tetrastigma voinierianum; assembly: GCA_016808115.1. NCBI lineage: Eukaryota > Viridiplantae > Streptophyta > Magnoliopsida > Vitales > Vitaceae > Tetrastigma > Tetrastigma voinierianum. The sequence goes on from JAEQBH010000977.1 coordinate 136,725, forward strand.
ACATCAAGTTCATTGATGTGGCTACAATTTCACAGAAGGACTTACTGCCAAATTCTCTTTATTTCTGATCCAAAAACCCGTTCTAAGGTACGGCTAGTTGACCGAACCGACAACCCGACCCCACCAGATTTAGTCGGGTCGACCTCAGTAAAAGGACTATAATCTCTAGTCTACAGAGGTTCAAATTGAGAAATTGCTTCCCAACATCAAGTTAATTGATGTGGCTATAATTTACTAGAAGGACACACCACAACCCCTTCACTTCATACCCAAAAATCAGCTCTGTCTACAACAAGGCGACTACCATAATGTGGCGCCTTCCATGGTTTAAAAATGCAACCAAACTTTCCCCTAAGGCCAGAGAACTACCCAACAATCCTTAGGGTAGAAGAAGACCAAGTAGGAGAAGACCTACCTCATGGAGTTTGTCAAGTCCCCACTCCGCCTCTCTACTTGTAGCCTTGGTCACTAGGAAGGATTTCCTTCGTGCTTCAATGAGACTGACCTATGGTTCGATCGTTTGAAAATCTAGAGCAGGCGCGAGCCTCTCTCTAACTTTCCCTTCTCTATTTTTCTTTCTTATGATCACTCTAATCGTATTTTTTAAAAAGGAGGAAGCTTCCTCCCTCTCTTCCTACATGCCACATGTCATTTCCTTAGATTTTCCTTACTCATTTACTTCCTAATATCACTTAGACATATAAACTATTTATAATTGACCCTTGGGTCCCCATTTTACACTCTATATATTTTCTTTTCACTCTTGGGTTCATTGATTCAATCACCTAATCAATATTAAAAAAAAATTTTAAAAAATACCCAAGTCGGCTCCTTTATACTGAATATACTAAAATTTTATTATAAAATTCTTAGTATTGGGGCATTACAATTACTACGAGTATGGTAATTATGATGATGGTTAATATTCAATCCAAAACTTAACATTCCAAAATTTGATGGAAGAATGGATGTTGGTGAATTTTTGGATTGGCTTAATATGGTGAAGCATGTCTTTGAGTATTATGATCCCCCTAAACGTGAAAAAGTAAAGTTGGTGGCTATCAAGATGTGCAAGAATGCTTCCATTTGGTGGAAAAACATGAAGAGACAATGTGAAAGAGATGGTAAAAAGAATATTGAAACTTGGGAAAAGATGAAGAAAGAATTGAAAAGGAAGTACCTTTCCTTTAACTATCGCCAAAACATCTACCTCAAAATTCAAAATTTTAAGCAACAAGATTTGAGTGTGGAGGAGTATTCAGCTAAGTTTGTAAACTTGATTATCAAAGTAGACTTGCAAGAGCCCGAGGAAATATGCATAGCCCACTACATTAATAATGAGATTTGATATTGCTAGAGTTATTTTTTTGCAACCATATCATAGTCTTCAAGATGTGATAAAACTTGTGCTTTGAAGGTCACTAAAAGTATGGAAACTCTACTACAACTAAGAGTGTGGTTAATGAAGGGTTTTTTGAGGGTTCTAATTCTTGGAATCCTAGTGGTACTAAAACTACCCCCACTCAAGTAAAGAGTGAATCACAACAAGAATTGGCTTCCAAGTCAAAAGATGTTTGGGCGCCATGATCGACCAAGGCCAGCGCTGTTTTTTTCACTTAACGCCATTGTAACTTTTTTTGTGTTTGATGTTGAATAGTACTTAATAGCATTAAGATTAAGTTGTTTGTTTTTACATTAGTAGTGAATATAATTTAATAAATAGTAACAAATTATTTTGTGCTTTCGGTCTTACCGGTTTTAATGGCATATGTTTAATTTAATTTTAATCGGGTTTTTAATGACTTTGAGTTTATTTTCTTAAATCCGAGACGGGTTCGGGTACTGTTACTCTCTGAAAAACCCGAGAAAATTAGAAATTTTCAAAATGACAAAGAATATAAGAATAATTGCCATAAAGGTTCATGGAAGCTGTAAAATTCTCTTAAATCTTGGATAACGAAACTGACCGCGCCAAATTGCCTCAATGAAATTAGTAACTCAAAAGTTTCATTAATTTGAGATAAACTTGAAATTTTTCGATTTTCCGCTGATGTTACTGACTCAAGGATCTAGATTTTTCGATTTTCTGTACAGAACTTAATTTAATGAAGCAATATGAACCATATCCAAAATAATAATAATAAGCCCCGCCGATTATATTTCTTTAAAAATATTTTTATTATTTTATTTTATACTTTAATATAAATAATTATTATTATTATAATGTTTTTTAATAAATAATTTATAAAATTATAATATTTTTATTTTTATTAAAAATATTAATTTTAATATAATAAAAATAAAAAGCAAATATAAAAAAATTAAAATTTAAAATAAAACAAAAATAAAATGCAATAAAAATTAAAAGTAAATATAAAAAAATTAAAATTTAAAATAAAAACAAAATAAAATAATGGGGGAGTAGCTTTGAGTATTTTTCATCTCCCACTCGCCGTTTAATTTTTTAAATGAGACAAGTTTGAGAATTGAAAAAAATAAACGAGTCGGGTCGGGATGCGACTATCCCGTCCCAAACCCTCCCGTTGTTATTCCTAGAAGTGTATATTGCTAGCTCTTCTTTTATTTGACAACGACAGTTTTTTCTTATTTTTGTGGAAATGACTTTTCTCAACAGAAAAAAGCCAAATATTTTCACTTTTCTGTCTGTAACTTTAAAAAATTTCAAAGAATAAGGCGAAAATTTTAAAACAGTCAGCTTAATGCCGGGTGTTATTCGCCAAAGATTAAGTCAAAAACAATCACACCTAAATGTCCTAACCAAAAAGTGATTGCCTAAATTAAGGAATATGAAACTAAGGAAGAAGATGTTGAACTAGTAATCGAATCTAACCATGTCCAAGAAGACGAGAAGAAGAATTCACTACTGTCAAAATCTGAGTTAGATGTTGAAGAAGTGGTCAAATCTAACCATGTCCAAGAAGATGAGGAGGAGTTCATCATCAGAATAAATTTGATTTGAAATCAAAGATGAAACAAATGTGATGACTTTGGTTGTTGAAGAAACTAGTGAAAAAGAAATTATCGCAAGAAGCTTAAAATTCCATTCTAGAATTTGTTGATGTAATACCCGAAGAAATACCACATGGTTTGCCACCTATGAGGGATATTCAACATCAAATAGACCTCATACCAGGTTTGGTTTTTCCTAAAAATCTAGCCTTTATAATGAGCCTTAAGGAGCATGAAGAGCTTATAAAACACAAGTTGATGTTTGCTTGGAAAAGGGTGTGACGCCCCAAAATTCGGGGTCCGTCACTCACCGCCAACCCGCTGAATACAGTGAATGCTGCAATCCGACATTTCACGAAAAATCGAAAGGTAGTCTCCTTTGTACGGGAGTTCTTACTCCAACATAACACTGTGATAAAACCCGTCTCCAAATACCAATATAATACCTACGATTAAACGTCACTGGGCTCATAAACCAATATCATCACTACAATATCTATATCCAACTTTATCCAATAGTTTCAAGAGTTCAAATTTTACTTATACAACACACATATATTAAAAATTAGAGAATTCTAATACATGTCATATCAACCCAAAGTCTACATCCGGCTTTCTTCTAAAGCCGGGCCTCAGATGAGCCGTCCCTCGCACGCTCCCGTACCAGAAATAACATCCTCGACAGGTGAGCTAATGCCCGGCAGTGGAATCACCCTAAGTGGGCTACTCACCTAAGTGCATATGCAATGTCTAGGTAGTGAACACACATTCAAGCAACGACGATCCTCATCAACGCCTAACCGACTATCTTTATACCCCGAGCCTGTCGATTCCCTCACACTCTCGCCAAGCCTCGTATGAGAATTATTGTTTATTTGTGGACAACCCTCCATGAATAAGTATATCAATTCTGGGCCGCTCCGACGATTGATATTATTTACGGACTACCGATGTATATCAACTGTACTGCCTCCATCGATTGATATTTTTTTTTTTTTATACGGATCACCTCGATAATTATCATTTTTAGACAACCTTCAAACCATTTTCTCAGACTCATCTCATGATCCCCACTCCTATCGCTCCTGTGAAAGTGTCCTAGTGCATATGGAATGCAATGACGCTAATCCTATTACAAACAGAATATTACGCCAATATATAAACATGCATATATTCACATAAAATTAATCACACAATCATGTTATGTAATTCCACATTCCATCACATCGTAAAATTAGCTCACATGGGCTATCATCAAACACGAGCAATTCCTACTTGAATTACTCACCAAACATATTAATTCACAAAAATTACCTTAGAACACTATTCTGAATAAGGAAACCTCGCTACTATTCCCGAAAAATCACCAATCTTTCTGGCTCACTTCAGAACCCGAATTCTCACTAATTACTCTCCTACTACACAATATCAACACAAGAATTATTGCACACCCATCACATTGCACCCAACAGTCCATACCCATTCACTGACCTGGGTCCGAAATGGTGCCATAATTTCACACTGTCCAAGTCACCGATCAAACTACGCTCGCGATCAACCAACCGAAACATCAACATACTCTTAAACAAAGCTGAAACCCAAGTAGGAGAATCCTCATCTCACGGAGTTTGTCAAAACTCCCCAACCGTGTCCATGCGCAGCCCGCCTGGTAGAACAACCTTCCTTCTTGCCTCGAAGACTTCCGACTGGCCTGACGGGCCTGATGATTTTAGAGAGAAGTCGATGTTCTCATCTAAAATCAATTTTTCGAATTCTTCTCAGATCTCCTCTGTTCAATTCATGTTTTTGCCTTTCACTTTGGAGAAGACAAGCACTATTGATTATTTTGTTCTTTCTAACTTAACAATTCAAAAATGACCATTTTGTCCTTATTTTCCAGCTTTTGACATTCATTTATCTCTACGGCCCATTTACATCATTTCTCTACTCATACCACTCCACATTACTTAGCATCGTGTTATACGCGACTGTCAAGATCAAAATCGCGACGGGCACCTCGGAACCACATGCCTCGAAAACGTGCCAACTCCGACCATTCGAATTCCACTGAACCATCAGCAGGCTAGCTAGATTTCCCATGAATATTCCAACCTGAAATGCAAGCCACATCCGAGACTCAGAGAATAAATTCCGATTTTTAACCGAAATAACAATTTTGTAACCTAAATTACGATTTTGCCATTTTTTCAGAAATTGGAATTCCTCTGTCTTACACTTTCCTTCCGTGCCACTCGTCCCGAAATTCCTGACAATCATAATCACCATGCATATGCAACGCACTCTACCATGATGTAAATCCAGTCATTTAAATGTTAAACTAATTAAACCACGCACCTTCATCCCTAAAACAAGAAGGATAGGTAGCCTGGCGATCGCGTCCTCACGCTCCAACGTTGACTTCTCCACTCCATAGTGCCGCCATACACTCCCTTTGACATTAGCCTCACTCTGCCAGGTCGCAAAACCCGATCACGGCCATTCAAATGCACATCGGGTCCCTCCTCAAAGGTCTCACGTTGTCAACCTCAATCGTCCCAATCCACCAGCATTTATCGGATCCGAGTATACTCCCTTTGAGCATGGAGACGCGTGAAATACCTCGCAACACTGACATGTCGTGACGCCTAACCCAGACGCAACAAAGGCTCACTCTCTCGAGCATCTCGAAAAGGCCCACAAACTTTCTACAATAGCTTCCGCGCCGTCGAACCCGACCACCTCTCTGTGCATCACCTTCAAGAAGACATGATCCTCAACCTCGAATCCCCATGTCATATGTCGCACATCCGCATAATTCTTCATTTCATTCAGCCGTGAGAAGACGCTGTCGTATTAAGCTCACCTTCTCGGAGGTGTCTCTAATAAAATCAGGACCAGTGATGGAGCTCTCTCCCACCTCGGTTCAACATAATGGTGACTTCAGACGTGGCCTCCCATACAAGCCTCATACTGCGCCATCTCGTATACCACCGATAACTCGTTGTTGCAGCGACCCACTAAGGGCAAATGCTCCCTCCCAGCCTACCTTTATGATCTAGACGCATGCCCGTTGAAGACTTCCTCTAACACCTCAGATAGTCCTCTGGGATCAATTAATCGGTTCGAGCAATACGGGAAATGCATCATCGTCACCAGAAGTCGCATAAATTTTGGAAACTCTTCCAAAAATAGAACCTTCGTCCTCATCCGATACTATGGATACCGCATCTCATGTGGCGTAATTATCTCCGAATATACAACCGGCATAATCTCTCCAATGTGAAGGTCATTTGCATGGCTAGAAAATGGTTTCACTTCGCGGAGCCTCCGCCCACTATCACCCATACCACGTCATGCCTCTGCTACGTTCGTGGCAAGTGGTTCACAAATTCCATCGCGGACGCGCTCCCACTCCACTCGCCAATTTAATGGCCGGGCGTAGCCCGCCGGGCTTCGGGTGTCAAATTTAACTCGACATGTGAGACATCAATAACAAAGTCCCCTGCTATGTCTCTTCATCCCACTCCACAGTACCGCGACGAAGATCCCGTACATCTCGCGGCCACTTGACGCACGACAAATCGAGTAGTGAAACTCCTGCAAGAATCTCTCAACCGTCGATTGGGGAACCACTACCCGCCCCCTATATCGAAGACTACCATCCGCGCGGAACGGCCCAAACCCTCGCTACACCGCAGACCACTGCACTACCCCTCGATGGACACTCACTCGCCCTACCACCGGGACTTGATCACTCGTCAACAGAGACGGTATAGCCACTAAACTCCTAATGTACTCGGGTCTCAAGCCAGCCAGATCGGTGAAGTCTAAACTCCGATCCTACGCTCTCGAGCATCCGCCACTCCTGAGAAGCTATACTAGCCAATGCTCCTTGTGACTTTCGACTGAGTGCATCGCCATCACATTTTGCCTTTACCAGGATGGTAACGCAAAGTGAAGTCATAATCCCCAGAACTCCATCCATCTACGTTGCCCTCATGTTGAGGTCTTGCTGCTTGAAAATATATCAGACTTTTATATTCGAGTACATTCACCTCTCGTCAGATATAAGTAGCGGGTTAAATCTTCTGTTAAGATCACTTACCAACTCCATGTCGTAAGAATTCGTCATGATTCTTCAACCTGTCAAGAACCATAAGCTACTACCCTCCTGATCGCATCAAACACATCCAATCCGCCTCGAGGCATCACAATACACTGTGTACCTCGTCCCGTCCAGACTATCAAGATAGGAGCGGCAAGTCTCCTTCAACTCCCGGAATGCCTCTACTGGGTCATCCCACTCAAACTTGATCTCCTACCGGGTCAACCTAGTCATAAAGTTGCCATTCCTGGAGAAATCCACGAAATACCCAAATTAATCCCAAGAAACCACGCATCTAAGACCCACTTCTCGCCTCTCCCAACTCATCACCGCCGACCTTCTCCCCGGGTCACTAACACCCGATGCCGACACCACGCGGTCCAAAAAATCTCACCTTAGTAAGGCAGAACTCGCACTCACCGAATCTCGCATACCGATGGTCTCTAACAACCGTAAAACGATCCTCAAGTGATACCTATGCTCCACTGACCGGGAGTAGATCAAGATGTCATCCACGTACATTTAAGAAAAACTGATCTAAATAGGGTTGGAATATTCCATGACGATCCATGAACGCCATTTCTAAGACATTTGTCAATCCAAAGGGCATCACCGTAAACTCAGTGCGCCCATAATCCGTCCTAAACGCTGGGTCTTAGGTATATTCGCATCCCTAACCCCGCCTGATGGTAACTAAAGGCGTCTATCTTGAGTAGACTCTCAGGCTCCTCTCAATCGATCAAACAACCGTCAATCCTCTGTAATGGGCACGATTCTTGATCGTGAACCCCGCAACCTGTCATGGGGCCACGTACGGGCCGAAGGGTCTTGTCCTTATTCTTAAACAACCGAGCGCCCCATGGTGAAGTGCTCGTCTAATGAACCCTTATCCAAGAACTCCTATAGCCGACTCGAAATCTCTAACCCAACTAGTGCCATTCTACGCGGAGTCATAGAGATGGGTGAAGATCAGGTGTAACTCGACAATCGGTCTACTACCAGAGGTACCCGTAGCTCATCCGGAAAACACTCCACATACTCGCATACTACTCGAGGTAGATCTAAGTCCGGCCTCTCCTCGCCCTTCAGGCTCGCAGCCAACCCCGCTTAACCGCTCACACTGACTCTCCGTATAATCGCCCTGTGCAAAATGTCATGCTTCATTCCCAACAACACTGGTACCATCCCGCTGCAGGGGGCGGTAACCTCCTACGCCACAATCGGCATAACGACCCTATGTCGCCACCAATCCATCCCCAGGATGACATCAACTCGACATGTCCATGATCCTCGTGTCCACCAGAGTGGAGTCCCCAGATCTCCAACCAAGAACCGCGACATATCATCCCTATTCTCACCCTAATCCCTGGGGTGAACTTCACACAGCCGGGTTCTCTGGTATCAAGCTCTAAGCCTCACTCGCTTCTCACAACCGATGCAACATGAATGAATGCTAAGCACCGTGAATCAACAACACTTCGCCATAAAGTAGATAGCAAAACACTGCATAACCGGCTGATCTCACGACTCAGCCGCGGTGTGATGGCGACACTCCCTCGAACCCCGATGTCCCCGCCCGTGGGCCTGGCCCTCCGCCACCAGCGGCCTCCGGCCCCTGCGCCGCCTCGCGAACGCGAGCCCAGCTCCCCTCAAATCGAGACCGGCTCGCCGGGCCTGCATCGCCCGGAGGAACGATCGCATCCTCTCCGTCCCGCACGATTGGGATTGCGCTACCTAAACTCGATCCCCGCCTGGGTAATCCTCCTCATGTGTTCAAATTTACCGACAATGGTAGCACACCATCTGCCCCACTGACCGCAACTCACCGCCCTCGCCCCACTGGGCGCGACTGACCTCGCGAACTAGAAGCTCTCTGCCTCTTTCCTGAACTGGAAGAAGACTGACTGTCCTTCCTCTTGTTACTAACACTCACATCCCAAGTGCTCCGAGCATCCTCTATCTCTCTCTCTATGGTCAGGGCTGTCCCAACCATGGAATGCACATCCCGAGGGCTGTCCTTACAATCCCATCAACGGGACAACCTAATCCATTCTCGATCTCTCACCTCGCCGCCGGGCACACGTGAATCATCGCAAATCGGGCTAACTCGTGAATCTAGCCACGTAGCCCATCACAGCCATCGCCCTTGCTTCGGCCTCTAGGAACTCGAGCCTTCGTATGCCTCAGCCTCTCGGAGGTACTTACCATGAACAGCCTCCGAAACTCGCCCATGTCATAACTCCTAAGTCTCTGTGGTCCTAGCCCCATCTCCACCATACCGGCCTCGCCTCAGTTGAATGCGCTTAACCCGATCCCGGTCGTATCGGAGGTGATTCCATAGCCCAAAGACGCTCTCGATCTCGCATAACCAATGGTCTCGCACCATCGAGTCCCTCCCCGTGAGAGTCGTCGGAGGATGATGCGCCTAAACCTCGAGTGTTTCAGGACCGACTACCCTCCGCTATGCTAGCTCGGCGGCGACAGCAGCCTGTCGCGAACTCCTACAAATCTCAACAAATGCCCGTTGATCAAATACCTGTACCGTCAAATGTCATGGGTGCTCGACTAGTGCCCCCGTGCACGCCCTCTACGTCCCGTCCTCTACTAGCCATTTTACACAATTAACATGGCAACATCTTTTAAGAGTAGATTTCTCGGCTACAAACACACCGAGACACTAATCATACACATAAATCAGCTGTATACATTGTCCTCGCATTTTTACAGTAATGTAAGGCAATCAATTTTGCATTTAAAATATCGCTTTCAATAAAAATTTTATTTTCGAAAATTTCATTTTTGAAACATTTATTTTTGAAAATTTTTGTCTAATTTTTATTTGATTTTATTTCATTTTTATTTAATTTAATAAAAAAAAATTTAAAATTTTTTGTGATGAACAATGTTCAGAACCGGTTCACTAACACGTCCAAAAATCTGACTCAGAACGCATTTAGTCAAACCGGGTCAAACAGCCGAGCGCACCAAGTGCACAACCGCTGGCGCCAGCCGCGCCGCGCCGCGCGCCCAGCCTTCAATGCCGCTGGCCGCCGCCGCCGCGCCCCAACGCCACGCCCCGCCGCCCACGCGCCCCCGCGCGCCCGGGCCGCGCCCAAATCGCCGCCCGTGGCCGTGAAGTGGCCGGTCGGCTGCGGTCACGGTCCCGTGTCGCGACATACCAATGCCCCACCGCCTCGCTATCATAAAAACACAGCTGAACCGTATTGCGATACGCTCTCAAATTCTCTTCTCGCAATACAAACCAAAGGTATTGCAACACACTTCCAAATCTGCTTCTTTCGTAATACAAAAATTGTATTGCAATACAATTTTCAACACCCTCTCAACTTGCAATACACTTCAAATTTCTGCACCAGTTTTTTTTTTTTAATTATAAATAAATAAATAAATAAATAAATAAATAAATATATATATATAAACAAAATAAATTTTAGTTGGCAATTTATTTGGTTTATTGGAGAAATGAAAAAAAAAAAAATATATATATATATATATATATATATATATATATATATATATATATTTCATTAAATTCGAAAAAAGGTCCGCATCTCTCAAAGCCTCCCATATAACACTAACTCCTAGCGTTTCAACCTCAAATTTCATAAATTCTCGATTATTATTCAACTCAATAAATAAAATTTGATTTCATTATCTAACAAATCACAAATTTGTCTGGGAATATTTTATAGCCTCTTCTCTTGTTCGCTTTTTTTTACACACCGTAAAACTTCTAAAAGTTTCTAACACATCACTTGTTTTCTCCATGTGCTGCGTACTAAGCACAATAAATAATCATAACATAATGTGATACACACCATTCATCAACATTCATTACTAATATTTGTCAAATCAAAACAGATCAAACACGTGTACGCAAGGTTCTGGTCGGTCCCAGTATTTCTAGTATTCCATACCTGAAACAACATCAAACTACCTGGGTGGTGATATACTAAACCCGAAGCCCTGTGGTATTCCGTGAGGCTCAAGTTTCTGAACAGCCATGGATGCCCCAAAATCGGGTCCGGCTGGATTACCCGTCAACTGGCTGGACACTGGAATGTCGAGTAACTGACATTTCACGGCACCGGCGAGTCTCCTTCTGACGTGAGCCTCTACCCAATACAACACCTGAGTAAAACCTGGCTCCAAACAGCCAATATAACGTTTACGACAAATACACGGGCCTGCAAACCACTCATCATACACCCAGCCAACTATATCCACAGTTTCAAGAATTCAAATTTACTTTTTATACAATACATATTAAATTAGAATTTATCAGCAAAGGCATACTGTATAACCCAAAGTCACATCCCGGCTTTCTTTCTAAAATCTTCTCACTTCAAGGATGAGTTTCCTTATCGCCTCAGACTTTGTGGAAATAATGAACTTTCGAATGGTGAAGCACGCTTTTAGTGAATCACCTGCGGCTACTTCACCTGGGTCAAGATATTGCACTGCTTCAGTGAAACATATCTGCTAAACGCAATATCCATTTGAATGTCTAACCCGACCATCTCATACCCCCGAAATCTCATCACTCCCTCACACCCCGGCGCTTCTGCTTTCCTCGGTATGAGAATTTTTTGCATGCGATTTGTGGACAACTGATATGGCAGAACAATTGCCGCCCTCGACGACGATACGCATCACTCCGAATGAGATTGACCGGCCGCCTCCGACGACTGATATTTTTTTTTTTATAATATGACTAACCGATACTATCATTTTTAGATGTCCATCTCAAAACCATTTTCTCGTAGAATGGTCTTTACGCACTCACCCCATCGCCCTAGAATGTCCACAGCATGAGAATGCATGTCAATCCCATTAAGGCCTATAAATACAGCAAATATATAAACATTGATATATTCACATAAAAATTAAATCACACAATCATGCGATGTAATTCACATTCCATCACATCAAAAATTACCATAGTTAATGATCAAACACGAAAGAATTTTACTTTGAAATTACTCGACCAAATATGGTTAATCGTTGTAAATTAATTTTAGAACACTATTCCTGGTGAATATGAAAACCTTCGTTATTATTCCTGAAAATCAACAATCGCTTCCTGCTCACTTTAGAATTTCACTTTCTTACACGTATTTTCGCCTCACACACATCAACACAAGAATTATCACACCATCGCCACATTTGACCAATACCCATATGCCCATTCACTCCGGGACTGTCCGAAATGGCGCCATAATTTCTTCACACTTCGTCCTAAAGCTTTTGGGACCACCAAATTACCGCTTCACAGATATCAACCAACCAAACATCAACATAGCTCTTAAACAAAGCTTAAAACCGGCAGGGAAGAATCTCTACCTTACGTAGTTCAAAATTCTCAACCGTGTTCACGCAGTCTGCTCCAGAACAATCTTCTCTTCGCCTCTCGGGAGACTTTAACTATTGATCGCCTGGCGCTTGTAGGTGTCGATGTGCCTTTTCCAAAAATCAATTTTCTGACCCTCTCTCGCACTCCTAATCTTAATGCTTTTGGCTTCCTTCTTTTCACTTTTGCAAGTACAAGACTATTTGATGGTTTTGGTTTTTTCTTTAACTAACAATCTGGGAAAATTGACTATTTTGTCTTGTTTCCCAAATATTCTACTTATCTCATCATTCATTTACATCATTTCTCTACTCAAACCACTACGCATTACGAGTTATTGTGCTTAACTGGTTTATCGAATAGTTTTGCTGATCCAACCGATGCCTCGAAAAATGTGCTCTACCCGATCATCTCTAATTCTTACTTAAATTCGACGCGCGGCTAGATTCGCTGTAAGATTCCAGGTGCAATGGCGAACCGCTTTGTCATTCGAGATCTGTAGACAAATTCGATTTTTAACCGAAATTACAAATTTTGTAACCGAAATTACGATTTTTGCCTTTCCATAAATCGAATTTCGCCTTACAGCTGCCTGGTTCACAGGTGAGTTCTTACGGGAGTTCCACTACGTCAAGGCATCGGGGCATTTCGATCTGAGAATGTGCCTTTGACTTGCAAGCTTTCAAACAACTTTTCGATTCATTATAAGTAAGATCTCAAATATTAGCAAAGAGCGCAGCAATATGAAAAACAAGAAAATTAAGGTTATCGTGTTACGGGTGGCTTCGATCCCAAGATGATAATCGTTACAGATGATAAAAAAGAGAGGTGTTCCAAGTCATTTAGTTGCCAATGATGGTCCTTCCAAGATATTAAGAAGATCTGTTAATGACGCGTGGGCGCACTGCCCGATGACTGGCAATATCTTGCCTACATTCAATGTCAAAGATTTGAGCAGCCATCGTATGGAAGACTTGAGGGTGTGTTTCCTTTTTCCAAATTATGCGATCGACGCAGCGAGCTTTACAAACATATTTGAATCTCAATCTTAATTACGAAAAATTCATATTCAAAGTTTGAAACTTTGTAGCATGCCTGTAAATACGCTTTCTCAACCAAGTATTTGAGTCCCCGTTACTATTTTGATTTGAAGTTGTTTTATTTTTAGAAAGATTTGCCTCGTTAAAGAGTTAGTCGCTTATTTTTAATTTATGTTTTGTTTTCCAGAGAGTTTACTATTTTTATCGCTTTATTTAAATCAGAAAGTTTGTTTTCCAGTCAAAGTGTATTCTTTTGATTTAGAAAGATGGGACACATATAACTCACCATTTAGTCTTGAACAAATACCAGAATTTAATAGCCAGATTTTATTTTTACATTTTCTGTTTCTACAATGATTATCCTCTTGATCGTGAATGGTCATTTAATAAAATAATCATCACGCAAGATATCTTTATTCTAACTTTTCATGATTTCCTGACATAATGATAAACTTCTATCTCTCGACTGATTCCCCGATTTCCATATGGGCACTATCCTTCATTTATCCTTGTGACTCAGTTTCATTCAAGGCCTTCTTCTCTCCTTTCCATGTAACCAAATTTTCAACCTGAATCCAAAACCCTTCCCAAACCCAGCTCCATATCAAACATTTCAAATACTGCTTCACCATAAAACCATATACATACCATCTCTGCTAACCTAGAAACCTCAAATTCACTGGCACTCTGATCCTATCTTAGAAAAAACCCGAAAAACCACAACCCAATTTGGGCAAACAAAAGGTCAAAGTTTTCAGATCAAATCAAACTCAAACATTTCCAATCTGAAATTCTTCATTCTAAATCCTTAATTTCATCACAAACAAACCTCAAATAAGCCCTCAGAATCCTTAAATCATATACAACCTTTACCTTTTAAAGTTATAGGTCCTTATCCCTTCAAATCGCTTTCACAAGACATCCCCTAACTTATCCACTAAACTATTTATTATCCATCATGGTCCTGCTTCTTCCATCAATGCGCTCCACATGATATAGAGTCTTTTTGTCCACTTTGAATGATTACAACGTGATTTACATATTGTTGGCTAATTATTAAAATCATATTCTTTGACTACGATTTTGTTAATTTTCTTGAAAATTTCACACTACTATCATTGTCTTAAACATTAATTCAAATCCACAGTTTATGAATATGTGTCAAAGGTTTTAAATTCATATTCACTAACCATGCTTCATACGTATGCTCTGAATTTCGACAAAAAGACTAATCTGACGATTATTTAGATAAAAGGTCTTCTTTAGATATGATTTGTTTTCTGTCATTAAACTAAAATATGTAAGTTTAAATTTTACTTGAGATTACAAGCCTCCCCTGTTAGTCCCCACGACACGACTGCACCACTTCTCCATGCAATAGCCTCGACAAATACTTTCGATTGTCCTGATGCGAGCAACACATATCGTCATATATAGTGGTTTCCAGCCAGTAGTTATCACTATTCTTTTTCGTCGTCTTTCTGTTTTCAGCAGACATCGCGACTCATATATTCGCTAGTCCCATCGATCATCCTTATAAATACATAATCCTCCACCGTATTTTGTTATGAAACGTAATATACTGAACCATATCCATCCATTCATACGTACGTACCCAGTATGATAGATTGGTCTTCTGACCATTTTAAATAAATACATAGTTATCGCTAGTTAGACCGACCCGAATTAACAAAAATTAAAGAGAATAAAAGAGATCCATCGGAAGAATGCTGAAGATTCCTCCCTATTCAAAAAAAAAAAGATAGAGAGATATATATATATATATATATATATATATATATATATATATATATATATATATATGGTATATATTCTCTCATCTCTTGTATTTATCAAAGATTAATCCAAAGACTCGTGGTGAATAAAATGTATAATAAAAACGGAATCTCGAAAATTGCTATGTATTTGAAGTTTTCAAAATCAGATCATCACTTATTGACTCATACTTCTATTTTAGAAAAATACTGTCAGAAACATGATGAGTAATGATGCCAAGACCTTGTTAAAGGAGAAGTCCATATCATATTTGGTCCTTTTTGCTCCTCTTCTTATTTGTCACAATTTTGTTGAGGGTTTAATGGTCATCCTTGTGCCTTAGTTTATAATACAAAACTATTTTATATTGTTCTTTAATTCAAATACTAACTTCAAATACCTGAATTAACTATATCAGAATAAGTAAAATAGGTGAAGATAATTAAACACTTCATCTGAATAAGTGTGAAATTATTTTTACGTACTGATTTATAATAATTGCAAAACATAGAGCAAGAAAATATAAAAGATTACTTGAAGATTTACTTATCAAAATAACTGCTTCAATAAGATGAATGCAAGATTTCATAATAAATTATAAATACCACCTGACATCAATGATTATTATAATTAAACAAGATCGTAACAAGATTTCTATAACTGGTTAAAACAATGTACACAATAGCCTCATTCTTCTTCTAAATGGTCATGCGCTGAGTGATTTGAGAGAGATCCGATCGTCCGAGACCTCCCCTACTTCACGATGAGTCCATTCCAGCTCATCTTGTCGGCGATTCGAGTTGAACAGCCGCGCCGGGCCACGCTGATGGTGCCCGGAGGCCCCCATGTCGGTGCCAGTTCGCACGTTTAGCCAATGGAGTGGGCTCAGCCTGACGAGATGTGCCGCTCCTCGATCAAGAAATCACGCGCTATTAATCGCATGTTCTTCAATGAAAGCCAACTTTAACGCGACACATGCATGATCTTTACCCCACGCCCGCCAATGCACGGCAGCCAGGGAGAAGAATACTCCATCCCCTTCCCCTTGCCGCCATAAGAGGCTCACTAAAGACGCAATGCAAAAGGATGGATGATATGCGAACTGCGACTCTAAGGGGGAGATTAAGTCGAATTGGTATGGATTTAAACCTCCACGAAGGCTTTGATCATTGCTTTGATGTTAAGTGATTTCATTCTAATGTTCTTTCTTCACGTAATCGCAAACTAGCCTAGGAACATGGTGCTAGGACAGGTAGCTTCATCGTAGGCTAGAGGATGTCAAGAGGTTGCGGCTCTATGCCAAGATGGTTGCCTTCGAAAGCACCGCGCCCTTGAAGAGTCCCTAGGCTAGGCCCACTCCCGATCCAGATATTGGGAACTAAAGTGGCCAGTAGGGCTTGCAGATAGGTGCCTAAAAGAGAGAGATTTTAGTTGAAGCGAATAAGTCAGTTGCCCTGCAATAAATGCCAGCTGGGTGATGAGGGAAAACTTAGGGAGGACTGCTAGGTCAAAGATGCTTGAATACTGGCTTAAGGAAGCCAAGGCGTGGTGGAAGGCAGAGGGCAGAAAGCCAAGTCCGAGGCCACTAGAGGTTGATCAACGCCTCCTTCATAAAGCTTGGGATCGGCTAAGGACGAGGCGGCCTCTCCGGGCCTCAAGCCAAGATGACACACATCGAGAGGAATACCAAGGTCGCGGAAGTCATTTTCGCCTTCCGGGTACCTGCAGACACGTTTTCTAAACACAACATCCGTGAGACCGCCTGAACCGGTAGGTATGCCCGACTCACAACTCGTTGCCTCCTAAGTTCTTTGTGAACCTCGAGTGCCCCCCTTGTCCAGTCGACTGCCGAGGCCACTGCGATCGAAGTTCCTCTAAACGAGGTGGCCAAGGAGCCGTTGAGATCGTTACGCGAGATCCATGGCGGCACTCTAGTCCTCTCTCTATGTTCTTACTACAACTTTTGTGTAAAGGGCTTTAGCCGCCATCATTTTCAGTATTATATGGGCAATCACCTAAGCCTTGAATGAAATACAATTCCTTGCTCACTTATACTATTGCTTATTTTTAACTTCACCTCAAATATCACGTAATTCTTTAGTAGTTTCTAGTTTGTTTAAAGTATCGATTTCTTTCCTCATAAATCCCTTTCCTCAATTCTTCAAAGGACGGTCACTTTAGGACCCACAAAGGCTGGGTTGTTCGTCATGCCAAGAGGCAAGTGCCCCATCTTCGAGCCTTAGTTGTAGTCAGATGCTGGCATTCATCGTAGGCTTGATCATGTACCAAATGTGGTGGAGATTCAGTATGCTTTCTTTTGAAGTGCCAAAGAGGGGTCAGCATCCAAAGCCGGTTCTTTGGTGAAAGCAAATGAATTTCGTAAGTTGGCGCGCGTCGGGACGGTCACAAATGGGCCCCGGGCCAATGGAGCGTGGGAGTTTAAAACCACGAGATCTGAATGGTAATGCCTTTCCAAGCTCGAGTATGGAAAGCCGAAAGATTGGAAATACGTGCACGTAGAAGTGTGCTGCGGTGAAGGGTGACGTCACAAAGCCCACGCTGTCGCTGGGCCCCATCGCGCTACGGTGGCATGAATTTATCAGTAGCCATCGGCGGCGTTGCAGCTTCATCCCTGGCAGGTAGGGTCCGACTTCAAGTGCCGCTTATCCACAAGTTTTCATTAGTTGGCATTTCTTCTTTCTATTCTGTATACTAGGCAAGGATAAGTGAGCCATAAAGGAAGACCGTCGTAGGCTTTGAGCCATCTTTTAGCATATGGCTGTGGTGCAAATTTTTGCATTGATTTTCAATCTCAATGGCCATCACCATACTCACTCCCCAAACCAAATTCCACAGGATTATGATTGTTTCTAGTGTTGAAACACTTTTTTCCATCAACTCCTTCTCACTCTTATTCCTTTAGTTTGTTCAAGTGCTCCATATAATCATCTGAAGAACTATTGAATCTAGAGGAATAAAATTCCTAAGGATAGTGTTCTACAATTACACGCCTCAGTTGATTACACGCTTTTTTTAATATTTGTACCTCCAGATTCTTCTACTGTAGTTCCTTCCGCCGATCGCCAGCTTCCAAATCCTCTAGATTCACTGCTGCAGTCTTTCTCAATGACCACAATAGTGCACCCACATTTCTGGTGGAGTTAGCTGCTCTCACATTCAAATGCTTGTTTTACCTAAAAATAATTGAGTTGTGGCTTTTGGTCAACTCAAGTGTAAAAGGGAAGGGAAAGATCATGGTGACCTAGGGCGACCAAGTCCTTGTAAAAATAAATACTATAACGTAATATGCAAAATGGAAATAGCCACAAAAAAAAACCAACAACAACATAGGTAACGTGTCAATTAAAAAGAAACTTGAATGAGAAAATACTTATCCATGAGGTGAAAGACATTATTGTAATATGTGGTTAGTTAAAAGATTATCGCTGGTGAAAAATAGCAAATGCCAGAGTGCAGCAAAGTGGAAGTTATGGTAAGTGAGAGAGGGCAGCTGAAGTGAAGCAGAACCCTCGAGGGTTCAGTTTGAATTTACCAATGATAGTGAAAATTTCAACTGTTACTCCCTTGGATATAGGCATAGTATGGAACCATGTAGATCTATGTGTATATTTTTCTTTTTTGCCTTATATGATTTTATCAATTATTGTAATAGTAATCGCAACATATATATAATAAAAACAAAGTCCTCTTTAGATGAGTTTGAGAAGTTAGATTAATGCTATTTTAAAAAAAAAATATACATATTAAGTGTTTTTATGTCTATTTAATTTATTTTATTTAAAGATCTTATTATTTTAAAAAAATCAATTAAAATATAGAACGATTGTTATTCTTTACCTCATTTTATGTTATAAGTAATTGCCTTTATATCCAATAAAATTATTTGAATGTGAACTTTAGTTTATGTACTTATGATTCTGTTTAATTTCACCTTTCAAGCCAAGAATAGAAAGCAATTAGAGACATATATGGATGCCTAAATGCCCACAGACATTCCTGGTGTCATGGTATAAATAGGGAAAGGAAAACAATAACATTCAATTAGAAACAAGAAAAGCAGTTAGAAAGCAAAGTGCGGTCATGTGTGGATGATATGAATTGAATCGATTCTATTTCTTAAATTACTAAAGATCTTTTTAGAAACTTAGGGACTTTGGTAATCATTTATTTTCTTTTCTTTTTTTGCTAAGTATTTTTGGACCTTATTTCAAAATTAATCCAAATTTATATAGAATTGATCCATCATTTTTTTATAGCTGCCGGATTAAAAGAGACCTGTTTCAATAAGGAGAATCCAACAATCTTAACGCATAGTGGGCGTTTTGGTTTTTAAATTTCTCGCTCTAATCTTTCTGAGTCAGTTTTCGATCTGATTTGCCAGAAAATAAATGATTCATTTTCCATATCCTCGCACTTTGTTGGTTTATTACGCCTGATTGATTCATTAATCATGATTGTTCAATTCAAAATCATAGAGGGGATGGGGAGCAAGAAACGGTGGTACGCAAAAAGATAAAAAGAAAGAAATAATGAAAACAAAAGCTGATGAGAGGATTAAAAACATGTGCTCATGCTTGAAGGCTGCTATGCCACTGTCGCAACGCACATATACATACACATACACATACATATACACATACACAAACCTCCTCTACCGGATCCATCGCTCTGCCTCACCGCACTTTTGTCGCTGGTCGACAATGATCGATTCGGTCAGACCCACACTGTCCGATCTAAAAATCATAGAGGGATGGGGAGCAAGAAACGGTGGTACGCAAAAAAGATAAAATGAAAAAAATAATAAAAACAAAAGCTAATAGGAGGACGAAGTCTGTGGGCATGTGGTGGTGTCATGCCACTCTCATGGCCAACACATATACATACGCATACACATACACGGCAAAACTCCAATCTATCCACGCTCTCATCTCGCCTCTACTTTTGTCGTTTATCGGGACAATGATTTGACATCTATTAATCACGACGTCCGACTCAAATCATGTATGGATGTGAAAGAAGAAATCGCTTTAAGACACAAAAAAGAGAAAGAGTTAAATAATGAAACAAAACATGGTATATAAAGCCCGGGCTTGGTAGAGTGGTCGTACATCGTTATGGTTCTTCAACACATATATTATTACGATACACAGATATAAACTCAAAATCGATCCATCGCCCTCTCGCCTTCGCACTTCTTTTGGTTACGATTGTTGATTGATTCTATTAATCATGGATCGTCGATTCAAAATCATAGGATGGGGAGCAAGAAACTGATACACAAAAGATAAGAAAGAAATAGTAATGAAAACAAAGTTTTGACAGAGATAAGTCTGGGCTCTTCACAGCAGTTGTTTGCCACCAGTACCAATACATATACATTAGTGAAGATATTACAGATAAACCGTAACCATCCATCGCTTCGCCGCACTTTCTTGAAAGGTTGGTTTATTTACAATGATTGATTCATTAATCATGATTGTTCAATTCAAAATCATAGAGGGATGGCGTTAAATGCTGGGTACGCAAAGATGTGCAAGAAAGAAATAATGGAACAAAAGCTTCGGGATGAGAGTGACAAAGTCTGTAGCGCGGGCGCATGTCATGCCACGGCTCATGACTCAACAACACATATACATACACAGCATAATATTGCACCCTTTTACACATGCAACCTCCAAATCGATCCATCGCCTCGCCTCGCCTTGCACTTTTGTTAGTTTATTGATAATGACGGGATTCATTAATCACACCGTCTCGATTCAAAACTGATAGGAGATGGAAGAAACTATGTTACTGAAAAAGATAAAAAAATAATAAAACAAAAAGCTTTTAAGGTGCAGAGGATCTAAGTCCGTGGGCATAAGGGAGATGGGCCGCCGCCACCAGCCACTTCTCTTTCTCTTCTCTTCTTCTCTCTTCAATACGAAAGACTTATACGTCAACTCGATCACGTTTTTTACATTTTAAACATGAAATTAACAGATGCTTCTATATACCTCCGTACCATTGAATTCCCTCGGGAACTCGATATTCAAAACCTCCAAAACTTTAAACTTTTCCTCACAGCCTCCCTACCAGTTTGACAGATTCTTAAAAACGAATTGTTTTTTTAGTGAAGCAGCAAGAGAAAGATCCCAGAGTATGGCTGATGATTCTCTCACTACAACTCATGCCTTTTACAACGATCACTTGAAATCTAAGTTTGAATTTGGGAATTCAACTGTTGCAATCACTCTTAATCTCACATTCTCCCATTTCAAAAGCCAATCAAATTCTTTGAGCAACAAAATACATGAATCATAGGACAAATCCTCCAATAATGAGTTTATTTAATCCATATCGCCAACGTGACTTGTTTCTCGGGCACTTTAATGTGGTAATGAAACTAATTAATGTGAACCATGTTATTTTATGTTCAACGAAATATATTTTCCTCAAATGAATAAAGCGCACATGAAAATGAGAAAATAACTAATGCTTAAGAATTTCCATAAAGGAATGTATATATGTTAAATTTACAAAAAGAGGAAATAATCCCATCTGCCCACATGACCTCACTTACTGGTGGCATGCCTTTAACTCAAAGCTGATCGCTAATCACCAACCTGAAGATTCATTATGTTTCACGACCACTTCTTTCCTTAATGATGTTTCAACATGGGTATTTGAAGTCGATAGCTTGTCGATCTCCACTTTGTTATTCACTTAAGGAACACTCACTGTAGAGTCGTCACTTAAAACTTCAAAGGCCCAGAAATAACCCATAACCAAGCCCGTAAATGAAACCTTGGCTTCATACATCTCAGAGGTAGCTTGAAACAAGATACGACCGCCCATAGAAGTGGCAATCAAAGTCTGCTTGACACTTCTCCAAGAAATACCCAATTCACTATAATGATATGTACCTGGATAAAAGATTTTACAGAATCATCACAAAATGAAGAAGTTCCATCGGGATTAGTCACAAACAGATCCAAGTCGGGTTCGCCCCGTTTCATACATGAAGGAGATATAATCTAGCCTTTCAGGCGTTCATGATTCTCGTAAAATTCTCTCCTGGTCCACAACTGATTACTTGATACCGCCTCAACACCTAACCAGATATGCAATATCGTGTTCTGTACAAACCAGCATACATGGGCATCAACCATCAAGCATATGGAATATTCTTTCATAGATTCATTTTCTAAATCGTTTTTCTGATCGATTGATTTTACCTGTCGCCTTCATGAATGGAGCAACACTGGTGAACAACTATCCGGGAATTCCATAAAATTCTTGTTGATATAGTTTCCTGGTGGATAGACCTGGTATCACTACCGAGATCTTCGTTCCCGGCATGATCCTTAATGCCAATGACATAAGATGCCCCACCCATGACTTCATATCAAAATGAGAGAACTGGTTTCACTCCATGCATCATTCCCTTTATCATTGGTTGCAAGAATGTCGATCCGACGAGTGTTGGCGAAAGAAGTTTACCCCCATCACCTTTCCTGGGTATATGCCGATCCACTGGGTTTCGTTAATGAAACCAATGAAGTAATTACCCGCAAACGTGGAATTTGTAAGGCCATTTGTCGCAGGCTTGTTTCAAACCGGTATATGATACTTCTGCGTCAGAAACCCGCGCTCACCTTCCTTTAAGAGAAACCTTCAGTTGTTTCATGTGGCATCTCCTCTTCCGCATCACTGCTATAAGAAATGTCAAGTTACATCCATTTCGCTGCACCGTTGGGTCTACAAGTGTGCAACTAATGCTAAATAAGTCACGAAGAGAATCTTCGGATACAAAGAAAGGTCTCGTGTAATCGATTCCTTCTTTTTGAGTAAACCCAGCAACAGCCCCCGCATTCATCGTTGCTCGCAGCGAGTTCTTTTCGTCTTGATAGACCATTGCACCAATAAGTTCTGCACCCCTTTAGGCAACTCGCCAAGGTCCCGTATTTTGTTGTTTTCATGGAATCTAACTCATTCCTTCATGTACATTATACCAATAATTCGCATCGTTACAACTTATGGTTTAGAAAGTGTTTTGCGGATCATTTTCGACCAACACGGGGCCGTAAATATGACTAAAATTCACTAGAACGCCACTTCCTTCCACGAGTAGATCGCCTTAATGTCGGGATCATCCGCTTCCGAGTGAGCTGTGTTCAACCGCTTGTTCTGGCACAGGCGTAATTCACCCCACATCCTCCTGGAAGGTTCTCGCCTGCTTTGTGGAACTTTCAATGATCGGGTCGCTCAACAATAATCGGGAACCTGAGAAGGAGTGTATAACCGCAACCGGCCTCTGGCGTGACGGAAGGTTGAGTTTCTATATGATCTGAACAGAACAAATCCTCGAATCGATCCCTCCCACTATCATGTCATTTTCAAGAAACTCGCATCTCTTGATTCCTACAATCCTAGCTTGAGTCGAGATGGACAAAGTAAAATCTGAGGACCCTTAGACGTTTTAGCGTAGCTAATGAAGAAACCACTATGTCTCGGCTCCACCTCTTCTCATGTGGATTATATATTCTCACCTCGTACCTGACAACCCCAAACGCTGCAGATATGTTCTGAAACTCGGTTTCCAACCTTTCCATATTTCAAAAAGTGTCTCGGATGCTCAGTTGGAACACTCCGCTAATATATACACGCGCTCTTAAGTAAGGCCACCACAAAAATCGAGAAGATCAAGAGGTTGCTACGCTACCAGACCATGTCCTTCCAAAGTTCGATTTCTTCTTTCTCGTTACACCATTTGGTCCCGAGAGAACTGTGCATAAGTAGGTTTCTCGGTAATTATTCCAAGTGTTTCGGGGCAAACTTGCAAAAGAACCAACTATCTTTGTACCCTACCATGCATTCACCAATTCTCGAATGTGATCTCACTATGTGTATTTGCTTCCCGTATCGTTCTCAACTGGCTTTAAAGATTTTGGTATCCAATGCTTCGCATTTGCAGAAGCAAGTATACATACATATTTATAATCATCAATGAAAGTGATGAAATATTTTCGACCAGCATATCCCATATCCGGAGCCAAAGATATGTCGCATGTGCGGATTTCTTAATATGTTTGAACTCCTATCGGCATGTTTCTAGACTTGTTTGTCCTGCCCCTTAATGCAGCCCACACAAGTCTCAAAATCAAAAGAGGCACCCAAAGTACCAAGTACTCCATCTTGCCACCCCAATTCTCTATCTAATATGCGGAGATGTGACCTAATCATGCCATAACATAGGAAGAATCCCCATTAATATTACACCTTCTGGGTACCAATATAAATATGCAAAGAATATTATGCAGCCATTCCTGTAAACAAATTTATATGCATCATCCATAAAATACCCTGCTCCAAATATTGTTTGACTTTATAAAAATAAGCAACACATTATTCCTTTGAAAAGAAAACCAACGGAACAAGTCTAGAAAATTGTAAATCAAGTTTCGTGGAGAAACTTGGTATTAGAGCAAAGGTCCTTCAAAATTAAAACAAAGCCATTGTTCATCGTTAATGCGTGATGTCTGATGCCTTCCACAAAGTAGCCCATCTGCCGTCTGATAAGATGCTGAGCCTATTTCCCACCGGCTTCCTTAGGTTTTCAGATACCCCGCAAAGAGTTTGCAATATGGATTGTGTAGTCCGTAATCAATCCACTGTGTGTTAATATTAATATTAATCATATTAGGATTCATATAACAAACAAAGGATGATATATTACCTTTCTTCAAGCCACTGATCAGACGTAATCTTTTCTTCGCTTGTCCCCTTTTCTTTAATAAAGAAACACTTATTTCTTCCTTCGATATCGCCCAGGTAGGTCTTTCACCTTTCCCTCTCTGACATTTACTTAGAAGTGTAAGTCCGAGACGATTATCTTTGCTCTTCTCCCAAAAGTTGTAGCCAACATCGCGACTTTTCACCTAATTCCATTTCACGAGCCTTCTCTTCTTCTGAACATTACATGTTTGCCACTCATTGATTGACCATTGTTCCATGCGGTATTATAAAGAGATCTTAAAAGCGTCCGTATATCAGATGAGAAGAGTGTCAGAAGGCGCACTAGAAAGGAACCACATATCTATCCCGAAGTTTCTTAAGTTTCAGTCGCGATGTCCCCATTTCCATGATGTCACGCACACCCCTAACGCCAGGATACCTAATGGAAGAAAATTTCATTATCGTGGTACTTCGCAAAGCTTCGGTCATGACAAACTGTTCTCTGAACGCTTTAGCAAATTCGGGACCTTATCAGTATTTGCCTCAACAGACCCCATGGTCATACATATTTTGTCTTAAATGAACATTACACTCAGTCGATCGGGATTTCTCCCATTCGCCTCATGCTAGAAGAAATCCCAAGAGGTGCTTTCTCTTCACACACTGTGGTTCGATTTCATGGAAAATCCCATGTCCAGGCACTCAAACTAACAGATCCTTCTTCCATAGCTGGGTTGTGTCCCTAAGTTTTAATGCCTTAGGGTAATGTTGTAAATTAGCAGGCCGAGAACCGTAAAGGTCCAAAAGCTATGTTGATGCAGGTAATGACATTAATTGCATGTGTTACCAAATGTAAAAGACTATCAAACTATATTCAATTTAGTCAAAGATCATTCGCGGCAAAATCTTTATTTCTAATTAAGGTTTTTAACTTTATGATAGAAATTGTAAATCATTTAATTTTACTGGCGAATAATAACCCTTACATTAACGTATAGGTATTACGCATTTATATACACTAAGAAGTCTCGTGTAAGCTTATGTCACAAATGTCCCTCTTAAAACCACTAAACTTGAGTGCTCTACCCAGCCATTTGCCAAGACTTTCCTGTGACATGTATAAATACACAAGTACCACTTAATGTTCCAAGGTTCAAACCACTATATACCTGCATTTCTATCCAAAAGATAAAACTACCAAATTAATATGGTCAATTCATAATTCTGGGTAGATTATGAAAATAATTTTATATTCATCCTATCAGTCTCATAGCAATATAACAAAATTTCCTGTGGGATAAATTTATTATACATGTATAATTAGTCATAAGTTTATGTTCTATTCTTTAATTTATGTAATAATTTTTATTAATTGAAGATGCTGCGGGCTATTCCTTAACCAACTCAAAATTATTTGATCACTTGACTTTTATAAGGTTTTAGTTGTGCTTCTAAATTAGCACTCAAACTTAAGTTTTATGTGTATAATATCAGTTCTTATTTGAATAGCATACTAAAGCCACTCCTTATTATGTTATAAAAATTTTAAGTAATTAATCTGTAATTGTTACACACAAATTTGATTTCATACAAAGAATCCTAAAAGGATAAAATAATATATTCATGCATGAGAAAGTTTTAAATTTGTAAATTTTATTAGTATTATTTTAATAAATATTATTTGAGTAATTAATAAATACGTTAAACATGTAATGAATAATGAAGTTTATAAAGAATTAAATATATAAAGCCATTAATACACAAAGCCTGGTTAGCCAGTGGAAGAGCCTCTGACCTGAACTCGCCATGTGTCAAACCTTATTAATAACATTTTTTTTTTTTTGCATCTCAAAGATTTCCAGCAAGCCCACTTTATACACAAAGTTCAAAATAAGGTTTGGTGAAAAATTGAAAATAAAAGGCCACTTATAAATAGCCTGATAAAGCCAGTAACACTACGACTCAAACAACTTTTATGTTAATACTGCTTTTAGTTTGTTTTTTTTTTTTTTTTGTTATCTTTTTATGATCAACCAATTATTAGCTTAACACTTCATCCGTAAATAAAATACATTGATGTCCTATAGAGTCACATAAATACATTAAAAACAATTGAAATGATTTAACGCTTCTAAACAACGGTAGCGCGTCAAATCAAGAGATTCAAAAATCGAAAATTGATCATGTACCAAAATTTTTATGTATCAAAAATATTTAAGAATATAAAATTTGTAAAATCGCCAGTAGTGTGTAATCCACGCTTCCGATACCAAACGAAGATCTTATATTGCCACCGGACGTTATAATATGGAACATGAAATGAACAGATTTTACATACCACCATCAATTCCCCAACCTCGAGACCAAACCTCCAAACTTTAAACTTTTCTCGCTTTCACTTACTATTTCGCCAGATTCTTAAACGAATTGTTTTTTGAGCTAAGAAAGGGGCAGCATGAATCTCTGATAGGTATCGCGGCTCCTCCCACCGTTAATCATGCCTTTTACGAACCATCACCACTTTGAAATCTGCTTTGGCTCTCAAAAGCTTCAAACGCTTCCCACTACTTAATCTCACACACGTCACATATACATACACATACACATAAAACTCCAAACCCATCCAAAACTCCAATCCGATCCATCGCCTCGCCTCCTCTTCCTTTCAGCAAACTCTAGATCTGCCATGGCTACAGGCATTCCTGCGGACCTCATCCATGAACCAGACCTCCACTGGTCCACCGGCCTCTGTGGCTGTTTCTCCGATGTTTCCAACTGTAGGTCTAATCACCTTTTCAATTAACACCTCCATCATCCTTCCTGCCCAAACACATCATAACTTCTTTTTCTTTTTAATGTTTATTTTCTTGTTTTTTTATAATTTCACTTTGAGTTGCATGACTTGGTGGGTGTCCTATGTTGCAATGGGACGGATCTTTCTAGATTGTTGACAGAGATCACTGCAATTAATTATACAATTTTCCAGAGATAAGATAATTGATGATTTTCTAATTCTAAGGTACATGACTGACTGGTCATTTTGATTGCAGCTATGGGGTTAAATGCAGTGATTTACGTGCTGGTAGCTTTTACCAGTTGTGCGTGCTTGTTGTCATGGTCATCCGGGCCTAAAATGAGGGAGACAAATACTGTTGAAGGGAAATGATTTGTACTGGACTGGCCCCACCATTACTTTAAAGAGTGGCTGTGCCTTGTGTCGAGTGCCTGGGAGCTCAAGAACCGCGGTTTTGATCCCCAGCCCTGGGTACCTTGGGTCCGACTCTTTTCTCAAATCTTTTGTTTTTTCTCTCCCTTGTGATCAAAAGGACTTTACTTTTGAAAACTAAGTAAAGTCCTTTTAAAGTTTGTTTTTCTAGTCAGTTTTTAACTATATAAATTTCAAAGTTTTGTTTGCTTTAAATACTATTATTCTTGAGCACTTAATGCTTTAGCTTTTTTATGTAAAATAAACATGTCTTTTACAAGCCTTTGTTTTTCTAAAATAAAAGTCAGCTTCAAAATTGTAAACAAACAAACCCTAAGAATCTGTTTTGGTTACATTTTTTTAAAATTATTTTTTTCTCTGAAAATAGAACACATTTCCTGCCTTTTTTGTTTTGAAAATACCTGGCACACAAAAATAACAAATTAAATAACAAGAATATTTTCTAAACAAATTTAAAAATAGCTAAGAACACATATTTCAAAGCTAAAAAAATACTTTCAAACACGATGTTTTTTATATTTTCGTTCACTCACCAACAAGCAAAATATGAATCGAAATAAGCCCTAAATTTCGAAAAATCTAATACTCTATCAAATTTCTTAATCACTTTAATGCAAAATCATTTTCATACTCTTTTCTTTGAAAATAATTTTTTTTTTTTTAAAGATAGGTAAAATACATGAAATGACAAAGAAAAAAATTAACGAGTCATTTTATAAAAAAACATCAAGAAGGTTAACATAATTTGAGTTGTTTATGATAATAATCCCAATGATTTAACAATAATTCACTCATATAGCTGGTCACTGAGAATTGGTTGTGATGGCATTTTAAATAGCGAGTAAGGAAGGGTGCCCGGCAGCAACTGCAGTTCCGGCAGCTATGCATGAACTGCTTAGCGGAAACAGGTCTTCGCCCAATACTCCTCTCAAGCACAGTCCATGTAATACTGAAACACACCACTAGCTCAATGATCAATAAACATTATTCAGAACAATGATTTAGTTGAGCTATATATATATATATATAAACCTTTTTAAGTTATGGAAATAAATTATATCATTTATATATTGAATGAAAAAATTTGATACTCAGTCCAACACAAACTTAATACAATCTTTATGGATTTGTGTTAAATGTAATGAGCTTGTGTCAAATTCGTGTTTACCTATTTAAGAGCTTGAATATATAAGTAAGTTTTGGGTCAACTCACATGATATATATAAATTTAATTCAAATTAACTCATTTAATGATCACATTATTAGCTAATTATATTAGTTTAAATTGTTAACTATTCAGGCTGGATCTGTCTAATTTTTACAATAGACTAATTGAGTCATAAATGTACATATTGATTATGATACCAATCATATAGAGAGATTTCAATCATCTTTAATGAATAAGATAATCTAATATTAATAATAATGAGTTACAGGATGTGCTTACTTGTTTTAACAACGATATATAAATCGATTCATTTGTACTTTAATACAATTATCATGTATTACTAATGAACAATCGTCGAATCACCAATCCAAATAGGAAAACGAGTTAGAAATGTATACATCACATAAAGTGTATAACGCCCATTCATTAAAAACACAAGACAATGTGAAAGAGATAGTAAATGAATACTGAAACAGAAAAGATAGCAGTAATCAAAATAAGTACATTTCCTTTAACTATCGCTAAAACATCACCTCAAAATTCAAAATTAAGCAACAAGATTTATGTGGGAGGGTATTCAAATTAAGCTTGTAAACTCACAAAGTAAACTTGTAAGAGCTCAAGAAATATGCATAGCTCCATCATATCGTTAAATTAGATTGATAGGTTGCTGAGTTATTTTTTGCAACCATATCATAGTCTCAAGATGTGATAAAACTCTTGCTTTGAGGTTGGGGCCAAAAAAGTATGGAAACTTCACTAATAACCAAGAAAATAACGAAGGGTTTTTTTGAGGGTCTCACCTGAATCCTAGTGGTGCCAAACTACTCCCCACTCAAGTAAAGAGGAATCAAGGTAACCAAGAATTAAGCTCAAGTCAAAGATGTGTTTTAAGTGCCAAGGATTGGGACTAAATGTCCTAACCAAAAAGTGATTGCCTAAATTGAGGAAGAGGCTTAAGGGAAGAAGATGTTGAACAAGCAATCGAATCTAACCATGTCCAAGAAGATTGTAAGAAGAAGAATCACCATCACAAAACCCAGTTGATGCTGAAGAAGTAGTCGGAATTCCAACCATGTCCAAGAAGATGAGGAGGAGTTCATCATCGTAAACTCTGACATTTGGAAATCAAAAGTCATCAAATGTACACTTTGGTTGTTGAAGAAACCTAAAGTGAAAAGGAATTATTTGAAGAAGCTTAAATTGATTCTAGAATTTGTTGATGAAATGCCCGAAGAAATTACATATTTTACTGATATATATTCAACATCAATAGACTTATACTAAAGTTTGGTTTTTCCTAAATATTCAGTTCCTTTATAATGAGCCTATGATAAGCAGAAGAGCTTATAAAACATTACATGTTTTGTTGTGTGGTTTGTTCAAGAGGGTGATAGTTCTTATGTAGTTCCCACTATGTTGCTGCATGTAAGATGATCTTGAGAATGTGTTTTGATTGCAGCTTTCAACAAACTTTTGATTCAAAGAGGAAGTAAGATCCACAAAGGGCAAAGAGTATAGCAATATGAAAACAAAAATTAAGGTTATCAGTTAGTATTTGGATCCAAGATATGGATTCTGCTGCCATGATGTAAAAGAGAGGGTATCAAGTTGCGCGACAAGAATAGATAGTCCTTCCTTCCATTATTAAGAAGATCGTATAAGGATTACAATAAGAACGGTTCATGACTACAATATGCTCTGCCTACATTCAATGCTTCAAAGATTCGGCATTTTAACAAAGCGGCACTGAGGCAGTCTTTTTTCCCAATTATAGCATTGATGCAGAGCTAGCTTTGCACATACATTGAGAATTGATCTTAATTACAAAATTCATATTTTGAAAGGCTTCTAAAACCTAAATACACTAAATATGTTTTAAATCCAAGTATTTTAGTTTTATGGCCATTTTATCTGTTGTTTTATTTGTGAAGATTTGTTCTCCAAGTTAAAGTAAGAGTTGCTTTATTTAATTTATAAAGTTTGTTTTCCTAGTAGTTACTTTTGCTTTTGTAAGTTTGCTTTAATAAATTGGGAAAGCCTTTTGTTTTCTTCAAATAAAGAGAGCTTATTTGATTTTGTAGGTGCATATCATATATAATCCACTGGTTTAAATCTACACAAACTGTCTGGGTTTAATAATATTACAGATTATCTTTTAAGAGTTTTCTCTGTTCCTTTCATTCTCTCTGAAATATGAAGTTCGGTTACTTTATCCCAGAGCTGACCTCACTTAAGTAAGATAGTTCTTATTCTCTAATCTCTCAAATGATTCCCTTGAAATGCATGCAAATATGCTTTCCTTATCTCTTGATGGATTCCTCGATTTGTGATGTAAGTACCTATCCTTCAATTATCTGTACTCATTTCTTCATATTCTCTTTCTCCTTTCCATAACCAAATTTTCAACCTTAATCCAAAACTTTTCAAATCTAGTTCTATACTTTTAAACCTTTTTCCAAAGTACTTCTATTTCACCATAAACCATACATACCATCTTTCTAACCCGAAAACCCCAAATTCATGACAAATTTATCCCCATCTTAAAAGTCCCGAAAACTACAACTGTCTAAAACAAGGATCGTTGCATCAAATCAAACTTAAACATTTCCAATCTTAAAATCCTTTATTCTAAACCTTAATTCCATCACAAACAAACCTCAAATAAGCCCTGTAACCTTTAAAACCATACATATCCCCAATTGCAAAGCTTACATCCTATGTAACTCCCCAACCGCCACAAGGAACCCTAATCCTACCCGAAACCATTGTATTATCTCATCACTTGCCTCCCGCTTCTTCGCCATTCAATGCCTCTTACATGAGGTAGAGTCTTTTTTGTCCACTTTCAACATTTACAATGCATGGTTATGTATGTTGGTGGAATTATTAAATTTTACTTTGATCATTTATTTTGGGCTGTTAATTTTTAAAATCTAACTTGATTACTACAGTCTTAAACATTAATTTTCAAAATCACAGTTTATGAATACAGTTTTAAGGTTATTGTTTAAATTCATATTCATTAACTAATGTTTTATACGTGGATGTCTAATTTGATACAAAAAGACTAATTTGATACAAAAAGACTAATTTGATGATTATTTTAGGAGAAAAAAAAGGTCTTTCTTTATATATGATTTGTTTTGTCATTAAACTCTTAAATATGTAAGTTTTAATTTTGAGATTACAGCCCTCCCCTCAGCTAGTCCCCACGACACAACCGCACCACTCTTCCATGTCGAATGGCCTCGACAAATACTTTCGATTGTCTCCGATGCGAGCGCGGCCATCGTTCATATACAGTGGTTTCCAGCTGGTGGTGCTGTCACTTTATGCCCTTGTCGTCTTGTTTTCAGCACACTGACCTATGTATCTATGTCTTGGTCGATCATCCTTAAATACATATAATCTCCACTCCTCGTATTTTGCTATGAAATCAATATACTTGAACCATATGCATCCATTCATACGCAGTTGTACCCAGACATGACAGACTGGTCTTCTTGGACCTATTTGAATAAATACATATGACATGGAATAGACTGACCTGAATAAAATTAAAGAGGAATAAAAAAGATCCATTTGAAGCAGTGAAGCTAAAAAAATATTTTCCTCCCTTATTCAAAAAAAAACTATATATATAAAGTATATATTCCTCCCAACTTCAGTATTTACTCAAAGATTAATCCTAAAGACTCGTATATAAAATAATAAAATCGAAGAAATCGTAATGCTATACATTGAAGTTTCACACTCAGATCATCACTCATTTATTAATTTCTCTATTTTAGCAGCATTGTCAAAATACATGATAGTAATGATGTTAAGATCTTGTTAGACATATTCCAAGAGGGTTCAACAACCCTTCCCTACCTATTTTAGATAGCCTTCTTCCTAAAAATCCACCCAAGAGTGCCAATGGCTCACTTATCTATTTCCCATATCTCCCATTCATTATCCATTTTCCATGGGCCATTCGGGCCATTCATTTCCCATAACCTCATTTCTCTCCCTTTAAAAATATAAAGAATTACGAAACAATAACAAAAATTTCAAACAACTTTTAAAAAAATAAAATTCTCAGAAAATTAATATGCCATCAGAAAAATTCAAATTAATCTAAAAATAAAAACAAATATATTATGTATATTTTTTTATTTTTCTCAATATTAATTGTTATTTTGTTTTGGAACTTTGAATGTTTGGATGATGGGAGTACTACATTGCTGCTTTATGTTTGATGTTTTTCTTTTATTATAGGTTATTAGATGAAAATTATAGACAATATTTGTTGATATATAATTTTATTTGCATTAGGTAAAGTACGCCTCAAATAAAAAGCCTCTGCCTCGTGACAGCCATGCTCTCATACCGCGGCGCCGACGCGCCTCGCACTCCTTAAATAATTATTAGCTTCTCACCTTCACTTTCGCTTTCACTAAGTTTCCACAAAGACAAAAGTTTCATCAGAACATCAAGATCATTAAAATTTCACTAAAGATGATCATCAGCTCTTCACCGGCAGCTCCCATATTTCGCTACTTAGATTTATGAAGGCCGCTTTCACCGTCTAATCTTTCACCGTTCGACTTCCACTGCTCTATCGATTGCCCACCGCTCGGAAGTTTTCAATGGTAAGTGCTGGAGACACCTAAAAGAGCATCCACCGCGAAGGCTTTAGCTTTTGTATGTATTTCAGACCATGAAATTACTTGACTTTGTTAAATCAATTAATAAAAAAAATGATGATGTATGAATATTATCATATGTGATGTCATCAATATGGTGGACACACGATATTAACAAGATTTTGGGATTTTATCATCGTGAAAAGTCACGTTGATAAGATAAAATAAATAAATATTGTCGAGTCGACTTTGAAAAGCTACTGTTAGTATAACATAATATTTTAATATATTTTAAGTAGCTTATTTTATAGTGCTCGTTAGAGACGCTTCCAAAGCGAGTAAGTCCATATCATATCATCCTTTTTGCTCCTCCTTCTTAGTTTGTCACAATTTGTTGAGGGTTTAATGGCTCATCCTTGTGCCCTTTTGAAGTTTTCGTACCAACAAAAATCTATTGGATAATGCTTTTTTTAATTCAAATACTTCATTCAAAATATCTGAATAATCTATAATTAGAATTAAGTAAATAGGAAGATAAATGAACAATTTCTCTCTCTTAGAAGGGAAAAAGGGAATTTTATGTTTTTAACACATTGATTGGAGAATAATTGCAAAAAATATATAAAAATATAAAATATTGTTTTAGTGTTTATTTTATTAAAAAATAATTGTGTTTCAAATATGATAATATTAAGTATTTCTATAATAAATTATAAATAATACCACATATCATATATATTATTATAATAAAATAAAGATTCAAAATAGTACTTATAATTTATTAAGGTAATACCTAAATACTACCTTTCGAAGAATAGCAAATAAGAGGATGAGAGATTCCTTAACGGAGAATTTCCCAGCCAGCGCGCTCGTTTGAGCTTCACTATCGTTTACCGGGTCACGCTGCCGCCAGCGAGTTGCCATGGCTGATGCTGTGCCTCGAGGCCCCCCTGAGCAAGTCAAAGTTTTGTTCGTATGTCGAGCCAATGAGTGGGCCAGTTTCACGAGGATGTGCCGCTCGATCAAGAACGGCCAGCGCCGGCTAATCGCTACGGTGCCCTTCAACGAAGTGGGGACTCTTTCGTTTATCACATGCATTTATCTTTACCCCTGCCGCCAGCTCTTTCCGCCCTACCAACGTGTCAGGAGAATAATACCTATCCCTTCCCGGTCACTGATAAGAGGTCCTACCAAGATGTGGCCAAAGACGATGGCGGCGCAACCATGACTCGGCGAGATCGTCACCAGCATGGAGCCGATGTTTCGACCGCTTGTTTCACGCGGCGATTTCATTCTCATCGTTCTTCTTTACTGACCCAACGAACTTTGGTGGCAAACACGTGGTGCCGTACGGTGAGCCAGGCTGGAGATCGGGCGAGGCGCGCTCTATGCCGATGGTCGCCTTCGAAAGCACCGCGCCTTTAGAGTTCTCGATGTGCCCACCGATCCGCATATCAATCCGGCGCCAAAGAGGGCCGCTCGGCACCCATGGGCGTCAAAAGAAAGATTTGAAGCAAAGAAGAAGCTCAAATGCCCGCAAAACGCTGCGGTTTCGGTGACACGAGGGCAAACTCGAGGGTGGCCAAGAGTCAACGATGCCTCCAAATTACCTGCCAGAAGCCACAGATGCAAGAGGCTTTAGAGTAAGGCTGCGTCCAGGCCATCCGACCAGAGGTTATCAACCACTTTCCAGCAAAAGTCTGCCTACAAGGATGAGGTGTTTCTCTCCGGGGCCTCGCCGCAGGACAAGAAGGCCATGGAGAGTGAATAAGGCCTCTGAAGTCATTTTGCCAATTAGGGTACGGTGTTAGTTTTCAAACACAACATTCCGGAGATCGCCTAGTCCAGAGGGTATGCCTGACTCTACCAACTCGTTGCCTCCTAAGTTCTTTTTGAACCTCAAGTGCCCCCCTTGTCCAAGCGCATCGCTGAGGCTACCGCGACCGAAGTTCTTAAACGCGAGCGCCATGAACTGGCGGAGATCGTTGCCGCCAAGGACCATGACGTACTCCAGTCCTCTCTATGTTCTACTAATTACAACTTTGTGTCAGTTTGGCCATCCACCATTTGGGGTGATTTATAGCACCACTATGGTTCACTTTCCAATGTCATTCATTTTGTTCTCATTTCTTATACCATTTATTTTTAACTTCACTCAACATTCACTGACGCTCTTTATACTCTCTTAGTTTGCTTAGTTATTGATTTCTTTCCTCAGGGTGTCCCCTTCCTCAATTCTTGGTTAGGATGGTCACTTTAGACATTAATGCGCTGGAGCTTGATTGTGGTTCGCCTCAGGCTGCCAGGTAAGGTACCATCTTCCCAGCCTTAGCTAGCCTTCAAGAGGCTAAGGACCATCGTAGGGCTGAACAAAACAACAGGTGAGTCAGTATGTTTTCTTTGCAAGTGCGGCGCCAAAGAGGCTGATCCATAGTTTGGTTCGCGGTGCGCTAGCGTTCGGCAAAGCCATGCAGCCTGCTAGTCAATGGCCCAGGTTAATGGAGCTGCGGTTTACAAACCATGAGACTTGAAAATGGTACCGCTCTTCAAGCCTCGAGTATGCTGGAAAGATCGAAAATTAATGCACTAGAGCGTGTGTGAGAAGTGGCGAGTTGGTCACAAAGTCAAAGTGTACACAGATCCCATCGCATGCTTTGCGATGCATGAATTTCTATTGGGGCATTTAATGTATGTTTATGCCTAGTCCCCATATATGCTCGACTTCAAGCCGCTTATTCACAAAGCTCACTAGTTACGATTTCTTTCCTTCTATTCCTCAGATAATTGCAAAGGAGTAAGTGGTTTGTATGAAGATCATCAGAGGGTTTTGGAATGTCTTCACAGGCGGCTGTGGAAAAAGTAATTTGCATTATTTTTAAATTTCACTGTCAATAGCCATTAATTTTGAATTTCAACTACAATCTCACAAAGAACAGATTGGCTCTGTGTGTTAAACACTTTTTTTTCCATCAAATTCTTCCTCACTCTTATTCCTTTAGCTGTTCATGTTCCATATAATTATCTGAAGAACTATTGAATCTTGAGGAATAAAATTCCTAAGGATAGTGTTCTACAATTACACGCCTTAGTTGATTACACGCTTTTTTTTTAATATTTGTACCTCCAGATTCTTCTACTGTAGTTCCTTCCGCCGATCACAGTCTAACTCTAGATTCTACTGCTGCAGTTCCTTTTTCATTTCACTCATAGTGCAACCCACATTTCTTCTGGTGCAGTTAGCTGTTTTTACACTAATTTTTGTGCCTGATGCTCTGAAAAATAAATTGTTGTAGCCTTGGTCAAACTC
Source organism: Tetrastigma voinierianum (assembly GCA_016808115.1). Taxonomy (NCBI): domain Eukaryota; kingdom Viridiplantae; phylum Streptophyta; class Magnoliopsida; order Vitales; family Vitaceae; genus Tetrastigma; species Tetrastigma voinierianum. Next base: position 174,057 of record JAEQBH010000977.1, read on the forward strand.
AAGTGTAAAAGGGATGGGAAAGACTTACAGGATCTTAGGCGACTCAAGTCCTTTGTAAAATAAATATTGGCAATTTATTATGCAAATGGAAATAGCCACAAAAACTAACAACAACATAGGTAACGTGTCAATTAAAAGAAACTTGAATGAGAAAATACTTATCCGCGAGGTGAAAGACACGTCAGGCCATGTGTTAAATAGTGAAAAAGATTATCATGTAGAAAAATAGGCAAATGCCAGAGTGCCAAAGTAAAGCAGGAGGCGAGAGGGCACAAAGCGAAGCAAACCTCATGGATTCAAAGCCGAACTACTTCAATGATAGTGAAAATTCCCCAACCTGTTACTCCCTGGATAGTACTGGCCATGAACCAAAGCTGTAGACTCATGTAAGTGTTTTCTTTTGCTTCAGATAGTGGATTTATCTGGTTTTGTGGGTTTAGTAATCGCAACATATATGATAATAAAACAAAGTCCTTTGATTGAGTTTGAATAGGATTAATGCTATTTTAAAAAAATATGATATTATGTTTTATGTCTATTTAATTTCCATTTTATTTTAAAGACTTTATTATTTTAAAAATCAACCAAAAGAGAGAACGATTGGTTACATGTCTCATCTACTGAGGTTGGCAAGGAAGAGAAGTTTTATATCTTAATAAAATTATTTAATTATGAAATTTAGTTTAAATTATGATTTCTGGTTTAATTTCTAACTTTCGCCAAGAATAAAGCATCTGGAGACATGAGGCGATGCCTAAACCCTTTAAAGGCATTATCTGGTGTCATGGTATAAATTGAGGAAAGTAAAGTTCACAACATCTGAACTGAAGTCAAAGGAGATACTTAGAGCTGCAGCGTATCACCAAGGGCAGTGGACATATGAATTTAACTGATTGTACTTCTAAAATTTCTTCAAAACCTCAAGAAAACTGAGATCTTTGGTAATCATTTATTTTCTTTTGGCTTTTTAAGTAAGTATTTTTGATCTTGGTTTCAAAATAACTTAAATTTATATAGAATTGATCCATCATTTCTTTATAGCTGGATTAAAAGACTTTGTTTCCAATGTATAATCCACACCTTAACTATGAGGCTACGGTTTTTAAAATTCTCTGCCTCAACTTTTTTGAGTCAAGCGATTAGATTTTATTAAATAAATGATTCATTTCTTCATATCCTCATTTTTGTTGAGTTTGGTTGATGAATGATTATTCATTAATTATGACCGTCCTGATTCAAAACCCTGAGTAGAGGGATAGAGCAAGTGAACGGTAAGGTAAAAGGATAAAAAGAAAGAAATAATGAAAACAAAAGTTTATTTAGAGAAAGTTCAGGTCGGGAAAATGCAGCAATGTCATGATCAACACGATATGGCATGGCATGATACACATACATATAAATTCCTAAACCGATCCATCGTTCGCTCACTTTTTGTTGTTTATTGATTAATGGATTGATTCGCCAACGACTTGCTCAGATCCAAACTGATAGAGGGGATGTGAGCAAGAAAACAGAGAACAAAAGACAAAGAGCAGGTTTGGTTTTGAAAAACAAAAGCTGATGAGAGACAGTCTCCAGGCCTCATGGGATTATGATGTTGTTAGAAAAGAAACACCTGACCTAATGCACAACTTTGTCACTTGGTCAATGAGCTCGCCATTAAATGTTTAATTCAAAAAACCAGGCCACTTATCTCTACTGACCGACCGTCAATTTTTTTTGGCTTAGCTTCGATTTGGCCTTTGACTGAACCAAGCAAAGTGGCCGCTGTTGTACGCTAAAACCACTTACTGGGTCTTATGTGGCTCATCCCATCATTTACCTTCGTACTGCTCGCCCGGGCCCTAATTTGATCATAACTGGAAGGCAGCCATGTCACACTAACATATATGCCATACACATACACATACACATGCCACGACAAGGTTATAAATCCCTTCAAACCAATCCATCCCCTGCACTTTTAAGAAAGATTTATTGAATGATTGATCCATTAATCATGACCGTCCGATTCAAAACCATGAGGATGTGGAGCAAGAAACGTAAATAATGCATAAAAGCAAATGAAAAGATAATAAAACAAAAGGATAATAAGAGGACGCGAAGCCCGGTGCTGTGCAGGTGTCGCCAACGGTCGTCAATAATATTGTTACATACATACGCAATACAAACTCAACTATCCAAAACTCCAAACCGATCCATCGCTCCTCGCCTTCCTTTCTAGCAACTTCGATCTGCTACGGTTGCCAGGTGATCTGCAATCTCATCCATGAATCAGACTCCACTGGTCCACAGGCCTCAAGCAGCCCGATGTTTCAACCGTAGATCAATCACTCACCAACGTCCATCACATCCTTCCGCCCAAACACATCATAACTTTTTCTTTTAATGTTTGATTAGAGCGTTTTGCGAATACCAGGTTGGCACGGGTGGAAGTCCCGCAAGACGCATGGACGACGCTGGCTGAGAAGAGTCTCGTTTATGTGAACGTCATGCGTCATAATTAGGTTAGTCCCCACACAGATACAATTACGATTTCAATTCAAGCGTACATGACTGATCCTGTCATACTTTGATTGCAGCTGGGTTAAATGTGTGTGATTTTACGTTAAGGCACTAAAGGTAAGGTGTTTGTTGTCATGGTCGTCCGTTTAAAAAATGATAGAGACAACACAATGAAGGAAAATGATTTACTGACTGCCTTGACTATTACTTCCTGTGAGGTACAGTCTCTGTGTCAGGAGTACTGGAGCTCAAGAACCATATGTTTTGATCCCAGCCCAAGGGAATTAACTGACTCTTTCAATCTTGTTTTTTTTTTTCCTATGAACTCACAATAACTGTAGAGATTGATCAAAAGACTACTTTGGAAAACCGAGTTAAAGTCCTTTAAAGTTTGTTTTTCTGCAATTAGTTTTTGAAATTATGGTAAATCAAAGTTTGGTGTTTATTTAACATTATTATTCTTATAATAATGTTTTTTGCTGTTTTCATAAAAATAAAAATTAAAAATATGGTGTTTTCGTTTTTCAAAACAAAACAAGCGAAAAACAAAAACAAAATTAAACTTAAGAATTCCGTTTAAGGTAGTTTTAAATTATTTTTCCTCTTAAAACAGAACACATTTAAGTCTTTTGTTCTGAAAATAACGAGAACACAAAAACAAATTCAACATTTAAGTAATATTTTTGAAACAAATTTGGGCAATATGAGAACAATTTTTTTGTGTTTTCAAAAAAAAAAAAAAAATTCACAACAGTTTTGAACATGGTGTTCTTTATATTTTCAAAAACTATTCTCAACAACATTTTTCAAAATAAGGAACTAAACACTCTCAAATTTTTTGAAAATCTAATTTATCAATTTTAATCATTTAACAAAACTATTTCTTTCTTTCTTAAAAATTAACGTTCTTTTTTAAAGATATGTAAATACACAAATGACAAAGAAAAATATTTTTGTACAATGAGTCACATATTAAGAAAACACGAAGAGTGGTTAATTATATAAATTTTGAGTTATTTGAGATATTTTTAACCAAATATTTCTAATGTTAATCCTTAATCATATATTAATTACTCTGAGGGAATCGCTTTAGTACTTTTGCATTTAATATGAGGAAGAAGGGCAATTCATAAGCAATCATGGCCTCCATGGTAGAAGAAGGCATGAACCGCAGTTTAAGAGATCTTTTGCCTACACCACTCTTCATAACAGTCCATAATATTTGAAATTAAGCACATTGGTCTAATGATCAATAAAAACATTATTCAGAATTAATGATTTAGTTGAACTTATATATATATATGTTTTTAAGTTATGGAAATAAATTATATCATTTATATATTGAATGAAAAATTTGATACCTGTGTCCAACACTGTAAACCTTAATTGGTCAATCTTTGCATCAGTTAAACAAATGAGCTTCAGCTCAAATCGTGTTTACCTATTTTAAGAGAGTTTAGCTTCTCAGCATATGGGCAAGTTTTGTATCAACTATACATTATATGTATAATTTAATTCAAATAATTTACTAACATCTATAATATACACGACATTAATGAAAATGCGGAGTTGAATTTGGTTCGTATTTCCATCCTTATTCCAATTTTAATAATCTTTGATCAATTGAAATGAATGCATGCATGTTAATTGCATACTTAATCATTATAGATATCAATCAATTAATAAATATGATAACCCATTCATTAAATGAATTAATGAGTTTATGGATGTTACTTGTTTTAATAAACTGATATGGCAACTTAATCATCTTTATAATTAATACAATTATCATGTGACAATTTTAAATTCCTTTCCCGCGGTTCCATATTATAACAACAAATTTAGAAATATCGCCTAAGATTGTAGGGTTCATATATGCTACGAGAAGCCGACCTCCCTTTACATTTAGAATGATATTTTGGATCATGGTGACATCATTTGTGTATGGTGATGTATCTTATGTTCCCGTTAATTAAATAAATTGATATGGGTAGTGATTCAGTGTTTGTTCAGATTTATTTATAAACTAAGAGCATCTGAAACCATAAGTCCTAATTTTTATTTCCAAACCGAAATCTTCTAATATGATAGAACCCACTTTTTTTACTTCTAACTATAATCAATAATCTATAAATTCAACTTCAAATCATTATTCACATTCCCAAATATTAAAAAAAATGGGATCGTTAAAATTCAACTATTATTCATCTTTTCTTACTTTCTTATTATTATAAATATAAAGTATCGGATGAACATTGTCTTTCTATTCATATATCAAAATATAGAGATATGAATAATGAATTTTCATATATATATATATATATAGATGCACTCTTCACATCTCTAAAATGAAGATGCAAATGAAGAATTTTGGAACACGAATTTTAGTTAAAATCTTGATATATGGAGATGAAGAATGGACAATGATGGGACATGCTCCAAAGCAAAGTGGTAATTCACAACATGCTCCTTACAAGTTTATAGCTTTCATAGCTTATTATGCCATGCAGTAAATTAATATTCTATGACTTAATATGTTGTTCTGGTTTGTTAAATGATAATGACAAAATCTTATACAAGTATATAATTTCTTATGATTAGAATTATATATTAAATGAATATGTCCATATTTAACTAGTAATAATCAATTAAAACTAAACATCTTATTCATAAACATCAATGTTCATATGGTTTTTAATCCAAACAAAATAATCCCGAGATCTATGTCAAAACATTAAAAATAATCATATTACAATAAGTGTGAAAACATACCTCAACCCATAGATTATTGAAGATTGTGTTCTAAACCCTTTCCTGAAGGCATTTATATATCCAGATTCTCTCCATTTCTCTCTTCTCAAAACATATATATATATATGTAGAGAGAGAGAGAGAAAGGGGACCATAATGTTGAAAACCTAATTAATAATATTTTGATTTCGTCCATCATAAAATCAAGAATTTATTAGCTGGTAGACTATACACATAGTATACCATACTTTATTATATGCTTCAACCCATTATTTAACATTAATTAAATCGCTATTTTTTTGGGTTAATCTATATAATAACACTTAATAACATATATAGTCCCACATATATTATTTTTCCAATAATCTCACACTTAAATGTATGGTGCTGTATGTCTCTTACAATATAATCCATGTCTCAAAGAATTTGCTATCATAACCAAAAGCATAAACATACAATCCTTTGTCCTACCAATTATATCAACAAATGATCAAACACTTTTCTTTTACATTTATATCATACCAATTCCTACTTCATTTAAACATATATATCAATATAAACTAAATGAGTTAATGTGACACCCAAAACCTGAATGGTCTTTTTGTGATATTAGCATTATTACTTAAGATAATTTAAAATCATATTTATTATTATTATTTTAATCCACATACAGAACTTGAATTAGTATCAAAGAAGTGTGTCATTGAACAAAAATAATCTCATGGCCACTGTAAGAGTCTGTTATGACCTAACCCTGCAATATTCCACTGTATTCTTCCAACTTTCCAGATCACTATACATCACTCAGTAACTTTATTAGCAACAAACATAACTGGGAAAATCTACTCAACTGTATTCTGATTAAGAGAAACTGTTCAAAATACAATCAACATTTTTATCAGATGTCCAAAAACCAGTTTCGTCTAGGGAATTCGGGCTAGAACATGTTGAAACTATATTTACCTTCATCTAAACTGTTGATTCACTTCCTCTGAAATTCTAAAGATCAGAAAATGTTTCTCCCATGACAAAGTAGAGCACGCCAAAGAGAGAAAGTTCCTACAAGGAGATCTCTCACCTAATAAAGATACATACTCTAATCAAAACAATCAATTAATATCACATCCATATAGTAAACACACACATTCCCATGAATGTTACATGCCATGCCTCATCGCCTAGCCTCACCCACTCCCTCACATACACCATATATGAAAAATGTTTCAAAACAAAAATTTTTATTTTTAAACCCACAATATGTTCACTTGTAATAAAGTGAATAACCCTCTCGGAATCGATATCAAAATATATTGACAACTTATATATAATATATCATATCGTAATGGGTCATCTAGTAAATAATACATCGGATAACCTCTGAAATTTAATTCAAAATCCATGTCACATCTCACCCAGATTACGACGTCTCCCAGTTAATACATGTAATGCAAATGCCACTGCATAAATCTCATGTTACATATTAAAATTACATGTATTTATATGAGAGAGATATATCCATACTTTATCCAAGCATCATATTAATCATCAAACATGTACATATTCAATATATATTCATAAATTCTCTGTGATGTTGTTCATTCATAATAACATAACAAACTGCATTTTTCTCATAACTAAAAATTCATATATAACAATATTAAATTGATTTTCAGTCTTAAAGCCCAGAAAATTTGGTATGTTTTTCATTCTAGCAATAACACACCAAACTGGATTTTTCCTCAGCTTCACAAAACCAGAAAAATTCTTAATGTTGCTAACAAAGTCTTAAAACCAGAAATTTTTGGGCTGTTTTTCTGTCCCCGCCATTAGTACATCAAAACTTGGATTTTTCTAGTCCATGTAACCTGAAAATCTCATGTATATGTAAGTAATAACACAATTTTAACTGATTTTTCTGGTCTAAACCCAAAAAAATTCTGAATGTTTTCATTCATAATAACATGACCAAACCGATTTTTTCAGGTCTTAATAAACCAGAAAATTTCTGAACCATAAGACTCAAAAAACCGATCCTACCACGATCAACAGTTCTCTATAGAAACTGTTCTTGTATCAGCATATATGTTCATGCATCAGCTCCAAAACCAGCAGCCGCAAACTTAAAGTTCCCAGACCTGCTATTCTAGAAAACTATATGATCTGAAGACTTGGTCCCACTATTTAACAGTTTTTGTAGAACTGTTCCTGAATCAGCCCACTACAAATTACTTTGCATTGCCAATGCACATGGCTCTTTAAACAAGAGTAATCAGTAGTAGGGAGAATGATCCTACTTGGTTGAAGCAACAAACTAGTCTAGAGAAGCTCCCACACTCTGTAATACAAACCAGAATTTTCTGCACTGTTCTTTTTTTTCTTTTTTTTTTTTCCTTTCTTTCTGTTTTCCTCTCCTAGAACTGATCTAACCATAGGGGCAACTCCTTCAGTTCTGATTTCTCCACATGGCTAGACAACTGCTCTCATGGTGTTTGGACACATGGTACAAGCTCATGTGCAGCCACCATGCCAAGCCACACCAACCACTTCCTTGCACTATCTGCATGTACTCAAGAGTAATAAGGCTTGTTATATTTGAAACCATTGATCGCCTCTTGTTATAATCTTCTTGTCTCCAAGTCTTAGTGTCTCCTCATTTACCTCTGTTATGCATAAGGGAAGAAGTTGGAAGTTGACAAATATTGTCCCGATAGTACCCATCATCCACATGCTTTATGATAGATTTGGTGAACAACATGGATAATGTCTTAGAATTTTTAGAGACAAGAATGCCAAAACCTTGTCCCCAATCTCTTAAGATCTGATCAAAGTAAAACATATTTGTATAGAGAAGTTAGTGAAGGACTTGGGAATAAAACAAAAAAAATCTTTAAATATAGTATGAGATTGTACACTGATCTAACCTCATGTGCCAGCATACTCCATTTCTGTATTTTCCATGTATCCAGTCAAATTCGTGCTCAATGAAATACGTATATTTATGCGTATATGAAATTGTGAAAGTTATGTGATGACCATAATAATATACCATTTCATCAACACAGCATAAATGCACAGAGAGACATAACTTCTTGTGCTCAACACTTGCTCTTGGGATCGACTTGGTTTTCTCCAACAATGCTTTGTAGACCTGAAAATTAGCAGAGTACAGAGTTTAGATAAGAAAGAAGAAGAAGGTTTGAAGACTTTGAACTGTGAATAACATGTTTCCCAAATCAAAAGTTGAAACTAGGAAAAATTAACTCGAGTCTACCGAACAGGCACATCAAGAATTCTGGTAATTTATCAGTTAAGAATGACAGTAAAGGACAAAGCCCTTGAAATATCTAACATTGGAAATATCAAACAGATCTTGAAAACAAGTATTGAAACAATAAATACAAGATTAAACTCACAATGACAGTAGGTTCTAGAGGAAAAGGTTGTACAAAACACAGGAAAAATGGATAAAACCAATGTTTCATGTTCCAAATAATTAAATAGCTATATAATTGCATTAAACTGCCCATGATCCAGTGACCTAAGTTTTAAAATTCAGAAAATTAAGTTTTACTTCCTAAATTTTGATGGCAACCAAATATAAATTATTGATCTTTCAATTTTGCTCAAATCTAGATCCGTGAATGCAAAATATCACATTATTAAGCTCCCAATGACTTATATTTTAAATTTCAAAAATTAATTTCTGTTTCTCACATAATAATAAATTATTCATCTTTCAATCTAGCTCAAATCTAAAGCCATGAAAATGCTATCACATTTAACCTATCGGTCATCAATTTAACACCACATAAAACAAAAAACAATTGGCATGGTCAAAGTCAAATTGAAAAGCATAGTACTCAAATTGTGAACAAGTTTTAAAGGCACAATTGTCCATCTTGAAGAAGCCAAGGAAAGCTCAATATGATCTCGGAAAGTGCAAAGAACGCAGAATCCTTCATGGAAACCTAACAGTTTCCAACCTCATATTCAAATTCCAATTTATAAAATAGAACTCATTAAAGATACAAAGAAATATATATATATAAAACAGAACAAGTCTACTACTAAAAACAATAGATATAGAATTTAATAGGACAAGGCATGGAATGGTTGCAAGAATGAAGGTCCTTGACAAGTGGGACATTGTGCGTGAAGGATTGGAGCACTGCATTAAGAAAGCATGAGTTTCCCAGATTTACAAGCCTAGTTTCCTACATGATCAAAATATAAAAAAAAATTTAAAAAAAAAACCTACAGCACATATATCTTGTGAAGGAAAAATAATCTTAGTGAAGTTCAGCAAGAACCTACCACCATAGTGGGTTCAATATCCTGAGGAAGGTATGAAGAGAATGGTGGTTTAGTTTATCTGTTCCACGACCACGAGCCCAGCGTCCGTACAAGTAAGCTGATAATATGAAAATCCCAAAAGAATCGGTAAGCACCACCATTTCCTCACATCCAAACTCATCCACCATAATCGGTAAGAGACATCACTTAAATTTCCCAAAAACCCAAACAACCGACAGCAAAAGGATGCTCAAATCGATAAAAACATCAAAAGACAACCGAACCCTCAAATTTTAAGACAGACAAAAGCAATTGCAAAACCCTTTATTTCCCCATCTATTTCACCAATTGGGAGAAGTCGAAAGCAAACGCAGCGGAAAATCGTAGGAATAAAAGAAAATAAAACAAAGTTACCAATACCCTAATAAACAAAGACAACACCGTCTTGCAATTCGGACTCCTCAATGTTGATGTTGTAGGGAACACCCTCATATATGATCTTGCTCAGGGTTGTAGGTGCGATTATGCGAAAACCCTCACCACCATCTTCGTCATTCCAGGAACTCGCTGGAAGGCAAGCTCGGCGCCCCCAAAAGCACCCTGTTGAACTAGGCGAACAGCTAGCCCAACCTAAGGATGTCGTCGGGGTCATACTGCTGGAGATAGGTATAGGGCACCAATCGTTTAAGAGAATGAGGACTAAAAGAACAAGAGAGAAGGGAGCGTGCGTCGGCGGTAGTTGAGAGGAAGATAAAAATCTCTTAGGTTTTGACTTAATGTTGGTGTTCTAATAAATTTTCGAGATAGTCGCTTGCTTTTAAAATTTTCACGACTTATTATCAAAATTTTTAAAAAAAATTACGTAATGTAAAAGTCGAAAATATTTCCATTTTTCTATTCGTGTTTCATTTTCCACAAAAATAAGTAAAAATTCAATCATTGCCTAATAAAGCAAGAACAAGAATATACACCATTGTGTGACGACAATCCGGAAAGTATTCGTGACGGATCGTCCCATTCGACTGGCCGTTTATTTTTAAAATTCCCAAACTTATCTCATTTAAAAAATTAAATCATGACGACTCGAGACGGAAAATTCCCAAACTCGCCGCTTACATTTTATTTTAAATTTTTAATTTTTTTATATTTTGCTTTTTTATTTTTATTATATTAAAATTAATATTTTCAAGTAAAAATAAAAATAATAGAATTTTTATAAATTATTTATTAAAAACACTAATAATAATTATTATTTATATTAAAGTATAAAAATAAATAATAAAAATATATTTTTAAAATATAATCGTGACTTGAGCATATTATTATTATTTTCGATATATAGTTCATATTGCTTCATTCAAATTCCTTCGTCCCGAAAAATCGAAAAATCCTCCCAAAGTCATCAAGTAACCATCACCCGTAGTAAAATCGAAAATTTTCGCTTGTCCTCGTAATTCAACAAACTTTTTGCAGCCACTCGATTTTACAAGACGAATTTAATCCACAAGCAAATCGTTTCGCTATTCGGCATCTAATTTTCTAAACTCTCCCCGAACCCTTATGATAATTGGCTATTTTTATTAACATTTTGCCATTTTTGAAAATTTCTAATTTTCTGGTTTTATTGTAAAGTAATAATACCTCGAATCCGTATTGATTTGAGAAAATAAACTCAAACCTATTAAAAACCCGATTAAATAAATGTTTAATGTGGTCATTAAGAGTCAGGTATTGCAATACGAACCTAAATAACTGCTCCGTCACATCCCTACTCACTACCTAATGTTTAAAAACAAACAACTTAATACTTAACGCGCATAGTTACTATTCAAGACAGTTTCAAAAAAAGTTATATTCAAGATGTTTAAAAAACAAACGCAACCTTAGGTTCTTTTAACGACGCATTCATATTTCAACGATCTACCTTTGTGGCAATAACAAAAGTTTTTCTGGTTCACTGACAACAAAACCAGACGCTAATCGCTTGTTTATACCTACAAATTTGTTCCAATAGGTAAATTATCAAATTCTTAAGTTCTAGGTAAGTTGTCGCTAATATCGTATTTACTTACTGAATAATTTTGTAGGTAAATATTAATAGCTAACTTGTAGGTAAATATTCGCTAATATCTTTGATAAAAAATAAGCAATAGTTTTGCCACTAAATATTAATGGGTAATTTATAATTAAGTAGTCGCTAATAGCTCCTGCTAAAATTTGGCACCATATTGACTGACTGAATCATTTTCTAGATAAATATTAGTAAGTAAACTACAAGTAATTTATAGGTATACTGTTAAAAATTAATTTTTGCTGATTTAGTAGGTAATCAGTCGGTAAACTCTTATTTGTACCTATAAAATTATTTCAATAGGTAAATTCAATAGGTAAACTGTCAAATTCTTATAATGTATACAATGTCTACAAAGATGTAAAGGTTTAAGGGAATGGTAATCCTTGTTATTAATGCTTTCTTCGAGTTGTGGTGTTTTAAAAGACCTTTTAGGTATCTTTTCAGTCCTTTGGAAACATAAGGATGAACAATGAGGCATTACTAGAGCCTCTAATTCGAGATTTGAAGCTTTGGGGTTCATGTTTAGCTTTTATGTAGTACTCTATCAAATTGAATAATGAGCTATGTTAGTGTTTTGTGTAGGGTGTTGGAAGGATTTTGAGTATGTTCATTTGTCTTAACACTATGCACTTGTCATCTATGAGATGTTCTTGGGCACTATAGTTGGAGATTTGAAGCTTTGGGGGTTCATGTTTAGCTTTTTTGTGGTACTCTTTCAAATTAATAATGAGCTATATTAGTTGATATTCTTATGTGTTTCGTGTAGGGTAACGAGAAGGATTTTGAGCACGTCCATCTATCTCAACATTATACACCTGTCACTTCTGAGACTTGCCATATATGTCAATCTTTAGCCACCTTTCGGTTCACAGCTAAGGGCAAATACTAACAACATTAACCACATTAGGAACCACATTGAAAGAAGAAACGATTTGTATATGATTATTTACTAATTGAAGTTGATCAGTGATTTTCTATCCTTCTTAGCTAGTTTTAAACTCTGTGAAGGTTATGGAAACATGATAACATGACCTAAAAGCCATTGGGATTTTATTTAATGTATAAATAACAAAATATTGTTTGTACAAAATTAAAAAAATTGAATATCAAATAATTATTTGAATCTCATGCACCACTGCTTTTTTTACTTCACACACCACTTCTACATATTTCTAACACTCCCAATTTCTATTTTTAAAATAGATTATTATACTATTATGAATCTAAGACAATATTTTTTTCATCAAGAAGCTATATATTAAAAGTGCTTAGTTGTAATAGGAGAGAAGTAGTAAAATTGTATGAATATATTTTTATCCATAAGTTAAATCCCTGTAAAATATCTTAAAATGTAGAATCATATATTTATTATTTGAATTTTAAATTATCTTTTAAAAGTACTGGATTTTATTTGCTCAATTAAAAAAAACATTAATACGGTTTTATGTAGAAGAGAAGGAATAGAATTGATCTGAACTAATTTTTATTTAGAAATTTCAAATTTTTTTTATTTGAGTTTAAATTTATTCATATAAATCATTAGATACGTTAATATATGCAACACATTATTAGAAAAAAAAATTTTCAAGTTATTTTATCAAATAAATTTTTAAAAAAAAAATGTTTTGATGGATAAATTTATTTTATACCCGTTGATCTATAATTTCAGGTCTTGATTGTATCACTCCTTATTAAATTACTAAATCTATTAGTGAATCCAATTTATTAAATTATTTTAATTGGAAATCTAATAGTCTAGCATAAAAGAAGACAAAAAAATATTATGATGAATGAAATAATAGAATCACTTTAAATAAATTTTTGAGCATAAGCTTGATTTAGAGTTTATTTATGAAGTAAAGGAAATGATTACAAGAAAGTACACTCCCTAGTCTCTACCGTGGGTTGAGTATATTTTGAATTTGGGAGAAAGGAATTCTTTATTTTTTATTTTTTATTTCTAGCTGAAAATATCTTATGAAATCTTTAATTGAGTTAATAACAAACAGTTGCTTAATACGCAAGGAGAGTAAGTAGTAAGAATAAAAACTCTTAGATCGAGTTTCCCAAGAAACGAAAATTAGAAATTATACCTGTATATATTTAGGACACAAGAGGGCCAAGTCATTCTCATCAACTCTCTCTCAGTGCCCTTACACTCACTCGTTTCTTTCCCCTCTCACAACCCACTTTTCATCTTGGTTTTCTTTGAAGATGGAAGGCTTAGACTCAACTGGTTTGCCCAAAGATTGGCTTTCTTTAAAGCCAATCAGTTACAGTACTACTGACGAAGAACATGATCGGAATGCAATATTAGAGGAAAGATTTGAATGCAATACCAGGCGCAAAAGGTCTGGTTCTTCAATGTCCTTCAACCGTCCAATATTCAGAGGTAATTACCTTGACGATCAAGGCGGAAGATCAAGGAGTACTGAAGCGAACCAGAATATGATTCTGGGTGGTGAAGTTCTGATCAGGGCGAAGAAGCCAAGTGCCCCGTTTGTTCTAGAAGCTTCGGTTCAATGAAGGCGATGCATGGGCACATGAGGTGCCATCCCGAGAGAGGGTGGAGGGGGGCAAAGGGCCCTGTTCCGCCGCCGCCGCCTTCCGCCAAGAAGAGTGCTTCTTCCTCCTCCGATAGTTTGAGCCATGCCTCGACCACGACATCCACTCAGGTTCTATCTGATATTAGTCCTTCTCCGTCTCATATTCCATGGACAACAAAAGGAAAGAGGTGCCAAAAAGGTAATATCATCATCAACCCATCCAAGAAGCTGAAGATGGACGAAAAAGGGGCTTCTTCCGGTTCGAGCGACAACCAAGAAGATTCTGGAAACAAAAGCAATATTGCATCTTGGAAGGAGGATCTGAAACTAGGGTTGCATTATGGATCGGAAGAAGTTGAGAGGAACAAGAAGAAGAAGAAGAAGAGTCGTAGTAATAGTATTGATAAGAAGGCATCATCATCATCATCTTCTGATGTTGAGGAGGAAGAAGGCCACAAGTGTAAGACCTGCAAGAAGAGCTTCCCGACGGGTCAGGCTCTTGGGGGCCACCAGACACTCACTGACGACGGAAGTCCGCCCAATTGGTTTTTCCAGAACAAGCCAGCTGGCACAATGCAACACCAAGAGTTCCCGCCTATTTTGATCTCAATGAGCTTCCCCCAGAGTTCAGGGCAGAGGCTCCTAGATAGATTTATTATATTCCTTCATTAATTTCCATGCATATGGGTAGTTATTACAGTCTTAAAATCTAGCTACCGGGTGGAACAGCTGATATGCATGTATTTCTTTTCTGTTGGATTTATAACCCTTCAAGTTCAAAGAAACAGAATTTGTTTGGAATATTGTTATGTCTTTAGTAAAACAGAATTTGCATCTCTCATAAAACAATCAATATTGATATTAATATTACAGTTTTTTTTACATATATTCACTTTGCATTTTATGGTTGTAGTACTCTGTTTTTATAGTGACTCGACTCGTACATCCATCCCCCTTCTCTACTCAGGCCTGGAATTAAGGGCCAATATTATTACAGATTAGGTTTTAGTGTTTTTGCTAAGCAAAACCAATTAAGTGCCCCCGATTTTTATTGCTTTCCATATTGCCCTCAGACTTTTATTTTCGAGACATCAAGATCTTCTATTTTATTTTCATATGTATTTGCCCCGCTGTGAGCGCGCTGAAATTACCTGATGTCGCAACACACAATAGACACGTGTACTTTAAAAATAAAAGACTATAAAAATAAAATATATATTTAAATGCCACATATGTTAATTAATTTGTTAACATGCCCCTCTCCCTCTCCCTCTCCCTCTTTCGTTTTATGAACAGATGCCCTTCTCTATATAAAGAGAAAGTGTAGTAGATTATGAACTAGGGTTTGTAGTTCTTTTGAAAAAAAAAATTAAAGTTTGTACTTAAGAAATCCAGAGAAAAAACTTAATAGGTTATGGGTTTGTTTAATTAATCATCAACTGGCATCATGGTGTTTCGTCAAGTAAGACAAATATCAACAACTCGAAACCCTTGCTGGTACTGTGTACATGGCGACCTAAATTATACTTTAAAAAATGGGGCATGTAAGAACGAATGCCTCAAAATAAAAGTACAAAAACGAAAAGTAGAAAACAATAAAAATACAGGGACCTCAATAGGTTTGGCCTTTTTGCTACAAATAATAATGAATGTGTTTAGGAAAAAGATAGGCTCAGTTGTAACATACTTTATGCTTATTTTTAAAGGTCAGTTTTAAAGTTTAAAAAAAATATCAATTTTTAAAAATATATTAAATTGATATTTATTTTTAAAAATGTATTATTTTGAAACAAAACTCAATTTCTTCTACCAAAGCATATCTTTAGTTTCTTCTGTAGCTGTAGAAATAATGAGCCGCTGCCATGTACGAACCAATAGTTACAAATAAGTTCCTACTCTTCTCATGAACATTTCATTTCAATTTCTATATGTTACTCTTGGAAAAATGGGTTTGAGCACAATAAATTAGCTATTTTTGAGCTAAAATTATAATGGGTCCCACAAATTCTTTTTGATAAGTCCACATGGGAATGTGTTCTCCTCCATAAGGAGATGAAAATTATATATTGAGTTGCTCAAAACCATTAAGGAGTTAATTAGAAATTGCCTTCAAACATCACCCTTTAAAAATGGTAACAAAAGGTTTAAGCTTGTGAAAAAGCTTGTTTCCCATATCGGATGGGAACAAGACTTTTAAAGTGTATATATACACCTTCCTTGTATTAGGGGGCCCTGGCGTGAAAACCCTGTTTTGTGGCTGGAGATCCAGCCTATACTGGTTCACCACACGCGCGCACCCTCGCCGCCGCCTTGCCCCGGGCTTGGGTTCGAGATGTATACATATCCTTAATTTTTGTTTTAAACTTGAAACATTAAAACACTGTTGTTTTGCGTGGGTTACCATTGGGACTCCAAACGCCATCGTTTTAGAAGTACTGGTTGACTGAATGGACGCTTCCTTCTCCACAGACATGACCCTAGCTCAGGCTTCAAGGATCAGACCGGGTCAGCCATAGTAAGTCTATAAATAGGATACGTAAACGCATTTAGATCATCGAAACATTCATTCTTCCTCTTCCTTTCTTTATGAGAGCAAGTTCTGAACAACTTCTGGTTCGACAACCAACCACTGGAAGTGCTTTCAATCGTGTTGGGAGATCATTTTATCCTGGGAGATGAATTGCCAAGAACTCGAAGCACCACTGCGAGGGCAATAAATCGTCTTAAGGAAATTATGTCCAACACAAGACTTGATCAGTTTCTAACTTCTGCTCCTGATTTTTGTAAACAAGTTACATCTGATTGCTTTAAATTGTTTTTCTTTTTTGTTATGTTTGCATATGTTCCGTTCAGTTTGTTCACAAACAGGTTTTTTGGTTTAATACTGATATAGGTTAAAGACTCCCTTAACAATCTTAAGACGAATTTACGTATTTTAAATATAGATATCGCTTGAACTATAGTTCCGAATACGTAACTGGTCGTAATGTGTTGATTGAATACGGTTTTCGGGTTCTACCATTTCTGACATTGTTTCTTTAGTTCCGATAGTTCTAAAACAATAACTGCTTGTTTTCATATCGCTTAATTGCTCGTAATTAGTCTACAATTATTTAAATTCACATAATCGTCTATTCTCGGTTTATGCAAGAATTACTAACTTCTCTAGTGCACTGCTTCTTTAACATTGTTTTAGTTCATATTTTAAAATAGTAATTTGTTTGCTTTAATACTGTTTTATTGCTCATAATTTAATATACTGTTTTTGCAAACAATAATGGCTACTAATTCTACTCCTACTGTGGTGCCTCCTCCAACGCTTGTTATGGCGCCAATGACTATGAGTCATGGAGAGAAGATGAAAAAATTTAATGGGACGAAGTTCAAAAGGTGGCAACAAAAGATGTTCTACCTGACCACCTTAAATTTGGTCCATTTCCTTCAAGAGGATGCTCCCGCATTGAAGGAAAATGAAATTGATAGGCAAGTGGTTGCCGCTATGGAAGCATGGAAGCATGCTGATTTCTTGTGTCGCAACTACCTCCTGAATGGCTTGGACAACACACTATATAATGTGTATTGCGCCTTCAATACTGCAAGAGAACTATGGGAATCCTTGGACAAAAGTACAAGACTGAGGATGCAGGGCTCAAGAAGTTTGTAGTGGGAAAATTCCTAGACTACAAGATGATTGATTCCAAGACTGTGACCAACCAAGTTCAAGATCTACAAGTGATTTTGCATGACATACATGCAAAAGGGATGTCTCTCGGTGAATTTTTCCAAGTGGCTGCAATTATTGAAAAGTTGCCACCACTATGGAAAGAATTCAAGAATTACCTAAAGCATAAGCGGAAGGAAATGATACTTGAAGACTTGATAGTGAGGCTGAGAATAGAGGAAGACAACCGTACATCTAAGATATATGCCAAAGCATCATGGGAATCCACACACAATGTTAGAACAAGGGTAGACCTCCCACAATAACAAGAAGAGGAAGCACAATGGCAATGGTCCCAAGCAAGATCCCACAAAAAAGTTCCAAAGCAAGTGCTATGTGTTTAACAAGCAAGGGCATCATGCTAAGGACTGTCATAGTCGCAAGGAACAAGGGAATCCAAAGAAGAAACGCCCTCAAGCCAATGTGACTAAAGTAGACGATGTCTCAGACATGAACCTCTCAGTCGTAGTCTTCAAGGTGAACTTTATTGGCAGCAATACCAAGGAATGGTGGGTGGACACAGGGGCTACTCGTCATGTTTGCTCAGACAAGAAGATGTTCTCATCATATCAAGCCATAAATAATGGAGAACAACTCTTTATTGGAAACTCCTCTTCTTCCAAGGTTGAAGGCCAAGGGAAGGTAGTATTGAAGATGACATCGAGGCAAGGAACTTACTCTTAATGATGTATTGCATGTGCCAGAAATTCGAAAGAATCTAGTGTTTGGATCATTGTTGAGCAAGAAGGGCTTCAAGTTGGTATTTGTCTCAGATAACTTCATCCTCACAAAAAATGGGATGTATGTGGGGAAGGGGTACATGAGCAATGGGCTCTTCAAAATGAATGTAATGACTATTGTACCTCCCATTAAGAATATTAATAACAGAACACGTTTCGCTTTATATGCTTGAATCTTCAGCAGCTATGGTAGAATAGACATGTTAATTATGATACATTGTACAAATGATTTAATATGAAATGTTTGCCTAAATTTAAAATAGATCCAAATCATAAATTCGAGATTTGTGTGGAATCTAAAACTTATAAACTTCTTTCCAATCAATTGAAAGAAGAGTGAACCCTCTAGAATTACTACATTTAGATATCTATGATCTGAAATTTATCAAACAAGAGGTGGTAAAAATATTTTCTTAGTATTTTAATTGATGATTGCACAAGATACCCGTTATAGTTTACTCTATCGAGAAGATGAGGCATTGGAAATGTGTCAACTTTCAAGAATGAGGTGGAGAACCAACTTGATAGAAAAATCAAGGTGATAAGATGTGGTAGAGGTGGTGAATATGAAACAACTTTTGGTGATTTTTGTTCACAACATGGTATAATACACCAAACTACTGCACTCTATTCACCTCAACAAAATGGGGTTGCTGAACATAAGAACATAACTTTAAAAGAAATGATGAATGCATTATTATTAAGTTCTGGACTACCTCAAAATTTGTGGGGGGAACCAATTCTTTCTGCAAATTATATTCTCAACCGAATACCTCAAAAGAAAACCACAAATCCCCTATGAGTCAGGGGAAAGGTCGTAAGACCTTCTTACAAATACTAAAAGTGTGGAGGTGTTTGGCTAAAGTGGCGGTACCTATACCTAAGAAGGTTAAAATAGGACCAAAAACAGTTGATTGTGTTTTCATTGGATATGCACATAATAGTAGTGCATATTGTTTTCTGATTCATGAATCAGAAATTTTTGATATGCATGCCAATACTATTATTGAATCAAGGAATGCATCTTTCTTTGAAAATGTATTTCCTTTCAAATCCACACAGGAGTCAAACTCAAGTAAAAGAACTCATGATATTGCAATAGGCAATAGTCAAGGCCAACAAGATGATGATGAACCTAGACACAAAGCAAAAGAACTAGAACATCAAAATCTTTTAGTCGCATTTTCAAATATTTGTTGTGAAGATGAGCCTCAAAACTTTAAAGAAGCAATGTCGAACCCTGAAGCTATATATTGGAAAGAGGCTATAAACGATGAAATAGAATCCATCTTGCAAAATCATACATGGGAACTAGTGGATCATCCACCAGGTTCAAAACCTCTAGGATATAAATGGATATTCAAGAAGAAAATGAAAGCAAATGGATCTATTGATAAATATAAGGCCAGACTAGTTATCAAAGGTTACAAGCAAAAGGAAGTCTTGGACTATTTTGATACCTATTCACCAATAACAAGAATATCATCTATTCGAATGTTAATAGCTATTGCAGCTATATACAATCTTGAGATACATCAAATGGATGTAAAGACAGCTTTTTTAAATGGTAACTTGGATGAAGAAATCTACATGGAATAACCCGAAGGGTTTATTGTTCCAAGTCAAGAAAAGAAAGTTTGTCGGCTTGTTAAATCCCTTTATGGATTAAAGCAAGCACCAATGTAGTGGAATGAGAAATTTGGATGCTGTAATGATGACAAATGGATTCTAAAATCAACGAAAGTGACAAATGTGTCAAGAACATCGAACATGGGTTTGTCATTATTTGTCTCTATGTTGACGATATACTCATTATGGGTAGCAATAATGAAGTCATTAAAACTACCAAGGAAATGTTCAACAATAAGTTTAACATGAAAGACTTAGGTGTTGCAAAATTATACTTGGGATAAAGATCTCTAAAACATCAAATGGACTAACATTATCTCAATCACATTACATTGAGGAAATTCTCAAGAAATTTAAACAAGATGATAACAAATTCAACGAGAATAAATCAGAGATGTAAATCATCTATCTAAAAATAAATGGCAAAAGCCTATCACAACAAGAATATGCAATGTGCCGAATTCCAAGAAATACGACGTCATGAATCGCACAGAGTGCATAGCCACGCCGTGCTGAAATTGAGCAGATACACAAGTAATCCGTGTCCGTAATTATCGAAGGCAAGGGTTGAAGCTGTGAGTTTTCGAGGTATTTGAAATACACCCAAAACAATGGATTGCACTACTCAAAATATCCAGTAGTACTTGAAGGATATTATGACACGAATTGGATATCCGACACCAAAGACTCGAAGTCCACAAGTGGCTATCTATTTTACACTGCAAAGTGGGTTATTCGAAATCTTCAAGCAAACGTGCATTGCTGCATCCACGATGGAATCCGAAAGCTTATCGCACTAGATAAAGCCGCGAAGAAGTAGAGCTGCTTCATCATTTCTAGAATATATTCCTACCGTGGCCACAACCTCGTGCCTCGCTTATCCAGATCTCATTGTCATGAGTCAACCAGCCACCTCCCGTAGATACGAGTCATATAAGATGTAATGTTGGCGCTTCCAACAACATTCGTCAATACATGCACATCAACATAAACTTCTTCCAACGGCATTATGAATCTGAATATATCAAAAGAGAACATTGCGGATCCGTTAACCAAAGGTTTGACCAAAGAGCAAGTAAGTAAATCATCGAGGGGAATGGGTTTAAAGCCTATACACTGAAGAGTCGCCATAATGGCAACCCAACCTAGCTAACTGGAGATCCCAAGATCTTGGTTCAAAGGGACAACCGACTCGTGCATTCCATTGAAGATCACTATGGAGAACAAATCTCCTACCCATTCCTATTATCAGAATAGTGATGCTTGGAGCATTAAACACGGTAAGCAACTCTTTTAATGATTTTTATATCTTGTTACAGACAAGCGGGGTCTAGCAGAATACCTTCCATAAGAAGCCACCTATGTGAGTGAGAACCGGGCCGGTTCTATGAGAATGATAAAGGCTAAATTCTCTAGGAGCACTCATGAAACCAAGAATTATTCAGGGCCAAAACGAACACAATCGTGAGAACCAACTATGTCAGGAAAGATTCTGTGTGAATGCTATTGTCTAGGTTTACACAAATGATTAAACAGTTTAAGACATCATGTTCACTGATCAATCAGTAACCCTGATAGCATTTTACAAGGGAAGGTTCAAGGCCACAAGCTACCTTCCTCTATATAGAAAATTTCCAACTTAACTCTCTCTTAGTGTTAGCATGTCATTTGTATTAATTTCAGTCAATTTCATTCATGTGGGGGATTGTTGGAAAAATGGGTTTGAGCACAATAAAATAGCTATTTTTGAGCTAAAATTACAATGGGCCCCACAAATTCTTTTCAGTGGGTCCACACTGGAATGTTCTCTCCATGCGAGACAAGATTATATATCGAGTCGCCAAACCATTACAGTGAATTGTGAAATAGTCTCCAAACATCACACCTTCAAAATGGTAATAAAATGTTTAAGCTTGTGAAAAAGCTTGTGTCCCACATCGGATAGGAACAAGACTTTTAAAGGGTATATATACATCTACCTTGTAGTTAGGTTTGGGCCCCAAGGGGTACCCCAGTTTTATGGAAGGGGGAGGACCTAACTTATGCTTGGTTCACCACACATGCGCGCGGGCTGCAGCTGCCCCGCCCCATATCAAACCGTGCGGGGCTCAGGTTCAGGTTCTAGATGTATACATATCCTTAATTTTTGTTTTAAACATTAAAACACTGTCGTTTTGCGTGGGTTACCATTGGGAGTCCAAACGCCTTCTTTTTGGAAGTACTAGTTGACTGAATGGACGCTTTCTTCTCCACAAACACGATCATGACTGTACCGAACAGTCATGAGCAAGTCTATAAATAGGATATAAAACTAAGCATTTTAGGATCATCAAAACATTCATTCTTCCTCTTCCTTTCTTTCTGAGAGCAAGTTTTGAACAGCTTCTGGTTCGACAACCAACCACTGGAAGTGCTTTTCATCGTGTTGGGAGATCATTTTATCTTGGGAGATGAATTGCCAAGAACTGGAAGCACCACTGCAAGGGCAATAAATCGTCTTAAGGAAATTGTGTCCAACATAAGACTGATCGCTTTAACTTCTCGCCTCCCGTTTCGCAAAATGTGTTACATCTTATTGCTTTAAATTGCTTTTCTTTTTTGTTCTGTTTGCATATGTTCCGTTCAGTTTGTTCACAAATAGGATTTTTGGTTTAATACTGATATATGTTAAAGACTCCCTTAACAGTTACTCCCACTCTCTCTCTATTTTCTCTCGGTTCTTCTATTTCTCTCTATTTTAGGGTTTTGGTTTCAGTTTTTGTTAGAGGGAGACCGAACATAGAAGAAATGCTGAAGCCAGTTTTTTGTGGCCAAAGCACTGCTTGGCATTTCACACTTCATGGTTTGTTGATTTTCTAGGTATTGTATTGCTAATTTGTTTGAAAATTAAGTGGTCCATGAGTGTTCATAGTAGAAATCTGGGGTTGCTCATGTTCTTGTTACATATACGACCACCTTAGGCAGCCGAAACATAAGAGTGGAGGAGAATTGAAGATTGTCCTAGAGAGTTTCAATGGCAGTCGCGACTCTCTAAATATAAACCATTTTGTTTCTCTTCTCTTCATCTTATGTTGATCTAAGGTTAGTAGAATACCAATGTTTTTCAGTGTTGTGATGCTTACATTTTGGGTTCTGTGTTTGGAAACATTTAATTTTGAATTTCCGGAAACTGTTCGTTGAAATGTCTAAATGAAGGTGTTAGGTTCAACTACAATTTTGTTTGCTTTCTGGTTTTCCATTCTGTGTTTTTTGTTATTTGGATGAGAAATACTGAAGAAGCATGAGGGCATATCATGCACTCTCTTTTCCCTTTCTTGATATCAGACCTTATTCTTTGTCATATTAAGTGAGAAAAGGGAGAAGCCTTGCAGTGAATGAGACCTATGTATGCTACATGGCATTTAATACCCTATGGAAGCAGTGTTTTAGTCTGTGGAGTCATTACGGAGCTCGGTTGGGACTGGACTTCATGAAACCTTGATTCCGCAAGTCAAAGTTGTAGCGGTCCCTCCTTGAAGAACCCAGACATCCCAACATACCACCACATATAGTATACCTGCCTTTCCCAACATCAAATTGCCACTGAATAAAGTTTCACTCCAGGGTTTCAAGCGCAAGTGTAAGAGCTCTTGCACCTAACACAAAACACTGGTTAGGTAAACATGTGTATGCATGTAGTACGATCAACCTAAGGAGATCATAACAAAGTTTGTCTAATGGAAGAAATCAGAAAGACAAGAGGAAGAGAGAGGAGTTGAGTCTTGTGTAAGCCTACAACCTCCTTAAATCAGATTCACCCTTTTCCACGGGTGCTTGAGATTAGCCATTTATTTCTACTTTTGATCATTCTTATTGAATGGTGTACCTGACCTTTATGACCTCCGACAATGAAGGGTGTTTGCTCTATCACTGAAGAAGGGAGAAGAGAGGGAGGAAACAAAGACACATAAGCGCATCGTATGTTTGTGTCTGAGGGCTCTAACTCTGTATGGACTTTGGGGAGCCACGACCATTAAAATACCAAAATGTATGGCCTAGTCTCTCTGAAATTCTTAAAATACAACTAAAAATAATAATTCTGGCCACGAACCGCGAACACGGCTGTAATGAATATTTGTATTTCATTACTTGTACCGACAGTATCACATAGATAAGTATTGAGGCTAAAGACATAAGCGAGGTAATCGACATAGGGTGAAACACGCATAGAAGTAGTCCGCCCGCAAACCGCACCGCATAAATATATTTATCTACTAACCTAAACAATGGAACAGCCCTGATATAAACACAGTCAGCCCATTTATAAATCGTGACATATCTTACGTCAAAATCTTTCCCGCATAACACATTATATTTCTCACCCTTTTGTTGGGTTGGCCATGGACGCGCTCAAACAGTTCTGCAAAACTTAATAGGAATCATGCTTTATTCATTTCTCTTGCGTTTACTCCTCTTGCATAGATGATCTGCAATTCAAAGAACGACTTATCTTATACTTTATCTACATTACGCAAAGATCTGTAAAGCGTAACTTCAACACTTCCACACACATAAAGCATCGTGATGCCATCAAGTAAGAATGGACGAGGAAAGATCACGCGGTCGATATCAACGAAGTCTGCAGTTTGGAGTGTCACCACCCGAACCATAGATCATAGGATCTCTAATCAGCTTCAAATTTAGTATCACCATATCAACTTATTCTTATAGAACTTTAGTCTTAAATCCCATAAATGACACCTCGGCTAATATCTGTCGACCCTTTTGAATTTGCGAGATCTATATCATTTTGCTGGACTTTACATGAAATGTAAAGAGATAGCGTGAATTGAATGGTGTCTGATAATGTAATGTCTGAATATCATCTGGGCTGCAGTTACCATAAGCCCTTTTGTACTTTTACCTATATCCCGATCGACTGTAGCGTATGTAGAAGTGGGGCATGAGCTTTGGCCCGTCTGGGAAATAATCATAAAAAAGAAGTAAACCCAGCCATTACCTCTTACACATTATCTAATGTTATAAACTCAAGTCCATGTGGATTGTATCTTTGTTGTTTAGGGGTGCCAAAGCTATATATCTGAATCTTGAACTACCAAAATATATGAGATCCACGGAAATCGCGGCGTGATATCCATTGCGTATGTAACGAAATGCGTAGGATATCTTTTGTATAGTCAACGGCCCGTAATCGCTAATAAATGCGTAATGCCGTAATCTCTGTAATTCACGCGCGTGCGGCCGAATTGCTCAAATATAACTATAAATTTACTGGCATAGACTGTCAATAAGTCTTATACATCGTAGGTACATTAGCGCTGTATACCAAAAAGTAATCTACATGAAAAAAGTATATCGCCTATTCTTGCCGGGTAAATGTGAAGTTACATCTACTATTACGGCAATTACAAAGTAATCTTATCAAACTCATCAATTTTAATACAGCATAATGTGGCTGACTTAGCATAAGTCATATGATGTTTGCCCGCCAATTTTGCCGATACTGTCTGCGAGTCATGTGCCATGTGAACCACTTATTCATATATTCTTGTAAATATAATCATCACCTGTCATCACGTCGACGTAAGCATAATCGCTGCTCACGTATAGACATAATGACATATCCCATATTCTATATCACCAATATAGAACACCTGTCTGTCATTCATTACAATCATCTTGACATCATAAGAGATTAATCAGAAGCCTATCATGCCCATTGTTTCGGTGCTTAGTTTGATCATACAAGAAGTTTCACTGATTTGGGTAAAATTTTCTTCCATCTTTTGGGTAGAAAAACCTCAAATTTATCCATGTAGATTTTAATATCTAATCTCCATTAAAAAAGACTATCCCTGCAGCTAAATTTAATGTACTTCGAAGTTTTAATACGCAATGCAAACACCATCGCCCATGGACATTCTTATAGCGAGAATATATCTGAATAATCTAGATCTTAGTTTGTTTTGTAGCGATCACCAAGTCTCTTTGCTTGTAGAATTGATCCACATCAGCACTAACACCATACGGACCACCGGAACTTGGGTTGGCTTGGGTGGAAGTTTCCGCACAGTTCTGTGGCTTTATGGTTATATGACGCGAGATCAATTTACTCTTAATGGTTTCTCACATGAGACCGCATACGTAGGATTTGCGTACTCTTTATGAATTTAAGATTTACTAGGGTATATAAGGATTAGAAATGCGGACCAAAGATTACCTGTACACTATCTTTGCCAGCATCTATGAGATTCAACCTCTGTCTTTCATTACGATCTTTACTATTTTCATCATTGATCTACTCGACATTAGTTTCTGATTTTATCTATCTTTGAGTTACATGGAAATACATCTTAAAAATGATGCATTTCCTCAATTCCGTATCTCGTGTTCTTGTAAATATTTGTGATTTTCTGATATGAACAGGAAACCAATAAACATTACAATATGTATAATCAGTGAAGTAAATCAATAGTCTTAAGTCTATCTTCTTTTTAGGTGGAGAGGTGTCTTACTGCATAAGACATCCTCATAAAATATTTATAGAATGACTGCTATTTCGCCACTCATAAGTCTTTTGAATTTTCTTTGAGACCTGTGCAAAAAAGAAATGCGTGAAACATTTATACCTCACATATTTTGTACTGCTAGACAAAACTTTGTAACATACGTCATCGCCTCTTACCCAATGCGGTGCACAAGCAAGTGCTGTAGGTGGGTGAATAAAGTGTGTGTTTCCATCTTAATAATCCCATTTGAGCGTAAAGTCGGCAATGCGTCGCCATACCACGTAATCTTCTATTTTTAATCCCTCTTTGTTGGACGATTCTCTGGCACGGTTTATAAAGAACAAATTTCTTTATCACCTCATTCTTACTTTTGAATGATATGCATAACCAATATGTTGCTATCGTCAGCAGGAGTGATATGAATGTTTATACCACCTCTTTATTTCATACCAAGTACAATCACATATATCACTATTATGCCATTCCGTCGGAGCCGAATGGCGAGATCAAACTATGTCGAAGCGCGAGACTATCTGGGACTTCATTGATTTGTTCTTTATGGGCTGACACATCGCCTTTATTTTCTTATTCATATACTACAATTTGCTGCTCTTCAAGATCATTTACATAAATATAAAGGAACTACCGGAATTGAAGTCATCAAAAATCTATACATATCTTGAAGTACATTTTATATACTGTATCATGCAAAACATCGAGAGATCGTAGAGAAACGTCGCAGTAGCACCTGTCTTTGGGCTTGGCCTGCTCACTGCTTTGTGTAGGAGAATCCACCAATCCTCCTATCTGTGCGCCCTCTTTAGTACTACGGATTGAACATAAATCTTTAAGCACTGTTTTAGTAAGAACATAAGCATAGACAACCAAATAATGGCTAATCACGGCTTATACATACCTTCATATATCTATACATATTAAATTATAACACCATTGCTTATCATCTTTACATTCCTATTGCATGTCAATCTTTTTAGGTACATAATGCATATCTTTGGCATATCTTCTATCTATCTTTCTTGTATTTCTGTTTCTATAGCACATATTTCATATTCATTCTATAACTTATTACTTTTTCATATCCTATCATTGCACTCAAATTATGTGATTTCTATCATACTCTGTATCTCTTAAGTGTAAAACTTATAACACCACTATCATATCATATCTGTCATGAGATTTTCCTCTCTGCCCTGTGAATTTATACGTGCCTGCATTGTTATATACTGTCATAAATATGCTGTTATCGTATTTAATGTTCATATCTGTTTTTGTTACGCCGCACTCATATGCTGATTTTATATACATTTAAATTAATAAGTGACTGCTTTACTTCTTGTCTTGTATACTTGTCATCACACTTAGCAATGTTGGCCTTCTCATATCATGTATGTACTTTGCATCATCATGTGCCTTATACTTGTCATTGGTTTATGTTTCATGCACGCAACATGAAGAAGGGATCTGGGAACTACTTTGTTGTACCCAGGAAGTGCTGTATATACCCAGAAAGGTATCATCGCTGTGCGGGACATTGACCTATATGCCCATGTAATAATGTACCGAAGGTATCATCTGCTGTCTCGATCTGCAGCATGCCGAGGCGGTGACCTATGCCGATAATATGATATGCAGAAGGTATCATCGCTTTGTATGAACGCATTGACCATCCGCCAGAACGGCGGCGTAGTGACCACCGGGAACGCATCGTCGAAACATAATCTATGTCGCCGTGGCGGGACACCGATGCCGAACGCTGTCTTTGCGGACTTGTTTCCTGTATATCTATTCTTGGCTTGGCGAATTCTCGCCGGGCAATCAATGTACATATTCATTATATCTCGCATATTCGAATAATTATTGTGCTCGATAATCATATGCGATACTATGATTACTTTAATCGGTCGTTCTCATATTTGTAGCTTCATATCTTAAACTATCATATTTCTTTCTTTACAATACATGTATATCATTTCATATATATCTATTCTATATCGCATTTCGTTCATGTTTTTAGTATTCTTATTCATCTCTTCCTCTTGTATTCATATCATGTTCTATCATATATTTGTTTGGTGACCAAAAGACATATACAAATTATGACACTATTATAAAGGACTGTCTAATCGGCTGGCAGCCATAAAACATTTGCACCCACAGTGACATATAGATCAGCTTACTTATACTAAGTATAAGCATTATCTGCCAAAAGGATTATTATCTAATCTGAAACAATAATGTAACATTTTTGTGCGTTATGTTCGCAGCTGTGTATTCATTAGAACTGGCCTAAGTAAAATGAAATCTGTTTTAGTAGTTTTATCCCATTATACTCAACGAAGTCTGCAGTCAGAACAATGTTAAGTGGATTGAGATCGGAAATATCGATCTACGAGAGATCATAAAGGTGATAACTGCCTGAACTGCTGAAATCTGTACTATTGGACTCTTGATGGGCAGGTAGATGGAAGCTTTGGAAAATACTAAAATAATGAAGAGCTAAAAGGTGGATGTGGCAAAATGGATGAATGCGGAAATAATAAATACAGAGTAGGCCCGAACGTTATCTTTGAGGAGCATGGAAAATAGGCTATTATGAAGCATCGAATTCTGGGAATTACGCTATGCGTTTTGCTTGTAAATCAAACGAGATTAAAACCTAATTCGGGAATATGATGAGTGGGTTGGGATCTCCCGGGCTTACCGTTAGGTATCTGTCTTACGCACTGTTCTCTCAGAAGACGATCAATAGGATAACTACCTGTCTTAAGGATTGTACTATTCTTGAATATTTTCTTTCTGTACTATATACAACATGGATGCAAATATATCTCGTCAAAGATCATGCGTGAGTTTACCTTTATGCAGTTTCTCATCTCTGAGTGGAATGGCACCATTCTTTCCCGCGGTGAATCTTACCGCTGTCGGGGATTGAATTGCTATTAGAGATGGGGCGGGACTCTTCGCGAAACTTAAGTGAAAAATGACTGACCCCATTCTGAATCCGTGAAGAGGATTGTCGATTATTCACATAACTTTAGATCGACAATATCAGAATTCAGCATACGCCGAAGTATTAGGTAAATATAGGGAATGTGCTCTTATATTAATAACTGGAGACCTCTGAATCAGGCTTGAGACAGTCGTTAATGAATTATGAGATAACGATCAGCGGATCAATATGAAGAAAATACCAAGACCGGCAAATGGAGTACAGCGAAGTGCGGCAGTAATAAATAAGTAACAACACAGGAAGATATTTCTGACCAATAGCGCGGGTTTCTAAATCATCGATATTACACCCATACAATAGCTTACGATTAAGAAAGCAATCAAGAATAGGCAACTCCGGTAGTTCGACCTGGGTACTTTGTCCAAATTCAAACAACCAGACAAGAATTCAAGGAAAATAGAATTCTCGATTCAGCTAAAAACTTTAATGGGCCTAACGCTCGTATCCAAATTTGAAATAAAGAACAAACTAATTCAAAAATACAAAAACAAAGTTACCAAAGAAAAGAAAATTGTTAATGGAGCCTTCAAAGAACCCATATCTCTCTTTCAAGTCGCAAAAGATGCTGCTCCTCTCCAAGAGCGCCTAATGCATTTGATAGGTTCCTCGTCATTCTAATTTCGATGCACCTCATTGTGGATTTCAAGTTAATCGCCCATTTATCGATACCGCCGCAATTTAATGACGCCGCGACATCTGTCTCCGCTTATGCTCGCAGTATGCCTTTGTTCGTCGCTACATGTCTTAGTAAAGCCGAGTGTCGCTGACGTTTCCAAATGTTGTCGGACTTCTTTCTTTGAGGAACCGATGTCGCTACGCCAATGACGCAATTTTAACTCTTTACTTGATGTCGCAATGCCTAGATGTTGTCGCGAACACCTTTAATTTTTTTGTAGTTTGATGTCGCTTAATTTATTCCTTGCTTCGTCATCGCGTAATGATGTCGCCAATTTCAAGTCTTCTCTGTTCGATGTCGCGGAGAAGCAGGTGTTGTCGCGAATTTCTTTTAGTAACCGACGGTCAGCCACTATTGAATGATGTCGCGACCTTCTTTTCT
This sequence comes from Tetrastigma voinierianum, assembly GCA_016808115.1. Classification (NCBI taxonomy): domain Eukaryota; kingdom Viridiplantae; phylum Streptophyta; class Magnoliopsida; order Vitales; family Vitaceae; genus Tetrastigma; species Tetrastigma voinierianum. The sequence continues at coordinate 204,913 of JAEQBH010000977.1, forward strand.
TTGTGTCGATGTCAGCGACTTCGATTCTCAGAAATGATGTCGCGATCTTCTTCCGCATGCTCACATAAATGTTCAATCAATTGTTTATCTTATGTCGCGACTTCCGACCGGCGTCACGACTTACGGTTCACTCAGACGGGAGCGAATTCACAAATGACTACCTCAAAGGGATGCCTGACGCAATTCTTCTTCATCAATTCATTGTTGCCCGACTGAGTTTCTCGCCACGCCTAGCTCTTTCGCTTCCATTACTTCATATACTGGTTTTGTGGTCGCGACCTGATATGAATTTCATTGCCATCAAGGCTTCACCACATCGTATTCTTTGATCCCAGCGCCTTCCGGGCCGCAAACTCCTTCAGCCAGTTATATCATTAATACTCATCCACCTTCTGCTCCTTTTACTGCAAAAATTCCTCTTTCGACTCTCATTTATAATAGTTAGTTATTCCATATTTCTGAACATAAATCAGTCTTTTTATATAAAAATCAATCAGAAAAATGGACTGAAAATGGATGACTTTTAAGCTCATCAATATTCATCTCATATATTAGCATATAACATTTGCATATAACCTATCATCATGCATGCATTTACTCATTCTTATATTCATACATGCTTATCATTCGTGTACATGTACTCATTCCTTTGCTTTGTCAAGCCTTTACTTATCTCTATCGCTCTAACACTTATGCATTTCTTATCATGTGTTCCTAGTATGTTCCATCTATTCATTTAGATATGTCTACCATATATTCATATCATACAATCTTATTTTCATATCATGTCATCTTACTAGAATTTCTTATATCTGTTAACTTATATCTTCACGATTTATCGACTATCGTATCTTATGACATATACCTATACATTTCTATACTTGTACGTTTATATACTTTCTATACCTTTCATGTGTTCATCTTTCATGCCTTATCATTTTATTCTTTTCTTCTTATACTCCCTTCATAAATCTACGCTATTGATATTTCTGTTCGTATCTATCTCTTCTTATCATGTATTCCAATCGACATTACCCATGACAAGCACTTCTGGTACAACAATCATAATTTCAGATGGATACCGAATGCCATTAAATAGCATAGGGTTAGATTCTAATTCAATGAGCTCTATAAAGTCCCATAACACCTGAATCGAGTTCGAACTAAGGAGTTATGACTAAGTCGAGGTCATACCGAATAACCCTAGACGACTCGACCGTTTCAGTTGATCCGACCTCTGTGAACCTCGGGTCATATACCTTAGTTTGACAATCTTCTATCCTCCTCAGGCATATGAATGGGATTCTGACTCAATGGGATTTCCATAGAGTCCAAGAACACCAAACGGAGTTCGAATCAAGCGTTTTTACATCTTCCAAGCCGGGCGCCATACGTAGCTAACCCACCGAGCCGACTAATCGTCTTGAATGAAGCTGACCTGGTTGAGCTTGGTCTAACACCTCGGTCTGACATCTAATGTCCTCCTCATGCATATGAATATATTTTTGACTCAATGGACTTTCCATAGAGTCCAAGAACACCCAAAACGGAGTTCGGATGAAGGAGTTATGACCTTCCGAAGTTGGAGGTCATACGTAGTTAACCTAGACGAGCTGACCTGAATTCGCTGAGCTGAGCTGACCTGGGTAAACTCGGTCATACACCTCGGTCTGACACCTTCTATCCTCCTTAGGCATATGAATGGATTCTTGACTCAATGGGATTTCCATAGAGTCCAAGAACACCCAAAATGGAGTTCGACGTAAGAGCGTATGACCTCCGGGGTCGAGGTCATACAGCAAGAACCCACCGAAGCTGATCCTCGACCGACCGGAAGTTGACTGACCCGGTAAACTTGGTATGATGACTTCTGGTCTGACCTCTATCCTCCTAGGTATATGAATAGATTTTGACTCAATGGGCTTTCCACAGAGTCAAAGAACCCAAATCAGAGTTCGGACGAATGAGTTATGACCCTCCAAGTCGGAGGTCATATCGTAGTCACACCCGCATTTGTTCGACCTCGAACTGACCGAGTCGATCTCGACCTCGCAAACTCCGGCCCGACACCGCCATCCCTCCTCAGGCATATGAATAGACTTGACTCCAATGGGCTTTCCATAGAGTCCAAGAACACCAACAGTCGAGGTCATAATGAAGCCACCTGCACGAGTCGACCCGAACAGATCGTCCGAGTGCCGACCTCGCCAGCTAACCCCAAGAACACCGACCTCCTCGGCCGACCTCTACATGCTGACCTCTACAGGATGAGGTCTACAAGCTGACCTCTACTGACCTCTACATGCTGACCTCCACAGGATGAGGTCTACAAAGTTGACTTCTAATCGACCTTCTACAGATGAGGTCTACAAGTCGACCTAGGCAAGTATCGCTAACTTAGCTCCATGAGGTCCAAATTGAGAAATTAAAGCCTAACATCATCAATTGATGTGGTTGAGGCTTGCCGAAGGACTCACTTCCAAATTCCCTTTATTTCATACCCAAAAATCAGCTCTAAGGTCCGTCTAGTTGACCCGAACTGGCCAAACTGACCCGACCCGACCTAACTGAGCTGACCTCGGAAAAAGGACCATAACTTGATCTAAGGAGGTCCAAATTGAGAAATTCAAAAGCCTAACATCAATTTCATTGATGTGGCTACAATTTACTAGAAGGACTCACTTCCAAATTCTCTTTATTTCATACCCAAAAATCAGCTCTGTTGTCCGGTTGTTGACCCTAACGCTGAATCAAACCCACCAGACCTAACTGAGCTGACCTCGGTAAGCATCATAATCCTCGTCTACATAGTCCAAATCGGGAAATCTAGTGTCCTAACATCAATTTCATTGATGTGGCTACAATTTACTAGAAGGACTCACTTCCAAATTCCCTTTATTTGATACCCAAAAATCAGCTCTAAGGTCCAGCTAGTGCATATGATCAAAATAGGGAAATTTTTCTTGGTTCAGATTGCAACCAAACCTTTCTCGAAACACATATATAGGAGCCTTAAAGTTATTCAACTAACCCTACACCGAAATGAGTTTAGAGTTCCCAAACCCAAACCATACACAAGGAGGAGGGGTTCTAAAACCATGTATATAAACTTTCTGTATCAAAACTAAAATACTTCCATACTCCCACATGGCCTATACAAAACTATACTCAAATTCCATACCAATACTATAGTTCCATACAAACCCAAGACATGTATCCATACCGTGATCTTCTTCTTCTTCTTCTTCCTTTCTCTTCTCTTCTTATCCGTTTTTGTTTTTCTAAGACCAAAATAAGATATTTACTTTGGCCTATCCCCTTTTATTTCATATTTTCCAGTCAAAGGAGGAACTTTCCTCCCTTTTCCTTCAAGCCACTTGCCTCTTCCACAATTTTCTTCCTTATTTTATTCTAATATCTTTCTTTATTACTCCTTTGGCCCTCACTTTCATTTTTATTTCAATTCAATTTATCAAAATCCTACTTTGGCATATAAATTATTAAATTATGACCCTTGAGTCATGAATTGGTAAATTATTAAGCATCCTTAACTCAAGCAGATGATCCCAAGCTTGCTTATTTTTATCTTTATTTTATTTCGGATAAATATACTTTTCCTTTTATTATACCCTAAACATGTCCGAAAACTGTTAGGGTATATTTCGGGGTGTTACAACTATGGATTAAGTCAAGAGGTGTAGTGTGTCTCTCAATGCTTTGAAAGGATGACCTGGCTAGTTTTGTCTCAACACAAGTCTCACACTTATGCTTGGAATCAATTTGGAATGTTGGTATATGATCTAAAGAAGTATATATATCACCATTAGGGCTTTTAAAGAAGTATATATATATATATATATATAGAAGAAGAAGATATATATATATATAGCATATATATATATATATATATATATATATATATTCCTAATTATCATTAATTCATTTTTGTGAAGAATATTTATTGGATAATTCTTGGGTTGTTATAGTATTGTAATATTAAATTTCCTTGTAGAATAAGGAAATTGTTAGGAATACCGTAATAAATATTATAGACCAGGAAAAGTTATGAGAGAGATAGACTTGTAAAAGATATATGCGATGTCATGTTTTGAGGAAATGGGAGTATTGTGAGGTATTTTCTCGATATAATAGGCATTATATGTTTTTTTATTTTTCCCTAATCGTTGCAATACTCTAATACTCCAATCTTGTACTTTGTTTTTTCAAAAAAGCAGAAAGACTCTCTATTGTAAAGGCTTTACAATGTCTACAAAGATATAAAGGTTTGAGGGAATGGTATTGTGAGGGTTCTTCTCAGCATTTTGGGAATATATTCTAGGGTTTTGTGATTAATCCCTAATCACAACAATACTATAATCCTTGCTACTAATGCTTTTTTCGAGTTATGGTGTTTTGAAAGACCTTTTAGATATCTTTTCAGTTCTTTGAAAGCATAAGGATGAACAATGAGATGTTACTGGAGCCTCTAGTTCGAGACTTGAAGCTTTGGAGTTCATGTTTAGCTTTTATGTGGTACTCTATCAAATTGAATAATGAGCTATATTAGTGTTTTGTGTAGGGTGACTAGAAGGATTTTGAGCATGTCCATTTGTCTTAACACTATGCACTTGTCACCTATGAGATTTTCTTGGGCCCTATAGTTCGATATTTGAAGCTTTGGGGGTTCATGTTTAGCTTTTCTCTGGTGCTCTTTCAAATTAATAATAAGCTATATTAGTTGATATTCTTATGTGTTTAGTGTAGGGTGATGGGAAGGATTTTGAGCAAGTCCATCTGTCTCAACATTATACACTTGTCACCTGTGAGACTTGCCATATATGTCAATCTTTAGCCACCTTCACATTAGCAACTACACTGAACGAGTAAACAATTTGAATATGATTATTTACTAATTGAAGTTGTTCAGTGATTTTCTATAATTTTTAGGCTATTTTAAACTTTGTAAAGGTTATGGAAACATGGTAACATGACCTAAAAGCCATTGGGATGTGATTTAATGTATAAATAACAAAATAATGTTTCTACAAGTAATAAAAATTAAAAAAATTGAATATCAAATAATTATTTGAACCTTGAAAAATAATTGACTTTTTTTTTTATTTAAAATGTAACACTACATATTTTAATAAATTAATTTTTATTTTTGAAATAAATTAATATAACATAAAAGAATGTAAGACAAGTTTTTTTTTTTTTTTTTTTTTAATCAAGAAGCTGTATAGCCCTAAAGTGCTTAGTTGTAATAGGAGAGAAGTAGTAAAATTGTATGAATCTATTTTTATCCATAAGTTAAATCCCAGTAAATTATCTTAACACGTAGAATCATATTTTTATTATTTGAATTTTAAATTATCTTTTAAAAGTAATGGATTTTATCTACTCAATTAAAAAAAACATTAATACGGTTTTATGTTGAAGAGAAGGAATAGAATTTATCTAAACTAATTTTTATTTATAAATTTCAATTTTTTTTTATTTGAGCTTCAATTTTGTTTTTGATGGATAAATTTATTTTATTCCCGTTTGTCTTTCAGGTCTTGATTGTATCGCTCCTCATTAAATTACTACATCTATTAGTGAATCCAATTTATAAAATTATTTTAATTGGAAATCTAATTGTCTAGCAAGAAAGAAGTCAAAAGAATAATACCACGAGGGAAATAATAGAATCACTTTAAATAAATTTTTGTGCGTAAGCTTGATTTAGAGTTTATTTATGAAGTAAAGGAAATGATTACAAGAAAGTACACTCCCTAGTCTCTACCGTAGGATGAGTATATTTTGAATTTGGGAGAAAGGAATTCTTAATTTTTTATTTTTTATTTCTAGCTGAAAATATCTTATGAAATCTTTAATTGAGTTAATAACAAACAGTTGCTTAATACACAAGGAGAGTAAGTAGTGAGAATAGAAACTCTTAGATCGAGTTTCCCAAGAAACGAAAATTAGAAATTATATCTGTATATATTTAGGACACAAGAGGGCAAGTCATTCTCATCAACTTTCTCTCAGTGCCCTTACACTCACTCGTTTCTTTCCCCTCTCACAACCCACTTTTCATCTTGGTTTTCTTTGAAGATGGAAGGTTTAGACTCAACTGGTTTGCCCAAAGATTGGCTTTCTTTGAAGCCAATCAGTTACAGTACTACTGACGAAGAACATGATCGGAATGCAATATTAGAGGTAAGATTTGAATGCAATACCAGGCGCGAAAGGTCTGGTTCTTCAATGTCCTTCAACCGTCCAATATTCAGAGGTAATTACCTTGACGATCAAGGCGGAAGATCAAGGAGTACTGAAGCGAACCAGAATATGACTTGTAGAAGTTTCCGATCAGAAGAAGAAGCCAAGTGCCCTGTTTGTTCTAGAAGCTTCGGTTCGATGAAGGCGATGCATGGGCACATGAGGTGCCATCCCGAGAGAGGGTGGAGGGGGGCCAAGTGCCCTGTTCCGCCGCCGCCTTCTTCCGCCAAGAAGAGTGCTTCTTCCTCCTCCGATATGTTGAGCCATGCCTCGACCACGACATCCACTCAGGTTCTATCTGATATTAGTCCTTCTCCGTCTCATATCCCATGGACAATAAAAGGAAAGAGGGGCCAAAAAGGTAATATCATCATCAACCCATCCAAGAAGCTGAAGATGGACGAAAAAGGGGCTTCTTCCGGTTCGAGCGACAACCAAGAAGATTCTGGAAACAAAAGCAATATTGCATCTTGGAAGGAGGATCTGAAACTAGGGTTGAATTATGGATCGGAAGAAGTTGAGAGGAACAAGAAGAAGAAGAAGAAGAGTCGTAGAATTAGTATTGATAAGAAGGCATCATCATCATCATCTTCTGATGTTGAGGAGGAAGAAGGCCACAAGTGTACGACCTGCAAGAAGAGCTTCCCGACGGGTCAGGCTCTTGGGGGTCACCAGACAATTCACCGACGACGGAAGTCCGCCCAATTGGTTTTTCCAGAAGAAGCCAGCTGGCACAATGCAACACCAAGAGTTCCCGCCTATTTTGATCTCAATGAGCTTCCCCCAGAGTTCAGGGCAGAGGCTCCTAGATAGATATATTATATTCCTTCATTAATTTCCATGCATATGGGTAGTTATTACAGTCTTAAAATCTAGCTACCGGGTGGAACAGCTGATATGCATGTATTTCTTTTCTGTTGGATTTATATTTTATGCTTCCTTCAGCTCCAAGAGTAATTGAAAGCTGGAATATTGTTATATGTCTTTTAGTAGGCATGAATTTGTGTATCTCTAGAAACAATCAATACTAATATTAATATTACAGTTTTTTTTTAGATATATTCACTTTGCATTTTATGGTTGTAGTATTTTTATAGTGACATGACCCGTTCACCCATCCCCCTTCTCTACTCAGGCCTGGTCTCAAGGGCCAATATTATTACAGATTAGGTTTTAGTGTTTTTGCTACAAATAATAATGAATGTGTTTAGGAAAAAGATAGGCTCAGTTGTAACATACTTTATGCTTATTTTTAAAGGTCAGTTTAAAGTTAGTAATATATCAATTTTTAAAATATATTATATTGATATTTATTTTTAAAAATGTATTATTTTGAAACAAAACTCAATTTCTTCTACCAAAGCATATCTTTAGTTTCTTCTATAGCTGTAGAAATAATGAGCCGCTGCCATATACGAACCAATAGTTACAAATAAGTTCCTACCCGCAACCAATGAATCATAATATAAGAAAAATGGTTCTCGCCCAAAACTCTTCTCATGAACATTTCATTTCAATTTCTATATGTTACTCTTAGAAAAATGGGTTTGAGCATAATAAATTAGCTATTTTTGAGCTAAAATTACAATGGATCCCACAAATTCTTTTCGGTGGGTCCACATGAGAATGTATTCTTCTCTATGAGGAGATGAAAATTATATATTGAGTTGCTCAAAACCATTAAGGAGTGAATTAGAAATTACCTCAAAACATTATCCTTTGAAAATGGTAACAAAAGCGTTAGTTCAAGGAAAGCTCAAGGTCCCACACTCACTTTAACAAGACATTTAAAGTTGTATATACACCTACCTTATAGTAGGGAGCTCCGGCGCAGACCCCGGGCTCATGGGGCGAGACCTAACTCATGCTTGGTTCACCACACACGCGCGCCACCGTCGCCCCGCCCCAGGCTCGGGTTCGAGATGTATACATATCCTTAATTTTTGTTTTAAACATTAAACATCAAGGTTTGGCGTGGGTTACCATTTGACTCCAAACGCCACTTGGAAGTACTGGTTGACTGAATGGACCCTTTCTTCTCCAATGTGCATACGACCACTTAAGCTTCACAGTATATTCAATCAAGCATGAGCAAGTCTATACCAGGATATAGAACCAAGCATTTTGTAGATCATCAAAATATCTTATTCTTCCTTCCTTTCTTTTATGAGAGAAGTTTTGAACAACTTCGTCTAACAACCAACCACTGGAAGTGCTTTCCATCGTGTTGGGAGATCATTTTATCCCGGAGACGACTTACCAAGAACTCGGCACCATCACAGGGCAATAAATCGTTTTAAGGAAATTAAGGTTCAACACAAAGACTCGATCGCTTTCTAACTTCGCTCCCGCTTCTCGCAAACAAAGTTACATCTTATCGCTTTAAATCATTTTCTTTCGCTCGCTTGCATCTGTTTCGTCACTTTTGTTCACAAACAGGTTTTTTGGTTTAATACTTATATAGGTTAAAGACTCCCTTAACAATCTTAAGACGAATTTATGTATTTTAAATATAGATATCGCTTTGAACTACGCTCGAATATAGACTATCGCACCGTGTTGATCAACATGTGCTTGTCTGGTCATTTTTAATATTGTTTTTAGTTCTGTTATTTCTTAAAACAATAATATGTTTTTTTTCATACTGTTTAATTGCTAAGAATTAGTTCAGTTATTTCTTAAATTCAATATACTGTCTATTCTGGTTTATGCAAGAATTACAGAACTTCTAGTGCACTGTTTCTTTTAATATTGTTTTTAGTTATGTTATTTCTTAAAACAAGAACTGCTTGCAATACCGCTGACATTCATAATTTAATATATCGCTTCTCGCAAACAATAATACACGATCTTACTCCTATCGTGGTGCCTCCTCCAACGCCCAGCATGGGCGCTAACGACCGCAGTCACTGAGGTAGTTCTAAAATTTAATGGGATAGAGTTCAAAAGGTGGCAACAAAAGATGTTGTTCTACCCGACCACCTTAAATTTGGCTCGTTTTCTTCAAAAGGATGCTCCCGCGATCGGGCGAAAATGAAATTGACAGTGTGGTCAAGCCGTGGAAGCATGGAAGTATGTCATTTCAGGTCGCAACTACCTCCCGAATGGCTTGACAACACACGTATAATGTGTATTGCGCCTTCAATGTAAGAACTATGGGAATCTCGACAAAAAGTACAAGACTGAGGATGTGCTCAAGAAGTTTGTAAAGGGGAAAATTTTAGCTACAAGATGCTTGATCTCAAGATCGTGATCGCCAGTTCAAGATCTAAAAGTGATTTTGCATGACATACATGCATGATGTTCCCGTTGAATTCCTTCCGCCGGTCGCAATTATTGAAAAAGTCACACCACTATGGAAAGAATTTAAGAATTACCTAAAGCATGTTTAAGGAAACGGTGATCAAGACTTGATAAGTGAGGTCGAGAATGAGGAAGACAACCGCATCCGAGAAGAAGTAGCAAGGCCATCATGGAATCCAAGGCCAATGTCAGGAACAAGCGCACTCCCACAATAACAAGAAGAGGGGAAGACAATGGCAATGGTCCCAAGCAAGGTCCCACGAAAGTTCCAAGTGCTATAGCGCATCAAAGGTGCAATCCATGCAAGGATCACACAGGAACAAGTGGAATCCAAAGAAGAAACGCTCAAGCCAATGTGGATCAAGTAGACGATGTTCAGACATGAACCCTTCACCGTAGTCTTCGCAGGTGAACTCATTGGCAAGAACAAGGAATGGTAGGACAATGGGCTACTCATTATGTTTGTTTCAGACAAGAAGATGTTCTCATCATATCAAACCATAGATAATGGAGAACAACTCTTTATGGGAAACTCCTCTTTCCAAGAAGGCCAAGGAAGGTAGTGCTGAAAATGACATCTGTGGGCAAGGGAACTTACTCTAATGATGTATTGTTTCAGGCGTAAATTCAGCAATCTTAGTGGTTTCGATCATCGCTGAACAAGAAGGGTCGTCAGGTATTTGTCCTCGAACTTCATCCTCACAAAAAATGGATGTACGTGGGGAAGTGGTACATGAGCAACGGGCTCTTCAAAAATGAATGTAATGACTATTGTACCTCCCATTAAGAATATTAATAATAAGAACATGTCTTCGCTTATGTCAATCTTCAAACGGGTATATGCCTGATTCTGTGGACATGTTAATCTATGATACATCATATGATTAATTAATATGGAATGCTCGTTTAAATTTAAAACATCCAAATCATAAATTGAGATTTGTGCGGAATCTAAACTTATAAGAACTTCTTTCCAGTCAATTGAAAGAAGTAGTGAACCTCTAGAATTAATACATTCAGATATCTATGATCTGAAATTTATTCAAACGAGATGTGGTAAAAAATATTTTCTTACATTAATTGATGATTGCACAAGATACTGTTATGTTTACTGTTGAATACACAAAAGAGCAATAATTATATCGGAATTTAGCACCTTCAAGTCATACTTTGCTCACATTTTGCATAAGAATAGGTACTTTTAATTGTTTTCGTGTTTATGGACTTGTACAGGTTTTTTAGGTTTCATAGATAATTGTTACAAGGGTTCAGGTCCGTAGTTTATCACGGATCATCGAGATGATGGCAACCACAGAAGTTTCAAAGTGCAACAATGTCGGAAACAAGTGAGGGCACTTGTACTCTAAGACAACTCTAACCTCAGACGGCACACCCATGCCGTAAATCAACATATTAACCCACGCAGATGTGCCTCTAACTGCACTAAAGACACCCAAGCTAGAATCAACAACCGCCAACCCGTAATCGGCACCGACATGTAAGATTTGTGGAATTGAGCAGAATAACATTCTAATGCAAGGGTACGATAGTCCTTCAACCACATCAACTCGAGATCACATGGAAAAGGGTATAAAAGCCAAAGAAAAGGAGAAGGCGCTTTGATTCCTATGGCTCAGTTTCTGCTTAAAAAGAGTGTTCTTCATAGTTTAGGCTAGGTTTAGAGAGTGTGGTTGAAGACTTTACCTTCTCGCAAATTTTGGATTTCAAGTTCATGTAACCTTTCAGCTAGATCACTAACTCGCTTTCTCCTTCGCATTTCGTGTTTTGAATATTTGTTTTGCAATTGAAGTTTGATTTTCTCAATTCTCTTATGAATAATTTCTCATCAATTATGATTTGCTTATAATCTCTATGAAGTTCTAAACTTTTATGCCGGGGTTCTACTTAAGGAAACTCACCCGATCAAGGTAAGAACCTCAATTCCTTTTATACTTCAATGCGACAGGATGTTCAGCACTTGTAGAGAAACTTTACAAAAACCTTAGTCAAGATCCTTGACAACAACGTGTGAACGAGATCCTCAGACACGCTGTGGTTGATTACAAATGCAAGCTAATAGTCCAATTACTGTCGAACAAGTGTTTAACATCCCCGATCATTTTTTTCACTCTAAAAGAGCTTTTTATGCAAAATCTTCCGTTGAAGTCCATTCATCAATGGCTCTTAGATGAGATTGTGAACCAAGAGGTGGGAATTACCTGATCAATGGTGAGTGGAACCCTAAGAGCCCCATTAATCATCTTCTTGTTTTAAAATAGTCTATTTGATTAATTACTCAATCAACCAACCACAACCCCATAATTTCGTTTTTCAAATACACATCTTTTGGAGAATAGCTCAAGGGCGATCAACTAAAGACCACTACTCCGGAGATGACCCATGGACTCCCACACAAGACATAATGTTAGACAACCTTAATTCCTACGCTTGGGAATAAAATTCAGCATACGAATAAAGAACGAAACATTTTTGGCGCCGTTGAGCAAGAAGGGCTTCAAGTTGGTATTTGTCTCAGATAACTTCATCCTCACCAAAAATGGGATGTATGTGGGGAAGGGGTACATAAGCAATGGGCTCTTCAAAATGAATGTAATGGCTATTGTACCTCCCATTAAGAATATTAATAATAAGAACATGTCTTCCGCTTATATGCTTGAATCTTCAAATGTGTGGCATATAGGTCATACATTTAATTACGACATATCATACAGACACTAATATGGAATGTTTGTCTAAATTTAAAATAGATCCAAATCATAAATTGTGATTTGTGTGGAATCTAACTATAAGAACTTCTTTCCAAATAATCAAAGAAGAAAGAACCCTAGAATTAATACATTTTAGATATCCAGGATCCTAAATTGTATTCAAACGAGAGTGTGGTAAAAATATTTTCTTACATTTAAATTGATATTGCAAAGATACCCTATGTTTACCTATTGAGAAAGAAAGATGAGGCATTGGAAATGTTTCAACATTTCAAGAATGAGGTGGAGAACCAACTCGATAGAAAACTATATAAGAAGTGATGTATATGGTGAATATGAAGCACCTCGGGTGATTTTTGGTTCACAACATGGTATAATACACCAAACTACGCTCTATTCACCTCTTCAACAAAATGGGGTTGTCGAATACAAGCAACGTAACTTTAAAAGAAATGATGAATGCATTATTATTAAGTTCGAACTACTCAAAATTCTGCTGGGAACTAATTCTTTCTTCGCAGTCTATATTCTCAACCGAATACCTCAAAAGCAAAACCACAATCCTCTATGAGTCACTGAAGGCTTTAAAACCTTTCTACAAATACTTAAAAGTGTGGAGGTGAGTTTCGCTAAGTGATGTACCTATACCTATGAAGGTTAAAATGTGACCAAAACAATTGATCAGGAGCCATCGGTATGCACATATTAGTAGTAGTATATCGCTTTCTGATTCATGTGAATCCTAAATTCTATATGGCATTTACTAATATCGAACTGAATGCATCTTGAAAAATGTATTTCCCTTCAACCAATACGTGAGTCGAACTCAAGTAAAAGAACTCGCGCACAGGCGTGAGTCAAGGCCAACAAGATGACGATGAACCTAAACGCGAAGAAAAGAACTAGGAACATCAAAATCTGTCAAGATTTTCTAACGATTTAGTGCTGAAGATTAGCCTCAAAGCTTTAAAGAAGCAAATGTCGAACCCCTAAGCTCCGCATATTGAAAGAGGCTATAAACGATGAAGTAGAATCCATCTCGGCAAAATCATATGTGGGAACTAGTGATCTTCACCAAAGTTCAAAACCTCTAGGATATAAATGGATATTCAAGAAGAAAATTGTTTTATGGATCTATTGATAAATATAATGCCAAACTAGTTATCAAAGGTTACAAGAAAAAGGAAGGCTTGGACTATTTTGATACCTATTCACCAGTAACAAGAATATCATCCATTCGAATGTTAATAGCTATTGCAGCTATACACAATCTTGAGATACATCAAATGGAAGTAAAGACAGCTTTCTTAAATGGTGACTTTGATGAAGAAATCTACATGGAACAACCCGAAGGGTTTATTATTCCAGGTCAAGAAAATAAAGTTTGTTAGCTTGTTAAATCCCTTTATGGATTAAAGCAAGCACCAATGCAGTGGAATGAGAAATTTGACAGTGTAATGATGACAAATGGATTCAAAATCAACGAGTGTGACAAATGTGTATATGTCAAGAACACCGAACATGGGGCTCATATTATTCGCCCCTATGTCGATGATATACTCATTATGGGTAGCAATAACGAAGTCATTAAAAACTACCAAGGAAATGTTCACCAATAAGTTTAATATGAAAGACTTAGGTGTTGTCGATGTTATACTTGGGATAAAGATCTCTAAAACATCAAATGGACTAACATTATCTCAATCACATTACATTGAGAAAATTCTCAAGAAATTTAAACAAGATGATAGTAGTCCAATGAGAACACCTGTAGATGTAAATCTACATCTATTAAAAAATAATGGCAAAAGCCTATCACAACAAGAATATGCATAAGAAATTGGTACCGATGTATGTCACAGAGTCAGACTCAGACAAACATAGCTTTACACTCGTTAGCAAATTGAGTAGATATCAGCAATCCAGTCCCACCATCGAAGGCAATAGCTGTAGTTTTCGAGGTATTTGAAATACACCCAAACTATGGATTGCACTCTACCAAAATATCCAAGAAGATTTGAAGGATATCAAGGATACCCACTGGATATCCGACACCAAAGACTCAAGTCCATAAGTGGCTATCTATTTTACACTGGTGGTGGAGTGTCTTGGAAATTCCTTCAAGCAAACGCGCATTGCTGATCCACGATGGACCGAGTTTATTGCACTAGATAAAAAGCCAGAAATAGCCGAGCGGCTTCATTCTTAGAAGATATTCCAATGTGGCCACAACCTGTGCCTGCTATCTGCATTCATTGCGACAGTCAATCAACAATTGGTAGAGCATAGAGTCATATATATAATGGCAAGTCTCGACACATTAGTCGAATACATAATACCGTAAGACAACTTCTCTCTAATGGTATTATGACCATTGAATACATAAGGTCAAAAGAGAACATTGCGGATCCTTTAACTAAAGGTTTGACCAGAGAGCAAGTAAGTAAATCATCGAGGGGAATGGGTTTAAAGCCTATACACTGAAGAGTCGCCATAATGGCAACCTAACCTAGCAACTAGAGATCCCAAGATCTAGGTTCAAAGGGACAACCGAATTTTGTGTGACTCATTGAAGATCACTATGGAGAACAAATCTCCTACTTGTTCCTATGATCATAATAGTGATGCATGCAGCATTAAACAAGGTAAGCCACACTTTTAATGATTCTTATATCTTGTTACAGACAAGTGGGGTATAGCAGAATACCTTCCATAAGAAGCCAATTTGAGGTGGGAGTGAGAACCGGCCTGCTCTATGAGAATGATAAAGGCTAAATTTATGAGCACTCACAAACCAGAATTTTTCAGGCCCAAAATGAACACAATCGCGAGGAACCAACTCGTGTTGTGAAAGATTCTCAGGTGAATGCTATCGGCTTCAGGTTTACACAAAATGATCGAAAGCAAAGCCAAGACATCATGTTCACTGATCAATCAGTAATCCCGATAGCATTTTACAAGGGAAGGTTCAAGGGCACAAGCTACCTTCCTCTATATAGAAAATTTCCAACTGAACTCTCTCTTAGTGTCAACATGTCATTTGCATTAATTTCAGTCAATTTCATTCATGTGGGGGATTGTTGGAAAATGGCTCGAAAAAGCATAATAAATTAGCTATTTTTTGAGCTAAAAATTACAATGGTCCTACAAATTCTTTTCTGCGGTCAACATGGGAATGTGTTCTCCATGAGGAGACGTAAGACATATATCGAGTCGCTTCAAAACCATTAAAGAGTGAATGAAATCGCCTTCAAACATCACCCCTCAAAATTCCAGAACAAAAGGCTTAGTTTTCAAGCCAGGTTCCATATCGATGGGAACAAGACTTTTAAAGGGTATATATACACCTACCTTGTAGTTAGGTTTGAGCCCCAAGGGGCACCCCAGTTTTGTGGAAGGGGGAGGACCTAGCTTATGCTTGGTTCACCACACACGCGGGCGCACCGCCGTCGCCCCACCTCGCCCCACCGCCGTCGCCCCGCCCTACACCAAACTAGGCGGGGCTCTGCCCGGGCTCGATGTGGCTACATCCTTGTTTTGTTTTAAAGACAAACACCGGCTTCGTTGCATGGGTTACCATCGGAGTCCAAACGCCGCCGTTTTGGAAGTATCACTAATCACTGACGCTTTCTTCTCTGACAGACATGATCATGACCGGATCAACAATCACGAAGCAAAGTTTATAAATGGGGATATAGAACTAAGCATTTTAGGATCATCGAAACATTCATTCTTCCTCTTCCTTTCTTTTTGAGACCAAGTTCTGAACAACTTCTGGTTTTCTACAACCAACCACTGTAAGTGCTTTCCATCGTGTTGGGAGATCATTTTATCTTGGGAGATGAATTGCCAAGAACTTGAAGCACCACTGCGAGGGCAATAAATCATCTTAAGGAAATTGTGTCCAACACAAGACTTGATCAGTTTCTAACTTCTGCTCCTGGTTTCTGCAAACAGGTTACATCTTATTGCTTTAAATTGTTTTTCTTTTTTGTTTTGTTTGTGACTGTCTATCTGGCCATTTCACAAATGTGTTTTTCGGGTTTAATACCGATATGCTAAAGACTCCCCAATGTAGCTAATTCCCACTTCTCTATTTTCTCTCTGTTCCTCGATTTCTCTCTATTTTAGGGTTTTGGTTTCAGTTTTTGTTAGAGGGAGACGAACATGCAGTAGAAGAATGCTTAGTTGTAGTTTTTTATGGCCAAAGCACTGCTTGGCATTCCACACTTCATGGTTTGTTGATTTTCTAGGTATTGTATTGCTAATTTGTTTGAAAATTAAGTGGTCCATGAGTGTTCATGGTAGAAATCAAGTTGCTCTATGTTTTTGTCAGCAGATACTAATTCACCTTAGTGAACTCAAACATGGGCAGAGTGAGGAGAATCAAGACCGGTCCCGAGAGCGCTGGCGCCGCGACTCTCTAAATCTAAACCATTTTGTTTTTCTTCTCTTCATCTTATGTCGATCTAAGGTCAGTGGAATACTAATTTTTTTAAGTGTTGTGATGCTTACATGTTGGGTTCTGTTGTTTGGAAATATTTAATTTTGAATTTCCGGAAACTGTTCGTTGAAATGTCTAAATGAAGGTGTTAGGTTATGCTACAATTTTGTTTGATTTCGGGGTTTCCCAATTCTCTGTTTTTTGTTATTTGGATGAAAGATACTGAAGAAGCATGAGGGCATATCATGCACTTTCTTTTCCCTTTCTTGATATGCACTACTGCTTCTGTATCATATTTAAGTGAGAAAAAAGGAGAAACCTTACCTTGGACGAAAGGGCCTATGTATGCTACATGGAGAAACAAAGACTATAAGCTTTTTGTGTGTGTACGTCTGTTTGTGTCTTAAGAGACTCTAACACCCTCTATTTATAGACTTTAGAGGAGATCTGACCATTGAAATACCAAAATGCCAAACGCCTGGTCTCTCAAAGTTCTTAGAATGCAACTCAAAATAATGAATTATGATTCCTAGAACCTTGAACACAGAAGGTGTAGTGAATGTTTATTAATTTCATTCACCATTTTCCAACAATTCTCCACATAAATGAAATTGATGACTAAACACATGAAAAACAGGGTGATAGAGCCAACAGTTGAAACCTACATAGGAGAGGTAGGTGTTACCCTTTGAACCTTTCCTTATAGAAATATGTTTACTCTACTAACTAAACAATAGACATTTTGTCCTTAAACTGTTCCGCCATTTATATAGATGATGACATATCTTACACATCAATCTTCCTAACACATTTATGTTCTCACTTTTATGTTCGGTTGGCCATGGACATGTGCTTGGTTCTACAAGAGCTTAATAGGAATCATGCCCTATTTCGTTCCCTTTGAAGCGGCCCCACTTCCTTCTTACATAGATGATCTCCTAATTCAAGAGCAACTCATCTTGCTCTTTTTTTTATTTCCCATTACATAAAGATCATTAAAAGCATAGTTTAACCTTCCTTTTTACAAGCATCATTGTTTCATCGTATGAATGGACAAGGGAAGATCCCCACAGTGATATAACCAAGTCTCTATAGTTTAGTCAGTCTCAACCTAGATTCCTCAGATTCCTAATCAACAAATTTATAACCTAATTTTCCATCGGCCGTAGCAAAGCTACTGCAAAGATAAAGGGTTTCTGTGGTTTGAACTCAGTGGACGGGTTTTGCACAAACGACTACCGTTGAGGTTCAATTTGGTGAATTAAATTCGATTTTAAGGTGGTGATAAATAAGAGGTTTCTGTTTAAAACTGAAAATAAAACAAGTTAAAATGTAAAAATAGAACTCCTTTGGAAGTGTTAGGTCACCGAGGTTAAATTTCAGGTAACCGAGGGTTTCTGTGGTCCTTCTCGGCTGGGAAGATGACCTATATATAGTCATTTCAAACCGATCTTCATTTAGCCTATAAAATTCGAATTTAATAAATATCCTTTAAAAATGGCATCTAGTGGCCATTAGTGCCTCTTGCCGTTAAAGACAATCACTCACTCACCTTACAATGGATCACAAATGATAACTAACAAACATCAATGGATCTAACATTACATCCAATGAGCCTAAAAGATTACTGGTAATAAATCCATGCAAGGTGACTTATGGGATGAAACCCAAAGGTAGGGAGAATCAATGATGGTAAAGTGGATACTTGCGTGAAAAACATGGAAACCTTAGGTATGCCACAGTCACCCTTACCCATCACCTTCTACTTCAAGGAGAGGGAGGTTTAGTCTCTCATCCTTTGAGAAAACCTTCAAAGGGTGTTTCTATGTGAGAGAAAATGAAAAAAAAATGAGAGAAAGAGAGAAACGGGAGCTTCCTGGAGAAGCTTCCCAAAGCCAATATTTACAATAAAATGAGCAAAAGTCCTTTTTAAAGTCTTGGTTGGGTTGATTTATACCCAACCTTATTACAAATTACCAAAAAAAAAATACAAATCCAACATTATTACAAGGAGAATTTGGGAAGAAAGCAAAAGGTCAAACGGCAATAGAAGGAAAGGGGCGTGGATGAATGTTGGCAAGAGCCGTGAATTGCCGCAGATGAACAAAGCGCATGAACCAAATTTCGCTAAGTGCTCCAATTTATTCACTTTTGGCTTCTTCTTTCCTTCAGATCTGATTCGCAACGATGAGTTCACTGGTTCTTCGTGGTTTGAATTGACTCCAATAATTTTGGCTTGATTATCTTGCAAAACTACAAAATTAGCCACAAAATGCAATCAAGAGAATAGCGTGGACCTTAATGCAACGGAAGATTAGAATGATTAGTACACAAAAAGCACTCAAAACCTATAATAAATAGGGTTCAAAATAGCACTTTTTGGGCACTAATCACACCCCTCAACCTACACATTGCTAGTCCCTTAGCAATGCAAGAAAGAAGAACGAGCAAATAACAAAAATATGGTAGTTCAAAAAGGTTGTGAAAATGTAAGGCTTAACCCAAGAATGAGAATCAATCAACTTAGCCCAATAACTATCTCAAGAGAATGAACGCCATACATAGTTGAATATCAAAAGAGTTTCCTTCTCGATGACTCAACCATGAATCCCACCAAATCTAAGTGTTTGTTTGATCACCAATAATAAACCGCAACCGCACTCTCCCCCAACCAAGCTACTACCTCCACCTAGCCCACTAACCAACCTAAATAGATTAGGACCCACTCTTATTCCACAACTCTTTTTGTGTTATAGGGGTGCAATGCGGAGGAATAGACCTCACCAAAGTCCATGTAACGGGGATCTACCGATGACTCCCAACCAATTAAGGCTTAGGGCACCAAGTCATAAGGATCTTTCGACCACTAATCCTCTGTGTTTCACCCCTGACTTCGAATGATTTCAACCCAAAGACCTACAACTCGCTAACCTCACCTATCCACCGTGTAGCGAGCACTAAGCCTGCCTCCCGCAACCAGTTGGTTTAGGCACCGGCTTTAAAGGTTTTCGCTATATACCCCTTTGAACCGTGCTCGGTTTCAAGGCAAGGTGTTGCAATTTTTTCTTCTTTTCTTTTCTTTTTCTTTTGCCTTTTCTTTTCTTTTCTTTACTTTGGAAGACACATTAGCCTTCTATTCATGGGGGTCCTAACCTATAAAAGTGCGGTCAACGAAACTAGTAGGTTATTGCAAGAGCTGGGAGGTTGATACGCTTTTTCGTGTTGGTCAAGAAACCCGATGTATAGTGGTTAGCTAAAGGTGGAAGAAAATGGTCGAAAGTAACAAGAGTTCAACTTATTATCCACTCAGCCAGGTATGGAACCAATCTAACATCAATAGAATTGGACAAAGTTTCAATTTTTCAAACCACAGGTTAAGCAAAACAAAAAAAAAAAAAAAAGGTGCAAATGGGTCCACTTGAAAAGTAAGTCAGGATAAGATAACAGCTTCACTTCACAAAGGAAAACCAGCAAGCCACCGAACATCACAAAATGGGCTTGCTCAAAATAAAAACAAAACATAATACATGCCACTTCCTTTCGCTAACTCTCCCCCCAACCAAATGTCTCATTGTTCTAATGGCCTGGATTGAAAGTTAGAGAATATGCTACTCCTAACGAGAAGTGCTTGTTGTTGATAGGAGACTTCACAAGTTTCTTCCATCGACACCTTTTCAATTGCCGCTTCAACAAATGCTAGGAGAAGAAAAGAGATAAAAGCGACTAGCTAGGAAGATTTCAAAATTAGCACTTTTATAATAATTTCAAAAGTGTTATTTCTGGCTATATTTGATTCTAAACTCTAAGCTTTCTCCAATCTGCATTCAAAACGTCAAAACGAAGTTCGAATTTGTGCCACACGAAAAACAAAATCGGGGTCATGAATTGGAGTAGGTTATGAAAATTGCAGGTTACAATTTCTACAAACATGCGAATTTTTTTTTTTTAATTTTTGTGTGAGAGACAATTTTTTTTAATATATATATATATATATATAGTTATATATATATATATGGTATATAGTATATATATATATATATGTATAATAACAATTATAATAATAATACACACACATATATCATGGAAAGACAAAATAGTAATGTTGCACCAAAATCAACTCGCTACAAGGCAAAGTTGTGAATTTTCGTTGAACTCCTCGCGAATTTTCACTTCGACTCGCAAAATAAATACGTAAAAAATTAAGAAAAATTGCAAAAAAATGACAATTAATCTAAAAACAAAGATTAACTCAAAATTAGAGAAAATCTAAAAAGAAAAATTAACTAAATCAAAATAAAATAAAATAAGATAAGATAAAACAACAAAATCAAATGTAGTGCTGGGGAGGTCGTGTCTCCAAACCGCTTTTAGGCCTTTGGAGGTCGTTGAACCTGGTGGAGTCAGGGATATGCTAAGGTCCAGCCCATGTTTGAACCAAAGACTAACCATCCACGCCATGCAACGTAAGCAACCGCCAATGTCTTTATGTGCTGGCACAGTTTCAGCCAAAGGGGCTTACCACGTCTTGAAGTTTGCGCGCAAAGCACAGAAATTGTGGCCTTTGTGGCAGTGTTTTGGGTGTGGATCAGGCTGCGGGAAGGCGCATGTGCACCGGGCAGGACTATTTTCGGCTCAAAAGGGCATTAGGATCCAAATTTATGGGGATTGGTGAAGGGTAAGCCTTTGGTGCTCTTCCCCTACTTCCTCGCTGTAGTTCCTCAGGAGCCTCTAATGGTTCCTGCATCAATTCCCCCTGAGGTTGCATTTGAGCCTGTTCACCCAAAATACACTCTTCCTCCAGATTCTCCTCTTCTTGATGAACAAGCTGATTGGTGAGCTTTGAGACAAATTGCTGTAGGATGTCAAAATTTTCATCAATTTCGCTCTGGAACTCAACCAATTCCTTGTTCAGGGAGCTCTCCACTATGTCAATTTCCTGACACCGACATCCACCCGCTCTCCTCGTCTCTATGAAATTATCCACCAGTTTGCTCAAATTCGTGGATGGCTTGTTCAACAGGATGAGGTCAGGTGGTCGCCGCCGCTTATATGGGGGCATAATATGAGAAGCAGAGGCATTAGGTGGGACACCATATAGGGGTGCACTCATCCATCGATTTCTATAGTCCTCACGGACCTATATGGGTTTGATTTCTCCCAAAGGTCACGATTTTGCCATGGAAGGTTTCGTAATCCTCATCACATGTGTATGCTCTGTGGTTGCTCCAGTATCGACCGAATCGTCTCCTCTCAGTGTTCCATTTGATCACACCAAGCTCACCTGTGTTTTATGGGAGATTGAGTTTGGACCACGCTTTCCGGGATTCCTAATCCACTCGGAACGTGTTCTCCCCAGCAAGAACAAAGGGCACTCAAGACAACACACCAAAAAATTCCAGCAACTCTTTATTTTTTTAAATGGGCTTAAATGAACTAAAAAAAAACCGACAAGAATTTATAAAGAAAATTCACCAAAACTCGCGGATGAGGATCACGCGTTCAACAACTCATCAAATGCACTAAGGCACCATCCCTAGTAACGGCGCCATTTGATTCAAGCACACAAGAAAATGATCTGTAATCAACAAAATTTATAACCTAAACTCCTCCTACTGCCGTAGCAAAGCTATTGCAATATAGTGGCTCTAGGTCGAACCTGATGGGTTTTCGCACAAATGACTAATGTTGAGGTTCAATTTGGGTGAATTAAATTTGATTTTTTATGTAGATAAAAACAATGAGGTTTTGGGGTTTAAAACTGAAAATAAAAACAAGTTAAAATGTAAAATAGAACTCCTTGAAGTGTTAGGTCACTGAGGTTAAATTCCTAGGGCAACTGAGGGTTTCCAGGGTCCTTTCCTCAAGGCTTGGGAAGATGAACTATAGTCATTTCCTAACCTGATCTTCATTTAGCCTATAAAATCGACCCTTAATAAATAACCTTTAAAAATGGCATCCAAGTACAGCTAGTGCCTCTACGTTAAAACACAAATCACCTCGAATTAATCTACAAATGGATCATAAATGATAACTAACAAACACCACGGATGTCTAATATTAAGCATCCAATGAGCCCAAAAGACGCTCAAGTAATAACCATGCAAGGTGACTCAAAAGGATGAAAACCCAAAGTTAACAGTAAGAACAAATGGGATGATGCAAGGATAATTTCGCGTGAAAACATGGAAACCTTGAAGCCACAATTACCCTTACCCAAAGACCTTCTACTTCAAGGAGAGGGAGGTTTAGTCGCCATCCTTTGAGAAACCTTCCTCAAATGGTGTGTGCTCAAGGTGACGTAAAATGAAAAAGAAAATGAGAGAGAGGAGAAATGGGAGAGCTCCTGAGAAGCCTAAAGCCAATATTTACAATAAAATGAGCAAAAAGTCCTTTTCAAAGTCTCGTCATTGATTTTATACCCAACCTCATTACAATTAATAAAAAAATACAAATCCAACACTATTACAAGGGAGAATTGGAAGAAATGAAGCAAAAAGGTCAAACTGGCAAAGAGGGAAGGGCGTAAAGTGGGCAAGAGTCGCAATAGCGCCGCATGATGAAAAGTGCCGCATGAACCAAATTTGTGTGTCCAACTTATTCACTCTGGCTTCTTCTTCCTTCCTGATCTAATCGCAACGATGAGTTCAACTCGGGTTCTTCGTGGTTTGAATCACCTCGATAATTTTTGGGCCCTGGACATTCTAAAAACTACAAACACACAAATGCGATCGCAGAATAGCAGGGACCTTAATGTGTAAATCGGGTTATCTAGAATGATTAGTACATAAAAAGCACTCAAAACCTATAATAAATAGGGTTCAAAATAGCACTTTTTGGGCACTAATCACATAGATGATCTCCTAATTCAAGAGCAACTCATCTTGCTCTTTTTTTTATTTCCCATTACATAAAGATCATTAAAAGCATAGCTTAACCTTCCTTTTTACAAGCATCATTGTTTCATCATAGGAATGGACAAGGGAAGATCCCACAAGGATATAAACCAAGTCTCTATAGTTTACTGGTCTCAACCTAGATCTCGGGATCCTAATCAACTAGGTCAGTATCCACCATATCAATTTATTTTTTCCGTGCCTTTATTCTCTATCCTCGATGACTTTCAACTAACTCTAGAATCAACTCCTTGTTAGCTGGATCCAAGAATACCCTTTCTTTGGACTTTACATAGTGTAAAGAGATAACGTCGGTTGAGAGTAGTTGTCTAATAGTATTGTGTCTACAACGAATATGTCTAGACTTACCATTATACATATTACTTTGTGCTTTACCTATAGCAGATTGACTATCGCATTGTATGCAAATTGGAGGCATAGGCTTTGGCCATCTCAGAATATCCTCTAAGAAGTGGCGTAACCATTCTACCTCTTCCCCACATTTATCTAATGTTATAAACTCGGATTTCATTGTGGATCTGGTAATAACCGTTTGTTTCGAGGATTTCCATGAGACTACTCCTCCTCCTAGTGAAAACACAAAACCACTATGGGATTTTGAAATCTTAACATTTGATATCTCAGCCAGATTATTGCAACCTCTTGGGTACAAAGAGGATATTTTCTCCCAGATAGTGTAGCCTGATAATCACTAAAATCGTAGGTACTTAAGTAATCTCATACTCCTCACAATGCTTCGCCTGTGGATTACCAGATAACTACTAATTTACTAACTCCGCATAGACTATGTCGTCTTATACAAATCATTAGGGTACATTAGACGCTATCATTTCTGCAGTATTCTGCTATGAGAAACATTCTCTCCTTTTATTCTCGGATAAACGAGTTACATCTACTAGTATTCCGCAATCTGCATCATTTTTATCAACATTTCCAATGGTATTATCAACATAATGTGACTGACTTAACATAAGTCCATATGATGTTCTTATGATTTTTATTCCCAATATATCATTAGCAGGTCCCATGTCTTTCATGTCAAACCTTGAATTCAACATATTCTTAGTAGATATGATCATCTTATCATCACTGTCAACAATAAGCATGTCATATACATATAGACATATAATGACATATCCATGTTCTATATCCTTGATATAGACAAACTTGTCACATTCCTTGATTTTAAATCCATGTGACATCATAACGTTGTCAAATTTCTCATGCCATTGTTTCGGTGCTTGGTTTAATCCATACAAGGATTTCACTAATTTACAAACTTTCTTTTCTTGTCTTGGAATAGAAAAACCCTCAAGTTGCCCCATGTAGATTTCTTCATCTAAATCTCCATTAAGAAAGACTATTTCACATTCATTTGATGTACTTCAAGGTTTTTAATGCAGCAATTGCAAACACCATCCTTATGGAATTTATTCTCATAACTGGAGAATATACCCAAAATAATCTAGGCCGTCAGTTTGTTTGTAGCCTTTGATCACAAGTCTGACTTTGTACTTGTAAATTGATCCATCTACTTTCCTTTTCCTCTTAAAGACCCACTTGGAACTTAAAGGTTTACAACCCGGTGGAAGATCCACTAGTCCAACTATGGTTATGTAGTATGGAATCAATTTTACTCTTAATGGCTTCTTTCCACATGAGGCCATCTGTAGAGTTTACTGCCTCTTTATAAGTTTGAGGTTCCCTTTCGAGTATATAAGTTAGAAAATCTGGACCAAAAGATTTTTCTCCCCTTGCTCTTTTACTGCATCTAGGTTCAACCTCACTATCTTTATTTTGATCTTGACTATTTTCATCAATGGTCTCCAACATTCGTTTTGATGAACCTGTCTCCTCCTTGGAGTTACATGGAAATACATCTTCAAAGAATGATGCATTCCTCAATTCCATTATCGTGTTCTTGTAAATATTTTGATATTCTATTCATGAACAAGAAACCAATAAACATTACTATTATGTGCATAATCAATGAAAATGCAATCAATAGTCTTAGGTCCTATCTTCACCTTTTTTGGTGGAGGAATTGTCACTTTACCAAGACATCCCCACACTCGTAAGTATTTATAGGATGACTTTCTTCATTTCCATAACTCATATAGAGTCTTTTCTGGTTTCTTTTTAGGGACCTTATTCAAAAGGAAATTAGCAGTTAGAACGGCTTCTCCTCACATGTTTTGTGCTAGCTAGACCAGAACTTATTAGCATTGCATTCATCATTTTTTTTAAAGTGCGATTCTTTCACTCAGCTACTCTATTAGATTGAGGTGAATAAGGTGTTGCGGTTTCATGTATAATCCCATTTTGAGCATAAAAGTCAGCAAATGGCGATTCATACTTACCACTGCGATCACTTCTAAGCACTTTAATTTTCTTGTTGAGCTGATTCTCAACTTCGGTTTTATAAAGAACAAATTTCTTTATCACCTCATTCTTACTTTTGAGTAAGTACACATAACAATACGTGGTGCTATCGTCAACAAAAGTAATGAAATATTTATTACCACCTCTTGTTTGTATAAATTTCAAATCACATATATCATCATGGATTGCTTCCTCAAGAGGCGTAGTGTGTCTCTAATGCTTTGAAAGATGACCAAGCATTTTGTCTCAACACAAGTCTCACACTTATGCTTGGAATCAATTTGGAATGTTGGTATATGATCTAAGTTAATTAATCTTTATAATGTATCATAATTAACATGTTATAATCTACCATGCCATAGATTAGACGACTTAAGCATGTAGGTAGAAGAATTCGCTTTATTCATATTTGACTTGATAACAGTCATTACAACAAAAATAGTTTTCAAATATTGTAACCAAATAGACCATTAGGGCTTTTAAAGAAGATAAAATATATATATATATATATATATATATATATATATATATATATATATATATATATATATATATATATATATATATATATTCCTAATTATCATTAATTCATTTTTTGTGAATAATATTTATTGGATAATTAATGGTTATATTAATATTAAATTTCCTTGTAGAATAAGGAAATTGTTAGGAATATCGTAATAAATATTATAGATCAGGAAAAGTTATGAGAGAGATAGGCTTGTAAAAGATATATGCGATGTCATGATTTGAGGAAATGAGTATCATATAAGATTTTCTCGATATAATAAAGTAATATGCTTTTTTTATTTTTTCCCTTAATCGTCGTAATTACTCTAATACTCCAATTTTCATTTTGTTTTTTCAAAAGGAAGACTTCTATTGTAGCGCTTACAATGTCTACAGAGATGTAAAGGTTTGAGGGAATGGTATTGTCAGCGTTTTGGGAATATATTCTAGGGTTTTGTGATTTTTCCCTAATCACAACAATACTATAATCCTTGCTACTAATGCTGTTTTCGAGTTATGGTGTTTTGAAAGACCTTTTAGATATCTTTTCAGTTCTTTGAAAGCATAAGGATGAACAATGAGATGTTACTGGAGCCTCTAGTTCGAGACTTGAAGCTTTGGGGTTCATGTTTAGCTTTTATGTGGTACTCTATCAAATTTGTCAATGAGCTTATATTAGTGTTTTGTGTAGGGTGACCGGAAGGATTTTGAGCATGTCCATTTGTCTTAACACTATGCACTTGTCACCTACGAGATTTTCTTGGGCCCTATAGTTCGATATTTAAAGCTTTGGGGGTTCATGTTTATCTTTTCTCTGGTACTCTTTCAAATTAATAATAAGCTATATTAGTTGATATTCTTATGTGTTTAGTGTAGGGTGATGGGAAGGATTTTGAGCAAGTCCATGTCTCAACATTATACACTTGTCACCTGTGAGACTTGCCATATATGTCAATCTTTAGCCACCTTCACATTAGCAACTACACTGAACGAATAAACAATTTGAATATGATTATTTACTACTTGAAGTTGTGTTCAGTACTTATAATTTTTTAGGCTATTTTAAATCTGTAAAGGTTATGAAACATGGTAACATGACCTAAAAGCCATTGGGATGTGATTACTCTATAGCAACAAATAATGTTTCTACAAGTAATAAAAATTAAAAAAATTGAATATCAAATAATTATTTGAATCTTGAAAAGTAATTGACTGTTTTTTTTTATTTTCAATGTAACACTACATATTTTAATAAATTAATTTTTATTTTTGAAATAAATTAATATAAATATTAAAAAAATGTAAGACAAGTTTTTTTTTTTTTTTTTTTAATCAAGAAGCTATATATTCAAAGTGCTTAGTTGTAATAGGAGAGAAGTAGTAAAATTGTATGAATCTATTTTTATCCATAAGTTAAATCCCAGTAAATTATCTTAACACGTAGAATCATATTTTTATTATTTGAATTTTAAATTATCTTTTAAAAGTAATGGATTTTATCTACTCAATTAAAAAAAACATTAATACGGTTTTATGTTGAAGAGAAGGAATAGAATTGATCTAAACTAATTTTTATTTATAAATTTCAATTTTTTTTTATTTGAGTTTCAATTTTGTTTTTGATGGATAAATTTATTTTATTCCCGTTTGTCTTTCAGGTCTTGATTGTATCGTTCTCACAAATTACTACATATCTATTAGTGAATCCAATTTATAAAAATTATTTTAATTGGAAATCTAATTGTCTAGCAAGAAAGAAGTCAAAAGAATAATACCAATGAGGGAAATAATATAGAATCACTTAAATAAATTTTGTTCATAAGCTTGATTTAGAGTTATTTATGAAGAAGGAAGGTGATTACAACAAGCACACTTCTAGTTCCTGTAGGTTGAGTATATTTTAATTTGGGAGAATGGAATTTACTTATTTATTGCTGAAAAGATTTTATGGAAATCTTAATTGAGTTATAACAAACAGTTGCTTAATGCACAAGGAGAGTAGAATGAGAATAGAAACTCCTTATTCGAGTTTCCTAAGAAAACGAAAAATTAGAAATTATATCTGTGTTGCTATTTAGACACAAAGAGGGCAAGTCATTCTCATCAACTTTCTCTCAGTGCCCTTACACTCACTCGTTTCTTTCCCCTCTCACAACCCACTTTTCATCTTGGTTTTCTTTGAAGATGGAAGGTTGAGACTCAACTGGTTTCCCCAAAAATTGGTTTTCTTTGAAGCCAATCAGTTACAGTGCTACTGACATGGGAGGAGGGGACGAAGAAGATGATCGGAAAGTAATATTAGAGGTAAGATTATGCAATACCAGGCCCTTCAGATGATCAAGGCGGCAGATCAAGGAGTACTGAAGCGAACCAGAATATGACTCGTAGAAGTTTCCGATCAGAAGAAGAAGCCAAGTGCCCTGTTTGTTGTAGAAGCTTCGGTTCCATGAAGGCTATGCATGGGCACATGAGGTGCCATCCCGAGAGAGGGTGGAGGGGGGCCAAGTGCCCTGTTCCGCCGCCGCCGCCGCAGCCGCCTTCTTCCCCCGAGAAGAGTGCTTCTTCCTCCTCCAATAGTTTGAGCCATGCCTCGACCACGACATCGATTGATACGACACTTCCTCCGAAGAAGAGACTATATGAGGCAGAAGGCGTAGCCCTTCCCACTTCCAAGCACGCCATGAAAGCCCACCAGTGTCGAACCTGCGGCAGGAGCTTCCACACGGGTCAGGCTCTTGGGGGCCACCAGACAACTCACCGGCCAAAGCCACCCCAAACAGCCAGGCGTAATGCAAATCCAAGAGTACTTGATTTTGATCTCAATCAGCTTCCCCCAATGCAAGAAGAATGAAGACTAATTCAGTTTTGTTTTCGTGGGTGAATCCTGATGAATACCGTTTTCTTTTTGTTTTTTACTTTTTTTCAAACATAAAGATTTTCTTTATCCGAACATATAGGGTTAAAATTTTGTACCCGATAGTGCAGACTGCAGCATGAATAAGGCCATTGAGAATATTTGTAGAGCATCCCTATTTACCTATAAATCCGCCAAATTTTTCAGGGCTCTTATGACAAATATTAGTTTAATCAATTTACACATTTCATGGTGATTAATATTTTAGTTAAAAGATGTACATCTTTTGTACCATTATTTGTGAGGAAAAGTTTATAGATTAAATTTTATTTTAAACAAGTAAATAGTACTTTATATTTTTTTACGGAGTCATGTCAATCTATGGTTAATGTGGTGGTTGATGGTGAAGAGGGCTTTGGAAATTTGTTACACTGGAATTTCACGGAGATTTTGAGGTAGGAGTTTGTTTTGAGTAGGACTACAAATAATTGTAGCTCTTGAGAGAAAAGTGGTGGGCATTGTGGATTTGAAAACAGTGAATTCATCTCAGAACTTGCCATAATGGTAGATATTAACTATTTTAATCATTTAATCGTTTCACTGGTATGTGATTTGAGTTTTGATTCTAAATTATTTAACAAACCAGAAAGGTAGACATTCTTTGCAGTTTTGTTTTGGTTGTTCTTTGGTTACTTTTTACGCCATTGTGTACAATAGTTGCGGAGATAGGAAGAAAAAGCTGCTGCTTTCTCATCATGTTTAGGTTAGGTTATATCTTATGCTTCATTCACATCATTTCTGCCACAACTAGGAGGCCTAGCTCAAATGGTAAACGGGATAGGCACACAGGACATCCAAAACTCGAGTCTCTATAAGAATAATGTACTGCAATGATGTGATACAAATTAAATAGATGTATAAAAAAGCTTGTTTATTATTATTATTATTATATTGTTTAGATTCTATTATTTTATGTATTCATAATGTATTGTTTATTTTTATTAAAAGAACAATAAAATTTGTGAACACCAAAATTGTATTCTCTATGTTTATAAAAACTGTTATTAAGAACAGTTTCAAAAAAACAAGAACCAAATAAACCCTTTGTGTTGTTTCTTTGAATACTATTACAAGGCTTAAGGGTAAGGTTATGTTTTTCTCCGAATATTCTTCTTATTTATATATATATATATATATATATATATATATATATATATATATATATATATATATATATATATATATATATATATTTTAAAATAACCATAGATGTCGCCAAAATCAATTTGTACCAGCTGAATAATAATTCTATAGGCTATAGTTACTAAGAAAGTAAAACTCTATTGGCCCAAAGATGATTTTTTAAGTGTTTTTTTCTATTTTTAATTTTTTTAGGATATAATCCCACCTCAAGGATTGATATATTTATACCCCCATTTTATTTAAGATTTTTTTTTTCACATCTATCACCTCCCGTTTTGCCGATAGTGTATCATAAACCTGATAAGATAAATTGAACCTCTTTTGCATCATATATATATATATATATATATATATATATATATATGTAAGTTTCCTGTAAAAGATAAATTGCTGATAAGTGCCTTCAGGGGTTGTTGTATCATATACATGATGTTATTTCCTTTGGTATGTGGTGCTCATATCTAACAGTTCTTATTTTCTGGGTTATGCTAATAATCAGTTTAATTTGGAAAACTTGGAGTTTCAACAATTTGCCATTTCCTATACAGTGTCCCATGTTTTCTGTTGATGGTCCGTCGTCTCATTAGCGAATTGTATTGTATCATGTTGCAAATGGCATGAGCCGGCTGAATCATTTCTGATTCAGCTTACGAGAGAGAGAAACTTCAACTTCTTCATCAGCTTCATTTCTGCTCAGGCTCACTGTTTAGGGGGTTTTCTTTTTCCACGCCGTCAATACAAGCTTTTAACAATGACTTGGCCTGCTCATTCTTTTCGATTTCATGGAGGTGAAGAAGCTCATCCTTAAACCCTCCATCCGTCTTCTGCACTGATGGGAGATTTTTGTACAGCTTGATCGTTTCCAAAAGGCATTCTGAAGCTGTGATGTGAACCTATTTTGTGTACAAATAAGGAAGAAAAGAAAACAAATGAGATTGTAACCCAATAGTGTGAGTCAAAATTCTTATACTTGATGGTCAAAGCAGCAAGGCTTTGTCTGTGCAATATTTTCACCAGCAGATTCTCAGAAAATTTTCAAGCAAATAAATTAGATAATGACGAAAATGTATGCTAAGTTTGGGAAAATAGTCCCAAAGTAAACATCGACAATGCGCTATTTGCCTATTTCGCAGATGGGATTATTATAAAACAGTGTTCTAAAAGCTGTTAGAGAAACTCACACCCCTTTTTGGGGTATACATACAGCCTTGAGGCTTAAACCTCAAGGCTGTTGATGCATTAAACCTCAGACATACAATATGTTTTAATAGGTGTTGGGCTTTCTTCATATCACTTATGGATTTTGGGTTCACATAGGTTGGAATTCATTCAGGTACCTTATAATCTAATCATAAGAAATTTGATAGAAATAAAATTAATAATCATCTGAGGCAGGTTTGGTGACTTATAATTGTTCAACCTCAAAAAGTGCATACCAAGAGAATTAATTATATAAACACACTTAATTTCATAGGTATACTTTTCGTTATGAGATTCAATGTGTGGAGCGTAAGGCACTAAAGGAATCAAATAAGGAAAGAAACCAAATAGCATACCTGGGCAATCTTCACCGTGCTTATACACTCCACTACTTTAGGTGACACAGAGTGAAACAACTGAAGGTAGAAGAAATGATAAGTCAAGAATCCAGGCAAAGAATTATTTTTGATGATGGAAAATGAACGAAATAGATGAAGTAAAATACCTCATAAATTAAAGAAGTCGCCCCAACATCTAGGGAGATTTCTAGTGACTCATCCACGATCTCATGGAGCCTTAAACAGAGTTCCTTGATTGATGAAAATGCAGACACTTTGACTGCCCAAAATATTTCATTTAGTGAAGTAACACTCAAAGACAGACAATCAGATCTGTTTAAAGGGGCATATGATCATATGTATTTTAGAAAAAAATCCTATAAGTTTTAGCTTTTAAAAAAATTGATTGTCTAACATGGTATTAGAGCTTTGTTAGGGGGAGGTCATGTGTTAAGAGTCTCACTATATATTTATTTCCCCATTTTTCAAGCCCAAAACAGGCCAGTTGTGGTTGTTTGCCTATGGGCCCGCTCATGCGTTTCTCCACATGTGGGTATTGGGCCACATGGAAGGGAGGGTATTAAAAAGCATGATATGCCATGTGGACCCAAATCTTACAAGCTTGAGCTTTTATGGAAATTGGTTGTCTAACATAATCAAATGAGAAGAACAAAAATGGTAAGATAATACCTACCTATCCATGGAAACCCAGGAGACAAGGAAACTAATAACACATGGATCAAGTTTTCCTTCTGTTCAAGAATATTGTTTACACGTGCTACACGAATGCAAGATGTTATGCAGCTCAGAATCTTATCATGTGGCACAGAATTATCTTCCCCTTCATCTGATTCTGCACACAAGCAAGTATATATGCTTAGACTGCTAGCATATCCAAATGGATTTAATGTCAAAATTACAAATCAATGGTAGTGAGAGAAGCATGGAAGCATGAGTAACTTCTGGTAGTTTTGCAGAGGGAGTAGGCAGTTTGGAGAAAGACCCCCTTTTCAATCCATGATTGCTAAAGATTGCTAGAAAGAAAACGGTGATTTGATATTTAGTTGCAAAACTATGTAGGAGTCTAATTACTTTATCTTCTTTTTCCCTCTTAAATATGTGAGAAGATTTAGATTCATGTCGCCAACACAAGTGAACATATTCTAAATTTTTACAAGGCAATGCTCATATTCAAATTTTGTTCAACAGATAAATGAGATCCAATGAAAAACAAGAGGTTTGTGCTTACCTGCTTTAGCATCAGTTCTGAAAGGTGCTTTGCCAGACTTTGTGGGAGTGGCTGTATTACACATCTCCAACAATGATGGGAATATAATATTAAAGAATTCTGGATTTCCGAATGCATTTATAACCTGAAAACCATTTGAAAGCAGGGAATTAGTACAGAATGAAACCGCAATTTATCATGGTAGGACAAAAGATATTAAAGTAGATGACAACTTCAATAAGGTGACAATGATCACTGATTAATCATAATGTTAAGCTGCCGAATAAAGGTGCGGCTAATCTGATTTACCATTTAAGGCAAATGAAATGTTTATGAAATAGCTTAATAGTCTAGGTGACATTAGGGTAGGGCATGTTTGTTTGTGTTTGTTTCTTTTCCTCCTCTCCCTCTCATAGTTATTCAATGCGTGCCTGAGGCACGCTTAAAGCCTAGGCGCCACCACTCCCGACAACAGCACCTCGCCTCAGGGGAGGCGCCTTGCCTCGAGCATTTTCAATTTTTTTTCCCTTTTTCTTCTCCTCCTCCATTTTCTCTGTTGTCGAGCTACACAGAGAAGCCCTAGGACTTTTTTTTTTTTGTGATAGAAACCAAAACAACATTGTTTTGGTCTTATATATATATATTCTTTTTAAACAAACCAAAACAACGTCATTTTGAGTTGTACCTTGAGTTTAAATAAAAGCCTCTAGTACAAAAACGACATTGTTTTGGCCCCAAATGCTTGATTTTCAAGATTTCAGCCCCTCCAGCCCCATTTAAACTCCAAAAAAAGCCCTAACCCTCCCAACTAATGTATAATCCTTATAGAAGAGGAGAAGCAACAAAAAATCAACTAAAATAGCCAAGAAATTGCAAGAAAGTCATGTAAAAATAGGAAACAACCATCATAAAAATCATAAAATATATATTTGACAAATGGTGCGCCTCACTTAAAAACAGCCCGTGCCTGCTCTCTCTCTCTCTCTCTCCCTCTTCCCCTCTCTCTCTCTCTTGCTAAAATAGCTGATCAGATAATGTTTCTCTAAATTTGTGGATGCATCACCAAAAACATGAAATTTTGCCATTCTCATTGACACAAGATTTTTATGTAGCAGTCTCATATACTGATGTGGCAATATCAATCATCAAATCATCCACAAATTGACTGCTTAAACAGGTGGTAAAACAACCAGTGAGCCTGACATCTTCCTGATATATCCATCAAGGAGTGAGATATTCTATGTTCTTTCGCTTTCCCCATCTCATCTCTTCTTCTAACTCCTCATTCTTCTTTTCCTTGATTCTTGAGATCAAAACACAGACCATCTTTCTTGTTTTCAATTGAACTGCAAAACGACTCATTTTATTTGTCTGGAAAAAAATGAATAGATTCATCCAACTTTTCCATTGTAAATTTAAATTTTACAGGCTGAATAAAATCATTGAGACCAAAAAACCATCAATAAGTACTAGAAAATATGACAAAACATACAAGACCTACAAAAGGTAAGAAACAATGGAATATGTTGATGGTGGCATAATTATGTTTCTTTGGTAAGTTTGCTAAATGAAAAAAAGGCCAGTTCCAGCCAAGCGTGTTTGGAATTCTATGATAAGCTTTCTAAATGACAAGAAGGCCCATTTCAGCCACAAGTTTTTGAAAGTCAGTACTTAATACAATTTCCATCTATGGTTGAAAAACACACTAGCTTAATTTTTTTTACCATTGATCACCTCAAAAATAGATGGATATGGGGCATGCTACTAATTTGGTTCAATATTTAGGCAAACCCCTTGAAAGGGATCTTCTGCTAAACTATTTTCAGTTTGCAACTGGCATTTTGGGCAAATTTATATCTGGATATGGCGGCTCTCGATACATTAGAAGTCAAAATTTTGCTACTGACAGAATTGGACAAGCAATAACAGGGTTCAGATGCCCAGAAGATACCTCCTTGGACAGAGCAATATCTATCTTTCATAACTCTGAATCCACACTAAAAGCAGTTGGCCTTAATGCATCCAGACAGGTGTTTCTTTCATTTCTTTCCTTCTTTTTTCCCCTGATTGTAAGAGGTCCGAAAAGGGCTGTTTTTCCAAATTTTGTAAACATTTAAATTGTGTTCTTTTCCGTTCTTAGGAACTGTTATGCTCCATTTGGTCCAGAAAGAATGAGGGAAGGAATGGAAAATGATGACAATAACTTAGAAATGAAGTCCTGAAGCTATTGTCAGCATGCTTCTTCTGTCTGCATTTTTCATTTTGTGATCCATATGAAAATTAAATACTTTCTGAAGACTTTTTTGAACTTTATCCAGCATTTAATTGTTTATCTAACATGATAATTGGGGACACTAGAAGATTGAAATTTTGGCTGTTGAACAGTGGAAGAACTTGATGTTCTGAAAAGGATCATTAGATTGTTCATGAGGCCTGGCAGAGTGGCAAGGGGTTGGATAGGCATTTGGGAGGTTTCTGGTTCAATTTCCAACAAAGGAAAAAGTTACTTATAAAAAAATCACATGTAGGATACTTGGAAGAAAAAATATACATACCTGTTCTAGACAGGAAAAAGCTGCTTCACGGTACTTCTTGACTTTCTTCATGCATGCAGGAGATACTGCAGTTAAAATGGAGTTGGAAGTGGTAGGATCTTCAGCAGACATTGCTTTATGGCAAGACTTACACAGATCACCTATTGCATATAAAATAGCTTCCTTTCCCTGTCACCCACTAAAAATTATTAATTTGGAAGTTTGAAACTGCAAAAACTATAAAAACCTCATCATTTTGTTATACAATAAGAAACTAACTATGCGTATATCTATAATACAATCTTATGCATCACTGCCAGGGCAATAAGGTAACATGCCTTTTCACATTTATCATTCTCTATATTTATGTTTTTTACTTCAAATTGTCATATTTCTCTTATGGAGGATAATGCATGGGATAATCCTACCTCCCATAATCGACCAGGAATTTCTTTCATAAGAGATTTGAGCAGAATAGGATGACAAGAAGACAGGTTTTCACCCAGAATTTCACAAAGCTTACTAATTGCCAGGGCTGACTGCACATTTACAAATAATCAAAGAAAAAGTATCAGCAAAGAAAAAGAAATCTTGAGCATATGATTAACATACAGAATTGATCAAATGTGTAGAAAAAGAACATATGATTACCTTTCTTTTACTTGCCCAGGATGATGATGTCATGCCCTCACAAACAAGAGAAACAATCTCTTGCAGATATAATTGAAGAGTGACCTGTTCACCACTAGTGTTTTCTTCCCACAACTCCTCAAATATACTGGAAACATGCTTGTCATCAACAAATCTGCATAAGAATCATAATATGTAGTCTCAGTTACATAACCAAGTTCAGTTTCAGGATTAAGAATGCAGAACTCAGGAATCATGAGTCTAACATTCCATTGAATGGAGATATAGTAAAAAAGTAAATTTTCTTCACCAAATTATATTCTTGATAATAGTGCATGGTGGAAGAAAAGATTAGTTAAACAGAAAATGGACGGAATGGTTGTACAGAAGTTGAAAGCTAAGGCCTTGAGGCTTGACCAAGTGGTAAAAGGATTGGGAGGTTCCAGTTTCAAGTCCCAATAGGAATGAAAATGTAACAATAAAAAGAAAAACACACCCACCGCCCAAACACCCAACCCCTATCCACCACACACAAATCCCCCACCCAAACTCATTACCACAAAAGGAAGGTGAAAGCTAAATGTCAGAATGGTTACAACAAAATTACCAAAAAATGCAAAAGTTTTATCTTTGAGCAAAGAAGGAACAAAACGTATAGCATAGGTAAGGGAACTAATCTAGGTGTATGGAAATATACTTGCCGGCATCTTTAGCTTAATGAGCCAGCTGTCTTAGTAACCCACTTATGGTATGACAAACATGACCATGAATAAACATTTTTTGATGAAATAAAAACAGGAGAAAGCTTTTAAAGCCAACCCCCTACCTCTGTCATTGTTTCTCTGTAAATCATGTGAACCTTGGTTTTCAATGAAATTGCAGATAGAAATGGTTTTTTTTAAATAATTATGACGAAAAGGGGAAAAGGTTCAAATATAACATGCAACACGTTGTCACTTTATCCTTAATCAAGACAAAAGCATATTTCCAGCGCAAATTTTGTGAAAAGCGAAGTGTAGTCATTTGAATCAAAAGCATCTTTACTTGTGGAGAGCTCAATGACTTCTTAGAACTTCATTGGAGTGTATAGATAATTCTTACTGGGTTGGCATTCGAGAAGGAAGTGAAAGTGAGGAGACAAAAAGTCACAGTAAAGAGAAACGTAGGTAAGCGTACACAAGGTATCCAGGGAGATTTTGGATAGTATACATAAACAGCAGCATGATTGTGTTCATTCCAAGTGCATGCATTTACCTAGGTATCTTACAGCTCTTTCTAGCTGGTATAAATATAACAGATGCATGGCTTGGAACTAATGGTATCAACCTGAATGAAACTGAATGACTTTGCAATTGCAAGAACACTAGCAGACAAGTTGCTTGCATGTGTGTGCCAGTGTTTTGGAAGTTAGTAGGTCTTGCATCCAAGTTTTTCATTCACTATAGCCTTAAAAAATAGAAAAGAAAAGTTGATGAATAAGGTAACAAGTAATAAGTAGAACATCACTCCAATTGCACTTGGTATATTCAGCAGAATTTGGAAACTGTGAGAACTTTAAACAAACTGTAGTATGGAAACAGATGATGAAGGATGCAATATAAATGATGACTTGAAGGGAGGAAGTATGAACAATATATATCAGTTCAATTATCATCAAAGGTCACTTGATTGAGCTATTAAAATTAATCTGGGTGCTAAAATGAATTAAGAAATTGTAATGCTGGAATCCTAAAATATTTTTGGCCATCTCATCTTCTAGCATGACCAGACTGCATTACCTTGGCAATTCAATCTAATGTCAAGGGCAGAGAAAAAAAAAAGCCAAACACCTTCACCACCCAACCATGCTCCAGTAGGTATGAGGTTACACATCGA
The DNA here is from genome assembly GCA_016808115.1 of Tetrastigma voinierianum. Taxonomy (NCBI): domain Eukaryota; kingdom Viridiplantae; phylum Streptophyta; class Magnoliopsida; order Vitales; family Vitaceae; genus Tetrastigma; species Tetrastigma voinierianum. The sequence goes on from JAEQBH010000977.1 coordinate 243,321, forward strand.
GCAGCTCTGATAAATAGGCCCATATGAGCACATGTTCCCAAGTTCCCAAGTTCTTCTAACATATCTCATACTTATGATTTAAAACACTTCTTAGCTCTTCATAAAAAAAATTAAATTCTGAAAGAAGTTGGGGACGTTCTTTTCATTAAAGCATTAAGTTAAGAATGAATCTGGTTTGGTTCTTCCATGATTTCCATATATACTGTGACATTTTTTTTCTGTCTCCAATATTTGTCCTGTTCTGTTGAAAGCAGATGAGGTAATTTCTAACTTTGTGAAAATGCTGTATATATCATCAGGTCAAATGTGATTTGTGTAAAAAATTACAAGAAGTCAAAATTTATGATTACTGTCATTCCTACTATAAATAAAGATCATCATTTTCTTTATTTTTTATTTTTTATATTTTTTTATACATACAAACAAACAATCTTATCTTAAAATAGCAAGAGTAAATAAAGTTTTGGCTCCAACCTTGAGACAAAAACAACTGGAACAATTGTAGCATGATATCCACTCATTATATCTGCAGCCACTGAGCAGTAGGCTTTCAATAAAATTGCACATGAAATTTGGGCATTTCTGTCACCAGCATGCAAAGCTGCACTCTCTTCAATTAACTTTTGTGCTTGAGCAGGATCGGCATACTTCAAAACAACTGCACAAGCACTTGCAAAGTAACGTTTCACTGACCCACTTTTTTCTTCCTTGACTACTGGAAACACGAGCTTCAATAGCATGCTTGTAAATGGTTTGATATCAGTGCCAACTTTCTGAATTAATAAGGAAATAAAGCTAGCCACACCAACCCTGTTAAAGTAGTAAAAAGAGGAAAGAAGATATCAGTACTGGTTGAGCTCATTAACACTTATCCCATTAACAAGGTCACTTCAATTTCTGAAATTGCTCCTGCTAGTTATATGAAGATACTACTCAAACAGAACGCATAACGCTTTTAAACGTCTAATTACATCCTCTTACATATTTTCAAAAGTAATAATTGCATATTTGTATAATTTCTTTCAACGTTTTTTGGTAATAAAAATATAATGTATCTTAGATGACAGTCTGAAAGGCTGTGAATGAGAATGCTTTTAGGGATGAGAAGTTGTCTATATAAACTTATAAAGGGTTAAGACCTCTTTTGTTTTCTTCTTTGGTTGGAGACCGAATTGTCTATGTTGTATGGTCCTTGACTACAGCTGAGTTCATTGATTGGGTGGGGTGTAAGTGAGATAGAGGCTGGTTTTTTGTACATTGTAGCTATCTTTTGTGCAGTCTTGCAGGGGCAAGTGTTTATTCCTTGTATCAGCTAGGTGGCTATTTTAGCCACTTTTATTAATATACTTTCTCTTTGCTTATCCAAAAAAAAAAAAAAAAAGTACCTTAGATGACATGGGCCCTAAAAATTTGTGCTCTAGGGTAGTAAATGTCAACAGTACAGATAATTTCATATCCATGTCAATCAGGTGTCTATCTCTAGATTACTGATGCTTTGAATCATTTAACAAAACAATCTACAGTATCACTAAAACAGTTTCATCATCTAATTTAACAATAGAAACCTGGATGTTCTGAAAAGGAAAAGATGGAGAACTGGAGAATCCACACAGAAAACAATTTCAAATAGAGGGTTGCAATTTCCTATTGATTTGTTTCATCACTCATATAGCCATAAGTTATGCATTCATTGCATTCATGACTGAAGCAACCACCTACAGGGTGCTTCGATGAACTGTAGTAAAAAGAATTTTGATATTTCCATTGGAGTTTATAGGTTCCTACTCAAAAATGGGTCTTTTACTTGGTTCAATATGCAAGAATCTCTTCAATATGGAAGAGTGCATGATATGCATGGTGAACCCAAATCTTACAAGCTCAAGCTTTTAAGAAAATTGGTAACTCAACATGGTATCAAAGCCTTCTTTGGTGGGATGTCATGTGTTCCAACCTCACCATCACATGTTTAACCCAATTTATTAAGTCCACATGAAAGCCCAAAATGGAGAGGTACAAATGAGGAAGGAACAAAATTCTATGAACAAAAGTTTTAAGAGTATGATATGCATTATGAACAAAATTTAATAAGCCTAAGCTTTTCAGCTGTTCAACATTCTTGTCACCTCATGAGGGAAATAAATCTTTCCGGATTCTTAGGAAATTTGACCTAGTGCCTGTTTTGGACCACACCCTAATAATGGTGGATTATGATCTCTTTCAACTCGCGCCAGTTCATTTCAATTTTAAGGCATGTTTTCAACATTAGACATTGGATATATTCTTGTTTACCTCACATGGGATACATCTTTCATGACATTTTTCATGAAAGTTTTACCTTGGACTGTTTGGGATATCCTAGTAGTTAATGTGAGGTAAAACTTGAGAACAAATGGTAGTTAAGAGTCTAATAAGGCTGGTACTATTCCAATTCGAGAACAAATGGATCCAACTTAATGTGTTCTTGGGAGGACACAGGTATATGCACAAATTAAGGCTTCTCAAAGACAAGCTTAGGAATTGCAACCTTAGAACATGTTTTTGAACTATTTTTTAAACTAGTTTTCCATTCTTAAAAATAAAAACTGTTTCCCAAACTCAAAAACATGTTTGATAAAATTTTGAAACCTGTGAAAATGGGTCTCTTATAATATATTTTAATTGTTTTAGATTACTTTCTCTTGTTTCTTATGAGCTATTTTAAAAAAGAATTGTACAAATATGAAGAATGATTGAAAATAAAGCATTTTTTTTAGAGTATTCCAAGTTCTCAAATAGACTTTTATTCTAGAAAATATAAGAGAATTGTTCCCAGAAACATTTTTGAGAGCTGGTTAAAAAATATTCCAAAACAAACCCATAATTTTTTAGAATAGCTACTGAAAACAGTTCTCCCACATTCAAAAACAATAGTTTGTTTGAGAAATTGGAATGTTATCAGTTTGCTTTTTAAGTTTTCAAATGTTTTTACAAAAATTACTTTTACTTGGAATACTTTATATTCCATCATTCTCCATATTTGTACAATTATTTTGTAGAAGAAGCTTAGAAAACAAACAAAGGTATAAAAAAAAAACACCCTGTTTTCAGAAAAACATTCTTAGAAAACTTTTTTCTATTGAAAAAATTACTAAATGTGAGTATGGAAAAAAAAAAATTATTTTTAAAATTGGAAAAGTGTTTTAATTTTTTTTTTCAAAAACACTAGTTTTTTGAGAACTGTTTCTGGAAGCGTACCCAAATAGGCCCATATGTTTTTGGTGATCCTCACATGAGGAAAGCGAAATCTTTAAAGGGCTTTGAGAATATCAATGCCATTTGGGGTCTTCATTTAGCTGGAAGAAGACTTCGGAAGTGCTAGATTTACTTAGAAACAATGTTTGATGAGATCACTCAAGGAAGTAAGCATGTGATAAGAAAATCTCATAAAGGACGGTTAACATGATCATACTCCAAATTGTTTGCAGAAATGGCTGACAGTAAGAAAAAGAAAAGGTTCGTCAAAAAAAATCTCACTAAGTCTGCTGAGGCAGTGACCGACAGCAATATTTTTCATTTTTCACAGGTGGAAGTGATTGAGAGATCCTGAAATTTGTAGCAATATTGTAGGAACAAGGACACTGAAAGGTTCTATAAGAAGGATTGAATTGACCCCCAATCTCAAGTCTTTGGTAGCTGGACTATTTTTATGTCATATAGTACTCAGGTTGACATGAAAAAATATAGTTGTATGGAACCCATCTCAGATATGACTGTTGCTTCAGACAAAATCTGATTTTTTTTTTCTTGGAAATGCATAAAAACGAGTTTCTTTTTCTTTTTTCAAAGATCATGACAGCCTTGCATTCTGAACAATTGAAATCAGTAATAATGAGAACTTCATTAACCTTGAAGAGATGAATTTGCTAAAGGCGTGGATTAGAGAGAGAGAGAGAGAGAGAGAGAGAGAGAGAGAGGCAAAGTACAATGATAGTAGAGGCACAAAGTTAAATAAGATGTGCCTGTAAGGGCCTATTACTTTGTACAGTAAATTGACAGACAGAAAATTACATAAAAGCTACTTGTATGGGAGGGCATTTAGAGATGAGACCATAGATTTAGCAAAAAAGTGTATCTAGTACTATCCAATTTTTATTTATGCCAAGTCCCGACAGGACAGTGAAAGAATAGATGACCAACGATTTCACCACTTCCAAAACACATAGACACCTTCAGAACTCAAAGCCCCAAAAGGCCTTCCTAGTTGCAATATCATAGAATTGACTTTTTATTCACCACAAGCCAATAAGAACCCTCACTTTAAGAAAAGTTTTGGCTTTACAGTCTGGAAATGTTGGCTCTAGGTGCTTCTCAAATAGAGCTAGAAACAAAAAGAAAGTTTGTCGAGTTCATGGTCCAAAGAGAGGACAAATTAAAATTTCATGATTTAGATGGTGCATAAGGATCTGAAATCAGGCAGATGATAACATCCCCAGACCTGGAAAGCAAATAGAGATTAGGGAGTTATGGTCCAAAAGTTGGACTTCCCAACAAAGATCTTCCTAAAAAAGGATCTTCATGCCTTCTTACCATGAAGAAAAAGAAAAAAAAAATCAAGACTTGTACGATAGCATTCCACAGGCAAGCTTTGACCACCTAATCCAAGTTGTTTGCATCTTAATCATTAAAGTTTGGCCCTTGGATATTTTACTAACACTCTGTAAAAGAGAATATGTGTCCAGGGAAATCTCCACAACCACTTATTATAAAAGTTACAGCTCAAGTTGAACATACTAATAGCCAACCACCTTCATCTTTTCGTTTATGTGAAGAGATGGAAGAAAATGTTCTACTTTTCTCATTGAATGAATGAATAATACAATACACATCCTACCTATTTATACACAAAAGAAAGATACTGAAAGGAAACTATGAATTTTGGATAGAAAATACTGGGAATTTTGGGAGAGAAAATTATGTTCCAATATAATTGAACTTACAAGTATGCACACATATATACAAGGTGCAGTATCAAGCCATAAAAGGAAAAAATATACTATTCTATTCTAAATGATACAGTATTTGAAAATATGGAAAAAATAACTTATTCCCTATTCTATACTAGTAAGGTAAATATTTCCTAATCTAAGTAAGGAATAAACAATTCCCCACAGATTTTCTACACTGCCCCTCAAGGTGGGTTGTATATGTTATGCAAACCTAGCTTGTGACTCAATTCTTCAAAGTTTGTTCTTAGAAGAGCTTTGGTGAGGATATTTGCAACTTGTTGTCTCAAAGGGATATAGGCCAACTGGACTATTTGTTTCTCAATCTTCTCAAAGATAAAATGTCTGTCTATTTCAAAATGTTTGGTTCTATCATGATGTAATGGGTTCTAGGCAATTATGATGGTAGCTTGATTGTCACATAACATCTTGGTAGGCTTTCCTGTAGTAACTCCTAGTTCATTGAGTAGCCTTTGTAGCCACATTCCGTCACAAATACCAAGTTCTAGTGCTCAGAACTCTGCTTTTGCGCTGCTTCTTGACACCACTGATTGTTTCTTGCTCCTCTAGCTCAATCAACATCAGAGAAAACTTCTACATCCTTGTTTTCACCCTTTTTGAACAATAATACATGTCCAAGAGTCATCTTTATATACCTTAAGATCCGATCTACTGCTTCCATTTTCTCTTCAATTGGATTGTTCATGTATTGGCTTGCGACACTGACCGAGAAGGCAATGTCAAGTCTAGTGTGTGAAAGGTAGATAAGATGACCTACAAGTCTTTGATATTTCCTCCTGTCAACTGGTGCTCTATCTCCATTCCCTCTTATCTTTTTAGTAGAATCCATTGGTGTGTCTGCTAACTTGCATCCAAGCATGCATGTCTCTTTGAGTAGTTCTAGGGTGTGCTTCCAATGAGAGATGACAATTCCTTTCTTTGATCGAGCCACTTCCATACCTAGGAAGTATTTGAGAGGACCAAGATCTTTAACCTCAAATTCTTTAGCGAGGAATTTCTTCAATCTTAAAAGCTCATCCCCATAATCATCAGTTAGGATAATATCATCAACATAGACAATTAGTACAACTATCTTCTTCTCCGAGAAAAACTTCACGAACATGATCAGCTTGACACTATGTATATCCATACTTTGCCACTGTTTTGGCAAATCTGTCGAACCATGCACGAGGAGATTGTTTGAGACCATATAAAGCCTTTTTCAGCCTACATACCATTTGATGGTTAGAAGGAGTCTCAAGTCCTAGTGGAATCTCCATGTACACTTTCTCTTCCAAGTCACCATTCAAAAAAGCATTTTTTATGTCAAACTGATACAATGGCCATTCTTGGTTTGCTGCAATAGAGTAGGACTTTAATAGTGTTGAGTTTGGTAACTAGAGCAAAAGTCTCCTGATAATAGATTCCATAAGATTATGTGAATCCTTTAGCTACAAGGCGAGCTTTAAATCTTTCAATGCTCCCATCTGCCTTATATTTAATGGTAAAAACCCATTTACATCCTATTGGTTTCTTTCCAAGAGGTAGCTTTGATATAGCATGTAATCAGACATAATTGAAGGAAAAATTATGTATTTCTTTGATCACAAATAACCTATTTATATACAAGACAATTCCTAAATCAAATAGGAAAGAATGTGAAGTTTCCTAACTCTACATGTCTCCTTTTCTCAACTGGTTTCTAATTCTATAATACTATAACACTCCCCCTCAAGTTGGAGCATAGATGTTGATCATGTCCAACTTGTTACAAAGATAACTGACTCGATCCCCACTCAAAGATTTTGAAAAGATATCTCATTATTGTTCTCCAATCTTTACATATCCTCTACAGATCAACCCTAACTAGATCTTCTCATGGACAAAATGAAGACAAAATGACAATCTATCTCAATATGTTTGGTCCGTTCAAGAAATACCAGGTTAGATGCTATATGCACGCCAGTTCTCTGCTTATCGCCAACTAAAGCTCGCCGGGTAATCGCTTCTGGCGCCCACTTCCATCAATAACTAACGTAACTACGATCTTGCATGGGCCGTGACCGTGTCATACCTCTAAATCTCCGACCAAGACCTGGATCACGAGTCGTAAACTTTGCTTCTTTTTCTTCCAAGAGATTAGATTTCCTCCAAAAAAGACACAATATCCTTAAGTGGATCTCCTATCTTCTTGATATCCTGCCCAATCTGCGTCAGAAAAACACTCAATTCTGGAATGTCCATGCTTCTCATACAATATTCAACGTCCAAGAGCTTCTTTCAAATAGCATAGGATATGCTCTACAACTGCCTAATGACTGACTGTAGGAGATGACATATACCGACTCAAAACACTTACTAAATAGGCAATATCTGGGCAAGTTACTGTAAGATAATTCAATTTCTCAACCAGTCTTCTGTATCTCTCAGGATCTTCAAACATTTCTCCTTCCTTAGTAAGTTGTACATTAGGAGCCATAGGGGTACTATGTATCATGCTCAATCTCCCATCTCGTATAACATATCAAGACATATTTCGTCGAGTAAAACAAATTCACATTTCCTCATGACTTCAACACCCAAGAAACACTTCAACATTCCTAAATCCTTTATGTGAAACTGACTATGAAGAAAGGATTTAAGAGATAATATACTTTTGGAGTCACTTCCAGTGATGAAAATATCATCCACATACACTACCAATAGAATAACACTGGAACTGGAATTTTTATAGAAGACAGAGTGGTCAGACTTACTCTTCTACATGCCAAATGCCTCAACTGCCTGACTGAATTTGCCAAACCAAGCACGGAGACTCTGTTTCAAACCATATAGAGATTTCAGAGGAAGACATACATTTCCTATCTCCCCCCTAAGCAACAAACCCTGAAGGTTGCTCCATGTAAACTTCTTCTTGAAGCTCTCCATATAGAAATGCATTACTGATATCAAGCTAATGCAAGTTCCAATCATAAGAAGCAGCAAGGGAGATAAACAAACGGACATATGTCAACTTTGCTACAGGAGAAAATGTATCAGAATAATCAACTCCATAAATCTAAGCATAACCCTTAGTAACAAGACGGGCCTTCAATCTATCAACAAACCTATCAGGATTAAACTTTATTGCAAACACCTAACGACAACCAATAGCCTTCTTGCCAATAGGTAAAGGCACCAAGTCCCACGTACCATTGTCATCTAAGGCCTGCATTTCATCCACCATAGCACTATGCCCTGAGATAAAGCCTCACAGACAGTGTGAGGAAGATAGATAGAATCAAGAGATGCAATAAAGGAACAAGAGGAAGACGACAAATGGTTATAGGAAACAAATGAAGAGATCAAGAGCACATTGACGCTACCTTTATGAGCACCTGGAAGATCATCATTCTCGACTGGATCAGATGACGAAGCAACCGATGTTGGACTAGAGACTGGAGGATTCTGGCGCCAAGAGTATGCCTGAGTAATGGGAGATTTAATAGGAACAGGAGCTGGAGCAATGAAGATAGGAGCAGGAGCTAAAGTAGGGATTGGTAAGGAAACCGTATAGGCTAATAAATCATCATCCTCCCCAAAAAAAGTGGGACAATAACACATATACCCTTTCTGAACACGAGAATATCCAACAAAGATACACTTTAAGGACTTTTGATCAAGTTTAAAGACTTGAGGACGGACATCTCGAACAAAGCATGTGCATCAAAATACCTTGGGATCAATAAGGAACAACGAATTATTTGGAAACAACTGATGGTAAAGAATAGCCCAATTTAGAACTGATGATGGCATCCTATTAATCAAGAAACAGGCGATAGAGACTTGTACTTAAAAGTAATGGACACATTTGAAACAAAGTTGTTCCCTAGCAGCTTCCTGCTAAGACGTCTATTCTTTCTTCGGGCCTATCCCATTCGAGAAGGTATCAACATAAGAGAGGTTTGATGGAGAATCTCTACGTTGTAAATACGAAGAACCGAAAAGGTTCCGACTAAATAGTCCTTGTGTTATCACTCCTTAAATGTTTGAATCAGACATGAAATTGAAGCTCAATTTCAAGACAAAGGCACTAAAATGAGAAAAAAGCTTAAAACGATTTTTCATTAAATAAAGCCAAGGACGCGAGAAATCACAACAAGAGTAACGAATACTTAAACCCAAGGGAAAACATAACTAGGACAAGGACCCCAAACATCTGAATGAACTAACTCAAAGGAGCAAACTGCTTATCGACTCTATGACTCAAATGCACACGATTTAAGCTCTTAAAGATATCGACACGGTGACTACGCTTCAATGAGGATAGACTAGAAAACTAAGGATATAGCTTCTTCAACAGAGAGAGAGAGAAGGATGACCCGGGCGACAATGTAATTCGAAAGGAGTAACAACTCCAAAACAAGCAAATGCACTGCACCTCCGCTTTCAAGGATGTGAGACCCCTGCATCGCCCTCGACCAATAATCCACTTTGCCGAAAGATCCTGAATCAAACAATGATAAGGAAAGAATGAGATACTACAATTAAGTGTATGAGTGAGTTCACTCAAAGAAATTAAATTAAAAGAGAATTGTGGTAAACTCGTAACAAAGGTCAAAGTGATTAGAGGAGTTGGATGAATTGTCCCTGACCCAAGGACACACAGGAACAATAGTGGTAGAAGGGTGAGACTGAAACGTAGTAAAAAAACTGAAATTACCTGTCATATGGTCAGTGGCTCTAGAGTCAATGACCCATGTGGAGGAAGATGAAAGAAAACATGTGTTGGTTTTACCTGACTCGACGAGTGTATTGATAGAAGTAGATGCAGACTTAAGTGATTTCTGATAATGAACAGAATGAAACCTTCGATTTTTAATCTGCAACTTCCTACAATTTCGACGTATATGTCCTGGATTATGGCAATAATGACACATAACTCCTCCTAAGGGTTTCTTATTAGTCATAGAAGCAAATCTAGCTCAAACAAGCCTTTGAAAATCCAAAAATACAAGAAAAATAGGATCCTACAAGGAAAAGAACCGCCTTGCCACGAAAAAACACCACATGAAAATATTTTGGTCCCAAAAACCGCAAATTACCTCTGAATCTCGAAGGAATCAAGGAAAATAGGAAGAAACCCGAGACAAACATGGCTGTTGGACACAAAATCTTTTGAAAAACACTGTTGTAGGAATTGGACAAGGGAGGCAGGTGGCTGGGGAGGACCGTCGACGGTTGGCGATGCTAGAGGAGGAGGCGCATCGCCGGAAAGTGTCACGCGCCATCACGCGCTAGTGCGTGAGGAACAGCGTAACGACTGTGTGGCAACATGTGGGGGACTTGTTGCTGGAGCTCCTTCCTCCGGTGGATTGATCAAGTGACAGCGATTCAAGTGGGGTGGTCACTGACCGAATTTGGGTTGTCGGAAAGTTTGCCAGAGTTTGTAGCCGACGGTGACAAATTCTTCTAGAGATTTTCCAAAAAAATTGCCTTTTTTTTCTAAACAAATTAAGATATGAATCGCGGAAGCTTTGATGCATGAGAATATGAATTCAAGAACAAAGATAAAAAAATCAACATAAAGATGCACGAGAGTTTTAACATGGTTCGGCCAATTATGCCTACATCAACAGATGAGAGAGAATCTTTCCACTATTCTTGAAAACACGGAGTACAAGATTGTATCAAAGTATTGTGATGATTAGGAAAAATCACAAAATCACAAAACCCTAGGATACCCACAACACCAAGAAAATACATCACAAAACTCTCAATCTCTCAAACTCTTACATCTCTCCATACACCGAATAGCCTTAACAAGCCATTCTCTCTCATAACTTTTTCCTCTCGTGACCCATAATATTTATAGGGATTATCCTATAAGGAAACCTAATATAACAACTAGGAATTATCCTATAAAATATTCCTTACAAAAAAGAATTAATACTAAATAGGAATTTGAGACATTCTAACAATCTCCACCTTAGATCAAATTTCATCACATCTTGATAAGAGAGTAATCAACTCCACCTTGAGCTAAAATTCCTTTTATCTCGATCTTGTGTGCTCGGAAATCTTTTGTTCTTCCAGATATCTTCAACCTGGAGCTCTGATATCATGTAATCAGAGATAATTGAAGGAAAAATTTTGTATTTCATTAATCACAAATAACCTATTTATATACAAGACAATCCTTTTAAATCAAATAGGAAAGAATATGAAGTTTCCTAACTCTACATGTTTTCTTTTCCCAACTAGTTTCTAATTCTATAATACCATAACATAGCCCAAGTGCCATTGTTTTCTAAAGCTCTAATTTCTTCACCAACAGCCTGTTTCCATGCTGGATTTCTGAGAGCTTCTTGAATTGTGTTTGGAATCTGTCCACCATCAAGGGCTAAAATAAAGGCTCTACACAAGAGAGATAATCCTTCATAGGATACAAATTGACCAATAAGGTGATTTGTACACGATCTGACACCCTTCCTTAGAGCAATTGGCAAATCAGAATCATCAATAGTAGGGGAAACATGCTCATGTTCTAAAGTTTCCTTACCTAAATGAATCTCTATAGCATGTGCATTTGAATAAGAGTTTTGGTCATGTATGGGAGGTATTACATCCTCTATTCACTCAAAGGGCCTTCTCCTTCTAGTGTAGACATGAAGTTCCTCATTTGCAAGTTGCTTGCTTCTTCTAGATACATGGGCAGCTTGCTCCTCATTTGCAAGCTGATGATTATTAGTTGAAGCCTGTGATGACTCAGAGAGTATGTTTTGGGATGGCTAGGACATAGGTACATAGGCTGGTGTGGATGAAGTCTCAGGATGTGTGTTAGGCACGACAACTGGTGAGACATTTTCAGGTTGGTGCAGCTGAGTTGTAGTGTCTTGAAGGCTGTCCCAAAGCTGATATTCTCTCTCATCCCCTCCCCTTGAATTTCAGGTTTGGGGTAGTAAGGTTGTCCTCCAAAGAATGTGACATCCATGGAGTTATACATCTTTTTATTATGGGGAGAATAGCACTTATACCCTTTTTGATTGGTTGAATATCCTAGGAAAATGCATTTGACTGATTTTGGGTCAAGTTTGGTGCGGTTTTGTTGATGAATATGGACAAAGGCTGAGCACCCAAAGACCTTTGGAGGAAGGTCTGATGAGATGAATTTTGTATGGGGAAAAGCTTGTATTAGGAGTTCTCGAGGAGTCTGAAATTTTAGGACCCCACTAGGCATCCTATAGAATTGCTTCCCCCCAGAATTTTTTAGGGACATGGTTTGAGAACAATAGTGATCGGGCTACTTCTAACAAATGTCTGTTTTTTCTTTTTGCAACCCCATTTTGTTGAGTATCTACACATGAACACAAATGAACAATTCCTTGATCTAGGAGATATGTCCCAAGTAAATAATTGAAGTACTCCCTAGCATTGTCTGTTTTAAGGACTTGTATTTTGGTCTGAAATTGGGTAGTGATCATTGAGTTAAAAGTCTCAATAATTATCCCAACTTCAGATTTTTCTTTCATGAGGAATATCCCTGTGGTTCTAGTATGGTCATCAATGAAGGACACAAACCATCGGGATCTAGTTATGTTTTTTACTCTTGTGGGGCCCCATACATTACTATGAATCATAGAAAAAGAATGTGATGATTTATATGGAATGCTTGGATAAATATTTCTAATGTGCTTGGAAAGTTGACAAATTTCACAATGGTAAGAATTGGGACTTTTATTGATAAACAAATGAGGAAATGACTTTTCAAGGTAAACAAAGTTTGGGTGACCAAGGCAATAATGTCATAGCATAACCTTATCTTTATTTGAAAGATAATTGAAAATAGACTAACTTTTAAGAGAGAGCAACTTGCAATAGGAATTTGTCTTTGCAGAGGAGAATCTCCTTTGAGTAGAGAGAGACCACATTACATCTCAGCACCACCAATCTTCCTCCCTAAATCCAATGCTTGAAATTCACATAGATTTGGAAAAAAAATTAGTGACACAATTGAGACCATGAGTGAGTTTACCAATGGAGAATAAATTGCAGTCAAATTCAGTACATAAAGAATAGAGGAAAAAGTGAGATCCTTTGTGAGTTGCACAAGACCAGTCCGTGCTACTCTTGATAGGGAACCATCGGCTATTCGAACTGTTGAATTGTTGTGGCTGGGCATATATTGCAAAAAAATACCTTTTATTAGTTGTCATATGATCTAAGGCTCTGGAATCGACAATCCATGGCTTTGACTTCCTTTTTTTGTAGTAAAGGCAGAAGAGAGAGTACCTTGATGAGCTAGAAGACTGTTGTGCTGATTTGAGGCAACTTGAGGCGAAGTAGAGGTCTGGCCAAAGAGTTTATGACTTGTTATGAGAATAGGAGTGCCTTCATGAGGACTTGAAGTTGTGCTTGGTTCTAGTTTGGAGACAATCTCAAAGGATGAGGTTTGAGAGTTCATGACTGATTCACTCATGATGAAGGACATACGAGAAGAACAAGGGAAGAGATTGTTGCATAAAGAATATTAGGGTTCAGAGGAGGCTCTGATACCATGTGAATTTTGGGGAGAAAATTCTGGGAATTTTGGGAGAGAAATTCTGTTCCAATATGCTTGAACTTACAAGTATGCACACACATATACAAGGTGCAGAATCAGGCCATAAAAGGAAAAAAGCTACTATTCTATTCTAAAAGATGCAGTATTTGAAAATATGGAAAAAATGACTTATTCCCTATTCTATACCAATAAGGTAAATATTTCCTAATCAAAGCAGGGAATAAACAATTACCTATAGATTTTTTACAAAACAATATAAAATACAAAAGGTAAGAGAATAAAATACAAGAAAAGAAAAGATCAAAGGAAGGAATATCCACAGGATATTCTATGCACATCCTATGACACTAACACTCCCTTGCCTGTGAAAGATATACTCATACGACCAAACTTTGCTACAAATATACTTAATCCTAGGTCCTTCCGAGAGACTTGGGCGGAATGCTCGCTAATGGCCACTGAAATAGACAAAACTAAGAAGAATGCATTTTAATACAATCTTCAATCTAATAAAGTGACAATCCACTTCAATATGCTTGGTCCACTCACGAAAAACTGGGTTGGATGGAATGTGTAGGGCCGCTTAATTATCATAAACAAGCTTCATTTGTTTATCCTTCCCAAATCTTAGCTCTTGAAGAAGATGTTTTAGCCATATGAGTTCACATGTTATCAAAGTCATAGCTCGATATTCAGCTTCAACATTAGACCTGGCTACTATATCCTGTTTCTTACTTTTCCAAGATATTATGTTGCCTCCAATAAATACACAATACCCTGAAGTGGAGCGTCTATCTATGGGTGAGCCTGCCCAGTCTCCATCATAATATCCAACAATCTGGGTATGACCTCTGTTTTTGTATAACACTCCCTAGCATGGTGTTCCTTTAATATAACAGAGGATATGATCACAGCATCCCAATGACTATCACACGGTGACTGTAGGAACTGACTAACTATACTCATAGGAAAGGAAATGTTTGATCGAGTGATGGTGAGGTAGTTCAGTCTTCCCACAAGTTGTCAATATCTCCCTGGATCTCATAGAGGCTCCCTCTATCTTGGTACAAGCTTGATATTCGGATTCATAGGAGTGTCTACAGGTTTATAATCTAGCATATCGGTTTCCTCCAATATATACAAGATGTACTTTCTCTGAGACGTAACCACACTAGAATTCGACTGAGTTATCTCAATCATCATAAAGTACTTGAATTTCCCTAAGTCTTTTATTTGAAAGTGGCTGAAGATGTTCTGTTTTAGCTTCCGAATATCATCTTGATCATTGCATGTAATAGCAATGTCATCCACATAAACAATCAGAAAAATGCACGGCACAAAAGTTGTATGATGATAGAAAACAAAGTGATCTGATGTACTTTGAATCATGCCAAATTCTTGAACGACGATGCTAAACTGGCCAAACCAAGCTCGAGAAGATTGTTTCAAGTTATATAAGAAACGGCGTAGCTTGCATACCAAACCATACTCCCCCTAAGCAACAAAACCAGATGGTTGCTCCATATATACCTCTTCTGTGAGGTCACCATGGAGAAAGGTATTCTTGATGTCCCAGTGATACAAAGGCCAATATCTCATAAAGCCCATAGATAGGAAAGGACAAATGGAAGTCATCTTGACAACAGGAGAAAAAGTGATATAGTAATTTGAGTCATATATCTAAGTATACCCCTTGGCAACAAACGAGCCTTAAGACGGTCCACCCAGCCATCTTGACCAATCTTAACTGTATAAACCCAACGGAAACTAACAGGAGACTTGATAGTAGGTAAAGTGATGAGATCCCATGTGCTAATAGAATGTAAAGCAACCATTTCCTCAACCGCATGTTTCCAGCCCGAATGAGAGAGGGCCTCATGCATAGTTTTAGGAAGAGAAACAGAAGACACGGTGGAAACAAAAGCAGAATATGGTGAAGTGGTGATAAGTTAAGAAATTATAAATGGGATGAGGGTTACAAGAAGAACGAGTACCTTTCCGTAGGACAATTGGGAGAGCATCGGGAGATGGCAAGACCGGTGTCGTGGAGAAGGTTCCATAGGGGATGAGTTAGCCGGAGGACCGATGTCGATGCACAGGCGGCAAGTATAAATCTGAAGTGGTTGAGGTGAAGTAGCTGGAGACAACGATGAGGGATCCGAAAAAGGATACAGAAGAGGTAGTGATAAGACATCAAAACTGGGAGGGCGTATGGCGGGGAAGATAGAAGAGTTCTCAAAAAATGTGATATCGGCAGAGACAAAGTATCGATATGTATCAGGAAAGTAGCATCAACAACCTCGTTGAAGTCGGGAATAATCGAGGAAGACACACTTCGTGGCTTTGGCTAAGAGCATATCTTGTCTAAGAGTAAGAATAGGGACAAAACAGACACAAACAAAGACACGAGTGGGAAGGCAGAAGAGAGGTTGGTTAGGAAAAATGATGGAATGAGGAATCTGATCATGTAAGAAGGATGATGGATGGCATACAATTAATCAAATAACAAGTGGATAAGATAGCAACCCCCCAAAAACGTTGAGTAACCGTATGATGAAGTAGGAAAGTTCGAGTGGTTTCAACTAAATGACGATTCTTGCGCTCAGCCAAGCCATTATGTTCAGGAGTGTAAGCACAAGAGGACTAACGAAGAATCTCATGTGAGGACGTAAAGGAGGAGAATGGTGCAAAAAGATATTCCTTGACATTATCAATTCGTAGGATATGAATTGAAGAATTAAATTAAGTTCAAACTTTAGCATAGAACTTCTGGAAAATAAAGAATAGCTCAGCTCGAGTTTTCATTAAAAATAGCTAAGTACATCGAGAATAATCAACTATAAAAGTAACAAAGTACCGGAACCCTAATGCAGACTCAATTCGGGAAGGACTTCAAACATCAATGTGGACAAGCTCAAAAGAGGACTTTGTCCGATGATCTAGGCGCTTTGGGAACGGAACACAAGCATGTTTCCGAAGCTGACACGACTCACACTCAATTGAGAACAAACTAGAAAAAAGATGAACCATTTTCTGAAACTTGAAAATGTTCGGATGACCAACACGACAGTGAATAAGGAGAGGAGTATCCATGGAAGTGCAACCAATTGAAGATGAAGGTGAGCTGAGATGAAAAAGGCCTTGAAACTCACGTCCTATGCCATCATCCTCCCCGTACTCTGGTCTTGCAATGTGATAGAGTTACAAGTCAACTTACTGATAGAAATCAAATTAAAAGGAAAATCAGTAACATAAAGGAAAAAAGTAAGGAGTTAGGAAAGAAGAGGGCATATTGAACTGATTCCTTTAGCTATGGTTTGAGATCCATTAGCTAAAGTAATCATAGGTAAAGGTGATGTAATGGTAAGGGAGGAAAAAAGATCCTTATTACCAGAGAGATGATCAGAGGCTCCAGAATCGAGAATCCATGAACCAATCTTCTTCTTCTCTGTCGTCGAGCTGCGTAAAGAAGCCTTCTTCTACATTTTCTCTGTCATCAGGCTGTGTAGAGAAGCTCTAGGGATTTTTTTAGCCTATAATAGAGACCAACAAGCGAAAACAACGTCGTTTTGGATAAGTTATTTTAAGTTAAAATAACTTATCCAAAACGGCATCGTTATATGTCTTAACTTGAGTTTTAAAAAAATCCTCCGATGCACCAAAACGATGTCGTTTTGGACCAAGAAGGGAAAAAACAACGTTTTTTGGCCCCAAATGCCTTATTTTCGAGATTTCAACCTCTCCAGCCCTATTTCTACCACCATGTTTAAACTCCCAAAAAAAACCCCTAACCCTTCTAACTACTGTATAATCCCCTATAGGAGGGGAGAAGAAACAAAAAATCAACTAAAATAGCCAAGAAATTGTGATAAAGTCATGTTAAAATAGGAAACAATCATCATAAAATACATACTTGGCATATGGTGCGCCTTACATAAAAAAACTTGCGTTTCAAGTGCGCTTTGCGCCTCAAGTGTGCTTTGCGCCTCAAGGCCCCAAGAGGCTTATGCACCTCGGTGCGCCTTGCGCCTTAAATAGCTATGGACCAACTGAGAAGGAATGTGTAAGAAATGCAAAGGTATTACCGGTCTAGGTAATAGACGAAATGGATGCAGATTTGACTATCTGAGTGAGGTGGAGGTACTCCTCACTCGTTGGGCGTAAGAATAACTCCTGGAAGTGTGGATGAGCTCCCTTTGGTAGCCATAGAATTGAAAAACCAATAAAATCAATTGAATCAACAAGAAACCAAGTTACCAGGACACAACCCAGCTTTTAAAGGTGAGAGAGGTTTGTGGAGGGTGCTATGCTATCGGAAACTCCTAAGACAAATCAGAAAAATCCAAAAAAGAAGGTTGTTGGAGACAAAAACTGAGAAATGGGGCATTTGCAAGGCTCAAACCGGGATGATATGTTGATGGGAGGGTTAGTCGGCGCCTGACAAGCCTAGGGCAAGTCCGTGACCGGGCGACGGGTCACGTGCTCCTCACATCACGCAAGACGGAGGGATAAGGTCGAGATATTTGTCTCAGATGAGTACCGCAATGAGGTCACTGGAGCTGCTCGATGGACAACCACCCGACGACTAAATGGTATGGTTGTCGGCCGCAAATAGTGTCATCAAAAGGTTCATCTGAACGTTCGTCAAAAGCTCAGAGTAAAAGTTCAATCGACAAAGGAGGTGAGATGGTCTGACAGGGGCAAAAGGTTTCAAAACATCCCGCAATGAAGGTTGAGTAGTAGGAGTGAGACACAACCACTAGATGGGTTCCTAGAATTGAAAACATGGCAAAACCTTAACCCGAACCTTCCATGGCTTTGATACCATGTGAAGAGGTAGAAGCAAATGTTCTACTTTTCTTATTGAATGAATGAACAATACATTATAGGTTCTACCTATTTATACACAAAAGAAAGACACTAAAAGTAAACAATATAAAATACAAAAGGGAAGAGAACAAAATACAAAAAAGGAAAAAGTCAAAGGAAGGAATATCCATAGGATATTCTATGGAATAGCCTATGATACTCAACAGTTCACAAATCTGGCTCCATCCTATAGAAGATCTCTCAAACCCTTCCCGAAACTGGAAAGAAAGAAATTCTTCTAGGTTCTCTTAATTCAAACAACTACCTTGTCTTGGACCTTGAATGCTGACAAAAAGGAATATATAAAAATGGCTACATAAGGTTGTACTCAAAGTAGTTTTCCAATCTGAAGATAAATAAGCTATTTTCTATCCATCTAGTCTTCTATAAATTCTATCTAAGACTAGGTCAAAAAGTGGAAAGCTTTGGGGGGTTCCATCTTATGGGAAGTCCTAACTAAGAAAGGGCCAAACAAAAGTTATGCAGCCTAGTGTAGCTAAAACTATTAAGATCATTAAGGTTGACATTGATTCGAAAAACATTTTTCCATTAAGATTTGATCATTGCCCAAATGGCCACAAAAAGATATAACAACCCGCACCCAACCACGTAGATATTGTTCGCTTTTGGCACAAGAGGCCCCCACAAGCTTAAAACTCATCTATTAGGTTGAGAGGAGTCCATACTTAGTGTCAAGAACTTTCCCCCGTATCCGATGTGGGAAGTGACAAACACCTCCCCATGCAAAAACAACATTCTCGTTGTGTCCCATAAGATGATAAACAACCCTTAAGAGGCCAAAAAAACCCTATACCAGGGTCGAGGATCGGCTCTGATACCATTTGTAACCACTTGCACCCAACCACGTAAATATTATCCACTTTGGGCTAAGACCCTCATGGCTTAAAACATGTCTGCTAGATTGAGAGAAGTTCATGCTTATATAGTGTCAAGAACGTCCCCCCATCTGATGTGGGATGTGACAAAAGATGTGATGAATGAGCTTGACATTTGGGCTCATCCCAAGATGTGAATGTTTCCCAAACAAACAACAATTTTATTTTGGATTATGATTCTCATAACTTTAAGTTGCAACTACCTAATTTATATGTGGTTAATAACAGAGAAAACATCTAAATTCAGCAAACTCCAAGAACATTAAAAGATTTTGCTTAATCTATACAAATACAAAAAAAAAAGCATTCAATAACTGAATAATTATTGAATTATTGAATTATTAAATTGCGAAGGAATTTTCCATATACCTAGTGTTAAGGCCTACTCCAGATCGAACAAGTTGAGCAAGACGAGGAACCAACATATCTAATGCTTGAGTGTCCACGACTGCTATGCAAATGTCGAGAGTTTCCCACATTGGTGAGCTTTTTGCAATAGAAATTCGCAGACTTTCAAGCTTTTCTGTTTTTATTCCAACATTTGCTGCATGCAACTAAATGAAAATAAAATTGAATGAATAAACAGGAAAAAAGCATAAAAATTGATATAGGAAAATTTTCACCACATCAAGCATCAAATAGTAAGAACCCAAAAGAAGTAGATGGTAATTAAGCATAAGATGCCATCTAAAATATTATGAGACATACCATAAAATGCAGGCAAATTCCTAATATATAAAATAGTTAAGAAGCAAATAAATAACATCTGCAAACCTCAACATAATTGAGCCCTTGGTCTTCAAGGCTTGATAAACTTTCTAGCATGCAACAAACTAAATCAGATAAATGTGGACGTATTGCAATGCCCGCACCCTGCAAATGAGTGAAAGCAGCTTGGTAGAATTGGTAAAAGAATAAGCATAGTTTTACAGTGCTACATAAATTAGAAAAAAAATACTTTACAATTCTTAAACGCAAGAAACACAAATTACATGATTAAAATAGTCAGCTACAGACAACCTATCAGAGGCCACAAGCCAGATGCTCCTTTTTTTTTTTTTTTTTTTTTTTTTTTTTTTTTTTGATGTAAGCAAAGTAAAAATCTATTAAAAGCACCAATAAAAAGGCATATGAAAGCATACATGGCATATAGAAAAGCATCGTAAAGCCAAACAAAGTGGAGAGAACATTACACCTTATGCTTTAAAGCTTGTGCATATTCTCGTCTCCTAGAACAATGACTGTCATGCATACGCACCAATCAACTAGAGAGAACATTACACATTTAAACTTTTTTTTAAGGTTTCAGCCCTTAAAAAGGTTACTCAATTTAACTTTTTACTGTCACATGACAACTAATTAAATTCAGGAAATCTCAAACATCGAATCTACAACCATTTGATTTTATTCCAAAAAATACCTAAATATAGTTAGCCAAATAACGTTCTCTCTGTTAGAGACTACAATAATATTATTGGAACCCAAATATTACATGCCAAATGACTAAAAACCAGTGTAAAGCATTGTAAATTAGAATTAACCTTCGCAAGCTTCATGACCATGGCAA
Organism: Tetrastigma voinierianum; assembly: GCA_016808115.1. Lineage (NCBI taxonomy): Eukaryota > Viridiplantae > Streptophyta > Magnoliopsida > Vitales > Vitaceae > Tetrastigma > Tetrastigma voinierianum. The sequence goes on from JAEQBH010000977.1 coordinate 264,177, forward strand.
TAGATGCCTTACGGATATTGTCGACTTTACTCATTATGCCTTCAGCTAGTAGGAATGGCAGAACAATATCCATTGCTTGTTTTGCATCTGATTTTCCAGTAAGTGAAACGTCACATAGCCTTGTTGTAAGTGAAGCAATAGCACGGCACAACTTGTCCCCAGAATTTCGGACAGTCTCCTTGATGTCATCTATAGCACGAAATGCAGCTATCCATATTTCTTTCAAGTACTTTCCAACCTACATAACAGGAATACAGCTAACCATATGAGCGATATGAAACTGCTAATCCGATCACACTGTAAAGATACTTCAGAGAAACTGATATGACAATGGACATGTGAGTGTCATGTAACTCTCAAAGAAAAGGAATCAATAAACCATTATTTATCAGTTCAGATTTTATGGTGTTAGAGCCAAGTAAATAGAAATGTAGAGGTATTGTATGTGATTTTGACAGTGATGGATCAGCACTATTCATCAAAAGTACTGCATAAAAGCCAGAGTTTTAGACCGAAATACTTTATTTGAAAATAAAAATTATAAAATTAGTTTGGAAACCAAATTAATGCAAAGTGATGCGTAATCTATTTGTCATGGACAGCGGCAATTAAAATATTAAATTTTATCTGTTGTCAATTGGAATTAAATTGCAAATACCATTTATTAAAACAACGGTGCGATTGAACTGTAATAATTTTGAAATGGGGGAGAAATGGGGAGGAAGAAGATGGGGGCAAATAAAAGACTCAAATGCCGCTGTCTAAAACAACGGCAATTGAAGAAATTTAAAAAATCAAATGCATTGTCAAAGACATACATTGATTGAATCAAATTCAAATGCACCAATTAAGTGATTGGCATTTGAACTTTGGAAAAACATTGTGAAGCAACGACATTTGCAAACGCTTAGTTTAGGCGTTAGTTTATATTGAAAACTAAATTCTTAATTTTTACACAAACACTATTTCGGTCTAAAACTCTAAAAGCCATATATGGTGAGGATAAGTGGTAGAAATACATTTCTAATTAATATGAAACAGAATCATCAAATTGAGACCGGCAACTGAAATATCTAGTGAAAGCATTAAAATAATCCTCGAGCATCCTTGATCAATTCTATAGTGACTGTTTAGAAGGAAATAATTAGCATATAAATCAGTATTTATTTGACTGATTATGTTTCCTTTTATTAGCTAGTGATTATGTTTCCTTTTAATGTAGATGATTTGATTAGTATGGTGATTTGATTGACTATCAAGAAATAGTCTTCTTTCTATTATACCCTTGAAATGAATGAAATAAATTATTCAGCCATTTTTCAATTTGGAATCAGAGCCATTGGGAAGAAACTCTTCCATTGCTGTTTTTTCTTTGGCTGAACCCTAGCCTATTTATCTTCTTCTTCTTTTTCCACTTTCTCTTAGTTCCTAGTCAAGTCTGAGAAAACTGAGGTGAATATTCCTGATAGCAATAAGCCTACGGTGATTGTTCATGAGATTTTCTTTCCAACAATTTCAATCAAGTTGGATGGTGCAAATTATCATGGTTGGTCTCAAATTATGGAGATGCACATTGCTAGTATATCACAAGAAGGAAGGTTGCACCCACTGAAAACGACCCAAGCTATGATGAATGGGAGGTTGAAGATCCGTTGGTCAAGTCTTGGCTCATCAATTCCATGATCCACAAGCTAATGGCACATTTTGTGTCGTATGGAACGGCTAAAGAGGTTTGGGATGCTGTCAAGAGGAGATATCTCGATGTCTCAAATTCTTCTCCATCTTCTACTTCTTATGTGACTTGGGTATCTCTTGAGGAAGGTAATTCTAGTTTATTTTTCATTTCTGCTACCACTAACACGTGGGTTATTGATTAAGGAGCTACTGATCATACGACTAGTAATACTTCTATACTTAATTCTCTAATTCCTTCACATGTTAAGTGCGTTCGGGGTTGCCTGATAGGACTCATGCTGATCTGGATCAAAATATCATATTTTCTTCTCTGAGCCGTTGTCTCATGCTGCGCTGCACTAAATCTCTCTAATAATCTCCTTTCAATTAGCAAGATTACCAAAAATCTGAACTGTTCTGTAATTATTCATTCTTCACACTATGTGTTTCAGGACAATCTTACGAAAACGACAATTGGCATGGGTAAAGAGGGAGGGGGTCTTTATTACTTGGAAGAGACAAGGGAATTACAAACCAGCTCAGTCTATTTCAGCAAAAATGAGACGTCACGATAAAAAGATTCTGATATGGCACTACTCATTCAGGTCATCCATCTCTTACCCAAGAGCATGTTTCTCTTGTTCAGAAACTATTTTGGGTTTCTAGTTTGGAGGTGTGAAACCGATGCATTTTATGCTAAAAATCATCGTGTACCTTTCAAAATAAGCTATAAACCAAAAGCCATGTTCCTTTTGTTCCTTGTCTTCCTGAGATATTTAGGGCCTTTTTCTCATGCCTTGGGTCACAAATATTGCATCTTTCATTGATAATTGTACCAGAGTAAAATGTTGAAGGTATATTTGTTGAAATTACTAAACATGACGTTTGCAAATGTTATTCCTCAGATTTTCAGATGGTCATAACACAATTTAATAACAAAGTCAAAATTTTCCATTTCAACAATAGTTGTGAGCTTGTAAAATCGATCCTGTCACTCTGTTCCGAAAAATCGATTTTCATCCAAACAACATGTGCGTACACCACAACGAAGCAGTATAAAGCGGAGCGTAAAACCATGTATTCTAAAAGTGAGCTGAACTTGCAGCTACTATGCATGTTCCCTAGCGTTTCACGAGTGATGTTACAATCATGACTCTGATCCTCATAAATCGAATGTCACGCTTAGGTAATTTATTCACTATCAAACACACTTTAGATATTATCTTTGTTTCACTCTATTCCTTCTATTTTGAATCTCTATCCAAAGGTTTTTGGTTCCATCTATTATGTTCATGTCCATTCTCATTTAAGGGATAAACTTGATCCTCGTGCTCTTAAATGTGTCTTTCTGGGTTACTCAGCCTTCTGGGGTATAAATGTCCACCTCATGGAGAAATAATATGTCTCTATGGATGTTCAGATTCAATGAGCATTAGAGTCTTATTTTCTAAGGGCGTGGACATGGTTTTTTCTTTAAGGGAAGTTAATAGTAAGGAAGAGGGAAGAGTTTGTGGTTGAAGAAAAGAGTGGTGATTTCAAGTAATGAGGAGGGCATGGAATTGGAAGATTCACGAAAAGTGGTCTGAGATGTGAAGAAACAGAGAAGACTAGAGATTGTTTTTCAACGACATTGTGAGAAAGAACAAGATACCTTTGAAGTTACCCTCTAAAGTTGACGCTCCTCTCAAAGATATTACCATGTCATCGAATGACTCTTCTAGGATTGATTCTGAAGTACAAAATTCTTCACCTTTAACATCTAAATATTACTTTGAATCTGACTTATCAAGTAGGTGATATCATTAAGTAGTCGTAGGAACCGAGAGCCAGGTTGGCTTCTAAAACCATCCTCCAATGTTATAAATCCTATTTCTAACTTTGTCTCTTATCACTATTTATCTAAGGCTCATCTTGGTTTTGTTCTTCAGTTGTCTTCTATGTCTATTCCTAATCATTTTAGGAAGCTCTAGAAGACCCTAAGTGGAAATCTGCTATGGTAGAAGAAATGAAGGCTCTCCTAAAAAACTCTACTTAGGAGATGGTAGAGCTTTCCATGGGAATGAAGACAATAGGATGTAAATTAGGTTTCCCAGTGAAATTTAAGTCCAGGTAGGATATCGACGAGTACAAACCTAGGTTGGTTGTCCGAAGGATATACAGAGACTATGGAATTATTGTCGAGACCTTTGCTCACTGCCAACCAAGATGAATCTTGTGAGAATTCATGCTCTCTTCATGATAAATTTGGATTAGTCATTAAAAGCGGTTGTGTAAAAAATGTCTTTTTCTTAGTGATTTATTAGAAGAAGTTTATGGATCCTCATAAGTTTACACCAAAGAAGGCAAAATATCAAGGCGAAGGCTTTATACAATTGACGATCACGAAGCATGGTTTATTAGGTTGAGCTCTAGCGATAGAAGGTTTAGTTATAAAGCAGAAGCAATGGCGGATCACACTCTTTTCTTTAAGATAGATAGTGATGAGTATTACTTTGTTTATTGTTTATGTTGATGACATGATTATTCTAGTGATCCTAAAGTAGAGAAGCTCCATAGTCATTTGGCGAGAATTTGAAATGAAGGACTTAGGAACTCTGAATGCTTTTTGGCGATTGAGGTTTCTTGTTCCAAGCGGGACTTTTCACTCTCTGGCAGGAGTATATACTGGATCTTTAAAATGGGACCTAGTAACAAAACCAGAGCTGTAATCTCCCCATTGAAGTAAATCACGGCTTGCAATCTATCTTGATCGGAATTCAACAAATAAAGAAAGACATCGAATAGTGGAAAAGTTACAGTATATCTAACCCACCAGCTAGACTGATATATCTTATGCGGGTTAGCGTGGTGAGGTCGATTATTGCATAACTTGAGCAATCAACACATAGGCGTTGTGATCATTATCTAAACTAAATACAGTCTTACCCGAGCGAAGGTTTTGTTCTCTAAACATACGGACAATGTCTATACCATTGGGGATACCGGGACTCACAACTTTACATGATCCAAATTGAATAGGAAGTCCACATCGAGATTATCATTTTAATGAAAGGTAATTTTGAAGCTTGGAGGGTAAAGCTGGTAAAGGCATAGTATTCATATTAATCAAAATCCTACAAGCACGAGCTTTAGAGTTGGTGGATTTAACATGGTATCAGAGCCTAGTTTGGCAATAGGCCCTGGGTTCGAGTCGCGTCCTACAATTTATTCCCCATTTGTTGATTTGAAAGTCCATAAAAGACTCTATTTTGTTTGTTTAACTCTCCACGTGCAGGTATGAGGCTACACGTGAGGGAGGGTGTTAAAGGCATGATATTAGTATTAATCAAAATCTAGAAGCAGGTTTTGGAGGGAGTTGGTAAGTTCATAAACAAGTGTAGTCTCATTAAGTAGTCCCCAGAAACTACATCTCGCCTCTTCATCATGCAACCTAAAAACACTTGTGGGAATTGTCTTAAGTGAGCTTGGATTTGAGTCTAGAAAGGAATAATGGTGCTTTGTGATAACGCAGTGGCTATTAAGATTACGAACGATATATGATAGAACTAAGTATATTGAGCTTGATAGGAACTACATTAATGACAACTTAGAATCTAGCCAAATAACAATTCTCTAGTGGACCCTTTTATGCTTCATTATCCAAGTTGGGCATGAGTGATACATATGCACCAACTTGAGGGGGAGAATTAGCATGTAAATCAGTATTTATTTGATTGATTATGTTTCCTTTGTGTTTAGATTGGTTGATTTGTAATTGATTGATTAGCTGTCAAAAAATAGTCACATGTACTCTTGTTATATCTTTAGGGAATAGAAATGAAATGGGTGTCCAGCCATTTTCGGAATTGAAATGTAAAAGACCATACATCCATTAAAAAAAAAAGAAGTGTACCAAAATTGAAAGAAAAATGAGGGGGAGGAGAGGGAGAAAAAAGAAAAGAAAAGAAAAATCAAATGCCATATGTAAGTAAATTTGGAAAGTGTTAAAAATCATAGAATATTCTCTAGATATTCTTTGGTTTATCTCCTCTTACCTTTTGTGTACATTATCGTCCTTCCTTTTACACTTAATTTTGTTTCCTTTTTGTTATATTATTTTGTATAGATATAAGTGTCTCTATACTATGTAATTCACCCATTCAATAAGAAAAGTATTTGTTTCTTATCTCATTTCACATGGTATTAGAGCCATGGAAGGCTTAGGTTAGGGTTTTGCCACGGTTCCAACTCAAATGACCCATCTGGGGTGGTATCGCACTTTCTCAGCGCGTCTTCATCTTAGGAATCCTTTATCGCCATGGAGTTACGCGGATCTTAGAAAGATTTTGTGAACTTTCGTAGGCTTTCCCGGCGACACTATTTGATGGCTTGACCCAACCATTGGAGTCACCTTGGCCTGATCTATCCACTATAGGAAACACCTCCGACAACCACTACACCACGCACCCACATTTATTTTCCTTTGCATTGTCCCTCAGTGGCGCATGAAGCCAGCGTGTCAACCAGCGACAATAGGACTTCTTCTCTAACTCGTTGAAGTGTTGATCTCATACTATCCACCCTATCTTCTGTTTTGAGACTTGCGGTGCCTTTTCTGGAGTTTTTATATTTGGTAGCACTTTTTCTTCGAGATTGCTCTGGTCTTCGATCTCACGAGACAATTATGTCCACTTGTGCTTGTGTTTTGTTGTTTGAGTTGACTTTGTTGCTTTTCTCACTTCTATGGCTACCAAAGGTGGCTCATCCACACCTTTGGGAGTTATTCTTCCGCCCATTGAGTCTACAGAGTACATCCACCTCACTAAGGCAACTAAATTTGCATCCATTTTGTTTGTTGTCCAAACAGATAATGTTTCTACTTGCCTTGCACATTCATCTGCACCTTGGATTCTTGGTTCTGGAGCCTCTTATCATCTTTCTGGTAATAAGGATCTTTTTTCCTACCTTACTATTACATCACATTTACCCATGAATACTTTAGCTAATGGATCTCAAACCATAGCTAAAGGAATCGGTTCGACATCCTCTTTCATACGTCTTTTAGTTCACGATTCTCCTTTCCATCTGCAGTTTCTATTATCAATAGGATTGACTCATGACCTTAATTGTTTGATTGCAGCACCAAAATAATTCCTACTCACATTGCAGGACCGGAGTGCGGGAAGGACGATTGGCGTAGGATGTGAGTTGCAGGGGCTCTTTCGTCTCAGCTCGCCTTCATCTTCCACTGCTTGCACTTCCATGGATACTCCTCTCCTTATTCATAGTTGCCTTGGCCATCCGATTATTTCCAAGTTTCAGATAATGGTTTCTCGTTTTCTGTTGTCCTCGATTGTTGTGAGTCATGTGCGGATTAGAAACATACTCATGTCCATTCCCAGAACCTGAATCAGCGGACGAAAGTCTCATTCGAACTTAACCCGCGTGTTGGGGTCGCACCACAGTTCGGTCTACTTGGGGTTCAATGCTTTATTTACTTTATAGATGATTATTCCCATTGTACTTGATATTTTTAATGAAAACTCATTTGAGTTATTCTCTGTTACCAAATTCCATGTTGAAGTTAGAACTTAATTTAATACTTGGTCATTATCCTATAGTATAATGCGAAGATATCTTTTTGGATCATTCTCCTTTTTTTTGTCCTCACATGGGGGATTCTTCATCAGTCCTCTTTGCGGCTTACATTCCTCGGCATAATGGGTGCATTTGGCCTTGAAAAACAATCATTGGTTAAACGCTCATACTCTACTATTCCATCATAAGGTTCCTCGATGTTTTTGGGGATGCTACCTTAAGTAAACATTATATAGATAATCGTATCAACGTCATCAGTCTTACATGATGATAAAATCCCTCATTCCATTCGTTTTCCAAACCAACCTCTCTCATGCCTTCCCCCTCGTTTCTTTGGTTGTGTTTGTTTTGTCCATATTCTTACTCTTGGAAAAATGACTCTCATGAAAACCAGTGTCTTCCTCGATTATTCAGGCTTAGCGAGTTATTGTTTTCTCTCTTGATACACATCATGCTTTGTCTTTACCCGATGTCCGCAGCTTTTGAGAACTCTTCTATGTTCCTATCACCCACCTCGATTTCTAATGTCATATCTTCCCATTACTACGTCTTTGTTTCCACCCTTGTCTTGTTTGTTCCTGTTGTGCATGAGACCTATCCATCCGAGCCCCGGAAGCAGGCTATGGTTGAGAAATGGCTTGCTCTACATTCTAGTAGCTGGGACTGGTTACCTTACACCCTTTAGCAAAACACATTGGATCGTTGGGTGTATATAGTTAGGTGGCCCCGATGGTCGGGTGGATCATCTTGAGCTCGATTAGTTGCAAAGGGTACACTCGGGTCCTATGGTTCTAACTATGATACATTTCCCTTGTTTTGAGGTACCTATTTGTCTTCTCCTATCTATGGATGTTGTCTGATCTTGGCCTTTATATCGATTGGACATCAAAAAAACGCTAACCCCATGGCAACTGTGAGGAGGTCTGTGGAGGAGCCACTAGGTTTGTTGCTGGGGAGTGCGGATTGGTATTGCAGTTACAGCTCATTATGGCTCAAGTAGTCCCTCGAGCATGGTTTGTGGGTTGCTTTCAGGTGGTTCAGAGTTTGGTATGACTCGGGTCACGACGGATCACTCGGTTTTCTATCATCATACGAGTTCAGGGCAGTGCATTTATTTGATTGTTTATGTGGATGACATTGTTTATACGAGAATGAGTCAGATCGGTATTTAAAAATTTGAAACAACATCCTCTTGACACTGGGACTAAGGCTTTTGGAACTCAGTATTTTCGGGGATTAGAACCTTCGTCTAAATTCGATTAATGGTTATGAATCAGAGAAAGTATGCCATGGAAATATTAAAAGAGTCAAGAATGCTAGATTGCAAACCTGTAGACACTCCTATAGATCCGAATGTCAAGCTCGTACCAGGACAGGGGGAGCCTCTACGTGATCCAGGGAGATATCAACGACTTGTGGGAAATCTAAACTATCTCATCATTACCCAACCAAACATTTCCTTTTCTGTGAGTGTTGTTAGCCAGTTCTTGCAATCACCATGTGATAGTCACTGGGATGTTGTGATTCGTATCCCCCGTTTTATTAAAGGAATGCCAGGCCAAGGGGTGTTATATGAAAACAAAGGTCACACCCAGATTGTCGAATATTGTGATGCAGACTGGGCATGTTCACCTGCAGATAGATGCTCCACTTCTATGTATTGTGTATTTATTGGTGGAAACCTAGTATCCTAAAAGAGTAAGAAATAGGATGTTGTAGCGGATCCAAATAGGAGCTATGGCTACACAGTGACATGTGAGTTCATATGGCTAGACATCTTCTTTGAGAGCTAAGATTTGGGAAGGATGAGCAATGAAGGCCCAATATGTGATAATCATTTGCTCGCATCGCATCTAACTTGGGTCTTTCATGAAGGGAGCAGAGTATATTGAGAGTGGATTGTCTACTTCATCGGAGAGAAAGATCGCATCGGGATGCGCGGCTATAGTTTTGTCAGCTCGGGTGACCCGACTAAGCGGACGGTGTTCACCAAATCTTGGGGCCTAGAATTAAGTACATTTGTAACAAACTTGGTGCACTTGACCTATATGCTTCAGCTTGAGGGGAAGTGTTGAGAATCATCGAATATTCTCTAGAAATCCTTTGGTTTATCTCCTACCTTTTGTGTACATTATCCTCCTTCCTTTTACACTTTATTTTGTTTCCTTTTTGTTCCATTATTTTGTATATATATAGGTGTCTCTATACTATGTAATTCATCCATTCAATAAGAAAAGTATTCTTTTCTTTTCTCATTTCACATAAAGAATGGTTGGAAAATGCCTATTAGATTCTACGTGTGTAAAAAAAAAAGAAATAGGTAAGTCATATTGTACTTTTTGTCTAAAAGCTTACATCTTGTGACAATTGATTTTTGCTTTATTTGATTCACAATGGCTGATGCACTCCTTGGTAAGAGGGTTTTTGGATGCACATGTTTTATTCGGGATGTCCGTCCACAAGTCTTTAAACTTGAACCAAAGTCCTTAAAGTGCATTTTTCTAGTTTACTCTCGTGTTCAAAAAGGGTATCGATGTTATTGTCCTCCTCTTCGACAATACTTTTTGTCTATTGATGTTACATTTCTTGAGACTACCTGTTTTTCCCTTTCTTCTACAGTTACTAGTCAGGGGGAGGAGGATGATTTATTAGTGTACATTGTTTCCTCAAGGGCTCCTACTCTAGCTCTCGTTCCTGTTAAACCTCTCATTACTTAGGTATATACGATGCAGAAACCCTCAGTCTTTAGTCCAACTGCAGAATTTGTTTAGTCGTGCGATCCAATCCGACGTGATGATCTTACGATTGCTCTCAAGTAAAGGTAAACATCCCGGTGTGCTCACCTGATCTCTTCGTTGTTTCCTATAGCATTTATTAGATCTTCCTCTTGTTCCTTTATTGCATCTCTTGATTCTATCTCTCTTCCTAACCATCTGTCTTGAAGCTGCTCTCACCTAGTTGGCGTAGTGCTATGATTGGATGGTAGCTTAGGTGACAATGAGTATAGCGGGACTTCGTGCCTTTACCAACTGGAAAGAAGGCTATTGGTTGTCATTGGGTGTTTGCAATAAAGTTTAATCCTGATGGGTCTATTGCTAGATTGAAGGCTTGTCTTGTCACTAAGGGCTATGCTCAGACTTATGGAGTTGATTATTCTGATACTTGTTCTCCTGTAGCTAAGCTAACATTTATTCGTCTGTTTGTTTCTCTTGCTGATTCTTATGATTGGAACTTGCATCAAATTTATATCAGGAATGATTTTCTACATGGAGATCTACAAGAAGAAACTTACACAGAGCAACCTCCAGGTTTGTTGCTTAGGGGGAGATAGGGAAGGTGTGTCATCTTTAAATCTGTCAGTGCTAACATAGTCCCATTGCTTTGGTGCAGCAAATTGATCAAGCGGTTGAGACATTTGGCATCAGAAGAGTAAGTGTAGCTCATCTTCTATAAATTGATTCTGACATTGATACAGTAGAGTGTGGATGATATTGTAAATCGTGGGGTGATTCAAGGTATATTATCTCTTAAATCCTTTCTTCACAATCAGTTTCACACAAAGGATTTGGGAATGTTGAAGTATTTCTAGGGTGTTAAAGTAAAGAGAAGTAAGCAAGGAATTTTGTTATCTCAACAAAAATATGTACTTGATATGTTATCTAAGATAGGGAAATTGAGCGCCAAACCATGTAGTACTCCTATGGCTCCAATACCATGTAATAAAAGATAATTGAAGAGAAAATTGTGTAGTTCATTATCACAAACAACCTATTTATATACAAGACAATCTTAAACCAAATAGGAAAGAATATGAAGTTTCCTAATTCTACCTATGTACAAATTTCCTTTTTCCCAATTAGTTTATAATTCTACAATACTATAACACATAGTAATAATAATAAGTGCCATTGAAATCTAGTTGTCTAAGAACACATGGTGTAGTCAAACCCATAAACCTTTCCACTCTCATCCCCCTGAAAGCTGAGACAAGAATACTCGTTATGGAGCTGATTTACCAAGGGACTACATTATACAAGCAAGGAGAAAAGGGTGCTACAATCAACTAAAAGCCATAGGGCACAACATAAATAGGAAAGGACTCTTCCTTCTGACTATACACACCAAACAGCATTGTTAGAGATACAGTGCAACACTGCTGCATTTAAGCCTAAGGATGGGTCACTCAAGCAGTGAGTTTTAGAACAAGTTTAAGGTTGTGATGTCAATTGTCATGAAAAATATCATTCCATACTACCCCTAGCTTACCCTCACTAGACTCTCATTGGGTTTAGACAAGATGATCAAAGCCCAATACAAGAATTGATATCGAACCAAATCATGGATTCAAGTCACAAGACCATCATTTTAGGGGAGGGAACGTTGCTCTTATGCTCAAGGGTACGTCACACAAATAATAGTTTTAAGAACAAGCCCAACAAGTGTAACAGAAAATTTCATAAAAGGTTTAGCCCAAAACTCACTGCACACCAATTGGTCTCTAGACGGGATGGTCAAAGTCTGATTCAACAAAATTATAATCAATAACAAGATTTTAACAACTGTAAACCACTATGATGAACCATCCCTTGTATTTTTCTAGCAATAGAATCAATTAAGTATGGTAGTTCAATTAAGTTGTGATGATTAAATCCATGAAATAAAGCACTACGAGTTTTAAGGGTCTCTGAATAACTTCATGTCTAAAAACATATATTGACGAATCATGACATAACTAAACGGAAACTAAAATAGAGTTGTAATAGTGAATGGTGCTTCAAAAAATTTGGGAATGTTGGCTCACAATGTTAAAAGAACTGAAGGTTAGGATTTATGCATTGGATTTTCCAGTTTACTGACAATTAATAACAATTGATTTACACAAATATTGACAGATGAAATTACAAGATACGATTTGCAATTACTTCAAACCTGGTCAAATTTGCGTCCTTGGATAATATCTGCAAGGGCAAGACAGGATGCCTCACGGGAACGCCAGAGCCTGGATCCGCATTGTGTCAATAGATCACCAATTATAAGGTCCAAGTATTCATCAATTGTTTTCTTTGAGTCTGCCACTAATGACTTCCAGATATGGGCCATTGCATCCTACAAATACAGCATTAACCAACAGCATTAAGCAAAGGCAGTGTTAAATATGCTAAAAATTCAATGATGAATAAACACTTTCCACAATTCATCAAAGTAATTAAAAAAAAAAGGCTTAAAAGCATCTGTGGTGGCATCCATAGTTTAGAATGACTGATCAAAACCTGCCTTCATTTAATCAGATTTATAGGAAAATTGGAAAAAATTATATTGAAGAGCCTAACTAATACTTGTTTAGCTTAAAGCTCTAATGAATATCAACCTGCACATTTTTATCAGGATCATACTGGTAACGAATAAGTCTAGGAACCAATAGACGTAAATGTGGCTGAAGAGCATCCCCTGCTTGTTTGGCAATCTTAGAAAACCCAAAAGCAGCACCCCTTTTGGAATTTAGAGAAGCCTGATAATTAGCCAGATCCATAAATTTATAAATTAAGTCTGGCTGCCCCATCTCATTCGCTAAGCCACAGAGCTCCTTGTAAGTGTTAAGTTTCCCTCCACTGAGACTTTCACCAATGGCCCCATCTTGGAAGACTTCAGAGTCTTCTACCAGCTGCATAACAAAAACACTGAAATTTCTTCACAAAAAAGAAAGTAAACTGGAAATAGAGGTTGAACAAAAAATAGGATGCATTTTTAGAAAGAGAAAACACCTTGATTGCTCTTTTTCTCTTCCCTGAACCAGTAAGGGTGCCAACGAGTGCATTTACTAAACTACTCTTCATGGATGCATCACCAAGTTCATAAACAATACTCATGCCTTGGGATGCTAGCTCTTGTGTAAGTTCATTCTGTTCACCTAAAAGGTGTGAAAAAGCTTCCTGCACTCATGGGAAAGAAGAGGAACAAACATAACTCTCTTATTCATAATGCTCATATGACAGACTAACTAGGACAAAAAATATTGGCAGCATCAGGACAACCTCTGAATTAATCATTATGATTTCACATAAATAAGCAGTTCATGGAACTTTTAGTACCCTGACCTCACAACTAATTATAGGAAACCATGGAAATACTTATCATGATTCACTAATGTCTTAGGAGATAATTATCTCATTCTGGTGGGGGGGAGGCACCAGGTGTGCATGAAGTTAGAGCATCCTCGTAAGGCAAGCGAAAGAGAAGATTTATGAGCAATGAGACAGAGTAGGGCAACCTACAATACTGAGAATACTAGCAATACACCAGAGACTTTTATAAACACTCAAGCAGAAGAATGTTCCTGAACCACGACATTACTTTGTCACCTTATCTAATGAAAGAACAACTTCCTTTCACCATATCTAAAATCATATAAATCCGTAAGTCCATCTTTTTTGCTTCAGCTATTGCTTCTTTATGTGTGTGTTTCTGTGTGTGTGAAATAATTAGTGGAGTATTTGCCGTGTGACTATACAAGCAAGGACAAACCTGGATTTCTGGAAGCATCTTTTGGATAGTTGGATGATGGCCACAATACATTGTTAGTGACAGTAGCCAGACAGTTCCGGCACAGCGCTCCTCTTTTCTGCTACTGTACAAGAGAACATCAAAAAGCTTTCTAGTAATTGCATCTCTAACCACGACATGGCAATTTTCAGTGGCTTCAGTTTCTTCATTAGAGCTACAACTTGGTAGAGATGATGATAAATCTGCTGTAAGAAAGTTTGAAGTTGTTGAAAGTGATGTATAATTAGTTTTGAGAATAATATCAACGGTCACAGGAACACTGCCCCACAAAAAGGATAAAGCCTCCCCAGCAGCAAACAGGGTATCTTCGACCTGAACAACTCCAAAAAAGCAGATATAAGAGGCACTTCCATTAACCGGGAGAAAAAAAGTGTCTTGCAAAGTCCTCCACTAAAATATAATGAAAAAGGAAATGGCATAATCACCTTTGACCGGGAAAGACTGAAAATCAGATCTAAGGCAATATTTAGATGTGATAGTGATGTTTCCTTAAAGCAGATATGACCTAGAGAGATTACAATTTTCTGTACTGCTTTAGGATCATTATCAGAGAGTAACTTCTTAAGTTTCTCTTGTAAAACTGTCAAAACGGAAACTGCATTGTACACAATACACAACAATTCATTATTCTTAGCACGAAATTATAATATGCATAAAAAAGAAGCAATATATAAGCTTCCATAAAGCTTATAACAACTTAACCTGAACCCGAATCTTGAACAAGCAGAGGTAATGGACTCTGAAGTCCAATATGACCCAATGATTGCATCACAATGGAAGCCAATGTTGAAGTCTCAGAATTAAAAATATCGATTAGGCATTTAAGTGTCCTTTGAAGCAATGTCTCTGGGATCTGAATACAACAAAGAAAATTCCCTTTTACTAAAAAATAATTAGCATATTTTAAAATCTGAAGAAATGCTTCATTCAAAAGGTTAAAAAGAAAGAGTAGAACCACATAGGCATGGACAGTAAAAGGGATAGCAAGTGTAACTACTGGGTGATACAATAATTGCCTAGTATTGTATTCCAAGTGTAATTTTTCTTTCAACAAGAAACAAACATGTCATTAAGGAAATAGCTGCACAAAGGAATGTGAGCAGTCCCTCATGCCAATTAGAAGAAAAATAAGATAGAAATTTGCAATAACAGAGACAGCAAGGGTTGCAGAAATTATGCAGGAAGACCTATTAGTAAAAATGTATCAAGGAGGCATGCAATCCCCCTGTCAAACTTGACTAAATAGTAAACCATCTGATTAGTATATATAGTGTTGAAGCACATGATATTCTCTCAGTTCAATCTAAGCTTGAGCATACTGGGAGAGTTGTCTGAGTTGCATGTGATATCAGAGCTTGGTTTAGCAAGAGGTCTGGGTTGAGAGCCCCTCTCATACAAATTTGAATATTTGATCCTCATTTATCGATTTGAAAGTCTATAACAAACTCTGACTCTCCATGTGCGCCAATATGGAGCCACATGCATGTGAGGGCGGGTGTTGAAGCATGATATTCATATTAAATCCAAATCCTATAAGCTTGAGCTTTTAGGAGAGTTTAACATATAGGAATCCAGCTAAATAGTAACCTATATAACCCTTATCATATCCATAAGCTTGTGGATCCCTGGGTCCAACCTCTGTGGTCCTCTCTTGCCCTCAGAAACTGAAGAAAGAATGGCCATTGATCCCAAGAGGACATGCAAAGTTTGATTACAGGATAATGCTAAGTATACTCTGAGATATAAGCAAAATATTTTGTGAACACCAAGTAGTTGTTTAACCCTTTGGCTTATATGCCAACCTATGATAAAGGATAACTAGAACTCACAGCAGGTGTTCGGGACATACAATCTGCAGTGACATATCCTATTGCAGATAAAGCTCCATGCTGTGCTTCAAACCTAAAGAGCATATTTAAGTCCATTCAAGTCAGAAAAAGTAACCAAGAGAAGAACAAAACTTAAAAAAGAAAAAAAAATGTCATTGTAGAAGACATTGATTGCAGGGGAAAAAAAGCCACAAACCTTAACTTGTGCGTCCCACTAATTGAGGAAACTAGTTCAGAGATAAGTGCAGACGACTCAGAGACAGGAAGAGCATTGGAAACTATCCCAAGTAAGCGTGCAGCAGATTCACGAGTATCCCAGTCCAAGTGGCTTAATAGTTGCTTTACCCATGAGATTTTCGTAGAATAGCGTGATGCTACCATCTACGTAAAGAAAAGATTATGAGACAAAAAATGGATAGTGGATAAAAAAACATAGATAATAAAAGGAAATAACCTCTCGAGCACAAGATCCAACTGTAATCAATGCCTTGGAGGCACTAGCATGTAACTCGACAGAGCCTTCAAATGCCATGGCATGTTCTAGCAGCAAACAAATGTTTTCTATTGATGACCTATATTCAGATGTTCTCTCCATAGAACCGCTTTGCTCCACATCCACTTCAAAGCACTTTAACAGAAACCTAATCATAGGCAAGTACATTTGCGATGGAAAAAGAAGCTTTTCCTCTCTTATTTCTGCCGAATTTAACAACTTTGGCTGCTGCTTAAGAATGTAATCTAGTATGTCAGCCATTCTTGGATACTTGAGGTCAACACTTTTGCTCATAGTTTGTCCTGGATCATTAACAGGAAATAGGCCTTCAAGTGCCATTTCCCTACAAAAATGAAAACCGCGGTTTGTATTTAAGAAATCCCACTAAAGCCTCAGAGAAAATGCAACAAAGAATTTATGCACAAATTGCATAACTGTACATTCAAATAATTGTGACAACACAGTAACAAAAAAAAAACACTTGTAATTGTAATAACCAAATCTAATTCTTCCTTTGCATTGTCTGATTAAAAAAAAAAATCCTTAGCATAGTATACAACACCAAATTTTGAGCAAATAGAGGAAAACAACCACATACAACGCTCAAGAATCAGAACATATTCAAGTTATATAATTTTATTCCTCTACGAGAAAAGAAACTAAAGCCAAAAGAGCCTGGGGACAACCCACACAAAGAGACATCAATTGGTGTTTAGTAAAAACCATCGCAGCCTCATGGAAAGTGCAGCCCAAAAATTCGTCAGAAAGACATCATAATGGTATAACCAAACTTGACTATTCCTTTAGCATTGCATGCATTATCAAAGTTTTCTAAAAAATAATAAGTAAAAATCCATATATTTATAATGCTTCAAAACCATTTTCTTTCTATACTACTTGACTCAAAAATCATTTATACCTCTTGTTATAATATATATCTACTTTACATATAAAGTTGTAACCTATTAGGCAACTTGTCTTATAGAGTTTTAATCTATTAAG
Source organism: Tetrastigma voinierianum (assembly GCA_016808115.1). NCBI lineage: Eukaryota > Viridiplantae > Streptophyta > Magnoliopsida > Vitales > Vitaceae > Tetrastigma > Tetrastigma voinierianum. The sequence goes on from JAEQBH010000977.1 coordinate 281,313, forward strand.
AAGGTTAGATTGGTTTTTGTATATATATATATTCACAATGGATCAATGAAAAACACAAGGAATTCTTTCCTCCAATTCTCCCTTCTTGTTCTTTACAAGGTATCAAAGCATAGGGTTTGAATTTGCCCTAGAAGAGGCAAATTTTTTAGAATTTCAGGAACATAATACAGAACAAAAGGCAAGCTTCTCCAGCAACTTTTTCCAGTGACCATCATCTCCGGCTGGCGACCACCCCACAAGGATTGCTAGAGAAGTCATCCCACTTGGAGTAAGTCTCTGACAACATACCTGGCAGCGCCGTCCACGGAGCGATTTATCTTCGGTTGTCCCCCACACATGTTGGTGCGTGGGGGCACGTGCAACCACCGTCGACGACCAGATTCCTCCACTAGCATCATTAGCCATCGACCAAGCTCTCTAGTCACCCACCTCCCTTGTATAGATGCGGAACAGTGGTTTTCAGAGACTTTTGCATCCAGCAGCCCTAGTTTTCTAGGGTTTCTTCCTTTTTTCTTGATTTCTTCAAGATTCAGTGACATGAAAAGGTGATTTAAGGTTTACAGAGCCAAAATCCATTCTAGTGTGGTGTTTTTTCATGGAAAGGTGGTTCTTTACTTTAAAAGATCTTATTTTCTGAGTATTTTGGATTTTAGAGACTTTTAAGATTAATCTACTTATCGCTAACGACAAACCTCGGGGAGGTTGTGTGTCGTGTGCCATGTCCCCAGGACATGTATGTCGGAATTGTAGGAAGTTGCAAAACAAAAATCAAAGATTTTAGTCTATTCATTATTAGAAATCACTTAAGTGCATCCTAACACATCATTCTTGCTTTGGACAAGTAAAAATAAAACCCGATACATGTTTTATTTCATCTTCCTCCATGAGTCGTGGCTTCACAGAGCCCACCAGAGCCATGAGAGGCAATTCAGGTTTATTTACTACGTTTGATCCCACGCTACCTCTGTTATTCTGACGGATGGTCAACATCTTGTGTCAGGGTGGGAATGATTCATCTAACTCCTCTAATCACTTTGACTTATGTTCTAAGTTTACCAGAATTCTCTTTTAATTTAATTTTTGCAAGTAAACTCACTCGTACACTTAATTGTAGTATCTCATTTTTTCTTCGTTATTGTATGATTAAGGATCTTTCGACGATGCGGGTTATTGGTACAGGACGCGAGTCTAGGAGTCTCTACATCCTTGAAACAGAGGTGCCAAAGTCTATTGCTAGTTCTAAAGTTATTAACCCATTTGAATTACATTGTCACTTGCATTATCCTTCTCTCTCTATTGAAGAAGTTATATCCTCAGTTTTCTAGCCTATCCTCATTGAACTGTAAGTCGTGTCAATATGTTAAACTTCATCGTGTGCGTTTGAATCCTAGAGTCAATAACCAAGCTTCCGCTCCTTTTGAGTTGGTCCATTCGGATGTGTGGGGTCCATGTCCAATTGTTACCCTAACAGGGTTTCAATATTTTGTTACGTTTGTCGATAATTATTCGCGAACAACTTGGTTATATTTAATGAAAAACCGTTCGGAGTTATTTTCTCACTTTCGTGCCTTCTATGCTAAAATTCACACTTAGTTTCATGTTTCTGTTTAAAATCTGAGAAGTGATAATGCTAAAGAATATTTGTCTGAATAATTTTAGTCATTCATGCTTCAGAATGGCATCCTTCATCAAAAATCTTGTGTTGATACTTCTTCTCAAAATGGAGTTGCTGAAGGAAAATATAGATACCTTCTTGAAACCGCTAGGGCTCTATTGTTTCAAATGCTCGTGCCCAAGCATTTTTGGGCCGATGTTGTTTCCACGGCTTGTTTTTTGATTAATCGAATGTCTTCCTCTATCTTGAATTAGGCCACTCCGTTTCAAACCCTCTTTCCCCATAAATCTTTGTTTCTCATTGAGCCTCGGATATTTGGGTGTACTTGTTTTGTTCGGGATGTTCGTCCGCATGTGTCTAAACTCAATCTTAAGTCATTGAACTGTATCTTCCGCTAACTGCTACTCGAGAGTTTTAGAGAGTATAGGTGTTATTGTCTGTATTCGCGAATTTTGGTTTACAGCGATGTCACATTTCTTGAGAATACTTTTTTTTTTCTCAAGACCTGATACACACTAGTCAGGGGGAGAATGATGATTTGCTCGTTTATACTCTTGCCTCGCCAGCTCCTCCTTTTGTTCATCCTCTGACAAAGCCTCCCATTACTCAAGTATACTCTCGAAGCCAAAACCCCCTAGTCTCGAGTCCAACACCAGCTGCTTCGACATTAGATCCGGTCTCCAGTCATGATCTTCCTATTGCTCTTATTAGCGTGCGTCCGCATGTGTACGCGGCATTTGCAGCTAGGAGGCAATGAAAGGTCATCCTGTTGGATCGATGTCGAAGCATCGATGAAGGGCTCGGGAAGCTGGAAGAGTGTGGCATGGCATGGGCTGGTGATATGAGGGATTGTCAAAAGAAAAACAGAAGCAGGGGCTGGCGAGGCAAGAGTATAAACAAGGAAATCATCATCTTCCCCCTGACTAGTGTGGATCGGGTCGAAGAAAAATGAGTATTCTCAAGAAAGGTGACATCAATAGAAACCAGGTACCTCCGAAGATTAGGACAATAACAACAATACTCCTTCTGAAATCAAGAGTAACCAAGGAAGATACATTTCAATGACTTAGGATAGAGTTCAAACACATGCAGACAAACATCCCGAACAAAACAAGTACACTCAAATACCCGAGGCTCAATGGGAAAAAAAGATTTATGGGGAAAGAGGATTTGAAAGCGGGTGTGATCAGACGAAGGAAGGCATCCGATTAATAAAAACAAGCGGTGGAAACTTGACATCGGCCCGGCAATGCCCAGGCACGTACATTTTCCCAAATAATAGAGACCCGGCGGTTTCAAGAAGATGTCTATTTGTTCTTTCAGCAACTCCATTCTAAGAAGGAGTATCAATACAAGATGTTTGATGAAGGATGCCATTTTGAAGCATGAATGACTGAAATTGTTCAAACAGATATTCTTTGGCATTATTACTTCACAGATTTTGAACAAAACATAAAGCGAAAGGTGTGAATTTCAACATGAGCAGAAATTGAGAAAATAACTTGAGCGGTTTTCATTAAATATAACAAGGATTGAATTTCATGAATAATCATAATAAGCGTAAAAAATATCAATACAGTTGGGGACACAATGGACATGGATAGCAATAGAATGGACTAACTTCAAGGAGCACCGGCTAGTTTATTGACTATGGGACGAGAGCAAGGCCGATGATGTTTGCAAATTGACAGGAACTCACGATCTGGAATGACAAGTTTGAAACTAGGGACACAATTTCTTCAATAGTGGAAGAGAGGGGTGGTCCAATCTGCGATGAGTCTCAGATGGTGTAGTAACCCCAAAATAGGCAATAGGTCTCGGTATTGTAGGATCAAGAATGTAGAGACCCCCACACTCACATCCTCTACCAATCTGCTTCGTCATAAGATCCTGGAAGAGACAATAATCAAGAAAGAATGAGACAACATTTAAGAGCTCAAGTTAGTTTGCTCATAGATACCAAATTAAAAGAAAATTTAGGTAAACTCAAGACATATGAAAGGGGAATAAAAGGAGTGGGAAAAATGGTGCCTGAATTAAGGAACACGGGAGCGCGACTCATGTCAGTGGTAGTGGAAGGAGTGAATTGTGTGAAAGGTAGAAAGTGGCGGAATTACATGTGATGTGATCTTTTGGCTCCCGGAATCGGTAATGGCCAATTCGGGAGGACAAAGGCTGAGGCATCGCGTTTACAGTTTACCCCAGTTGTAATAGTTGGCTTGGGTAGATGGAGACTTCAGCGTTAATTTCATTGGAACTGGCCGGGCTTGTCGAGGGGTGGACTAATGATCCAATGCCTCATTGGGAGGGTATATGAAGCGACGGAATATCGATTCCGATTCTGCAGTTTCTTACAGTCTCATATTACATGTCCAAACTTACGATAGTAATAACACACAACCCCTCCAAAACTAGGCCCACTAGTGTTACCTCTTGGGCCACTATTTTGTACTGTGGCTTTCCTAACTCACCACTGTTTCGACCAACAAGAGCACTGCTCATCCGGGCAGATGGAAGAGCAGGCGAGGATATTTTTGTGCGGAGTATTCAGTTGAACATTTCTTAGAAAGAAGAAACTTCAAGGTTGGACAGAATCTGTGCCCTAATAAAGTCATACTTAGAAGGGAGGGCGGCTAGGAAGCCCATCACTACCATCTTTTCTTGCTGATCTTGCTAGACCTTAACATCTAGACTAAAGGGTAAGAGCACATCCAGTTGCTCATATGTCTTTTTATAGTGCATGAAAAGTTAAAGTAAGGGGCCAGATCTTATTTCTCAGTGATAAAGGCTCGACACATCGAAGATCACGAAATATTTCCCTTTCGATCCTAAATTCCAAATAATCCATTAAAACAACAACTGACTCATAGTGATTAATGAGAGTCAGTACTTTACCATCAATGGAATTACGATTTTGGAGAAAGAGACGGGCATCATCCTCCAGCAATCAAGGTAAGTGGGACCAGTCAGTTTGTCCTCCATGATTTTGGACATCATCAAGACCACTACTAGTGCTGAAACAAGCATGACGCTGCTCACTCATTGGAAGCAAAGACTGATGAATCGAGGCTAAAAGTACCTCTGAAAGGTAGAGACTCAAAAAATATCACACAAACCCTAGGTAAAAATGGTTGTCGGACACAAGCCACCAAAGTAGTGATCAATTTTAAACAAGGAACCCAGAGTACACGGGAAGGGTCTTGTCGGCGTCGGACGACACGAGGAGGAGTTTGGGCCAGACAGGTCCCCGTCGCCCACACGTGCGACACGTTTGGATCTGGCCTAAAACTATAGGGCGGCGCGTGAACTCCACGCGTGGTTTCGACCCTTTGGAATTTTTACGGCGGGCTTGCCGACCAGTGACAAGCTCTTAGACGGCGTGATGAGACCTAACTCTCCTGGAAATAGGTGTTTCAAAAAACACCCCTCACAGCTTTGTTGAGCATTCCGAAAAATTTCCTAAAAGCGATTATTAACTCTCGATCAAACCCTGAGCTGATACCATGTAAACTAAGAAGAAAGAGTTGGAAGGCCCAATTCCCTTGTGTCTTTTTCATTGATTCATCATACATATATATACAAGAAGGTGAGGCTATACATTAGGTAAGATGATCTATTCTACCTAAATGGTTACAACCTTATAAGTAAAGTATCCTAACAAGATACAAACCAATATGTTAATGTATGATACATACTATAACCAATATGTTAATGTATGATACATACTATAACAGGAACAATATATGGTGAGCTAGTCATTAGAGGGAAGGCAAGGCCCACAAAAGAGCCTTAATATATAAGGGAGTTGTGTGCTATAACTAGCATTTTAAAGCCAACTGAAAAACTATTGGATGCTACTAGCTCTCAGTAGCTTTGAAGCTTAACTAATAGGGCTTTATTGACAAAGGTGAATAAGGTGCTTGATTCCCTTTTATTGCAGAGCTCACTTCCCTCCTGCCCCTGCTTGGCATTGCACTTGTGATCCTGGATGCAGTGGAGGTTTTTATACATGCACCCCGCTGTTCTCCATCCCTCATAAGACCAATTCTCTCTTACCCCCTTGGGAAAAAAAAGGAGAAAGAAGAGATCAATCCTTTCTTCTCTTCTTTGATGTAAACGGCCCTATCATGTATCAAAAGGTTTTTTGTGCTACGCACCACACAGTGAAAGACTAACCTCCGACATCATGTATGGTCCATACCATTTTTGTACCTTGAACAGAAGGTCCTCCTTATGATGCAACAGACTGCTGTCCAAACAGCAAGGGTAAACTCAAACTCAGATAGGATAGGATTGTTCATGCTGATCACCTCGGGTGTCATATTTTGCCCATTTTTACCGTATCATACCTCTGACCCCTATGTTATGCAACCATAATCTTTTGTTATGTTCCACCCATATAACACAAGAAAGGAAAAGTTCCACAGAATTTCCCAATTTTAAAATTTCTGAAAGTGACTTTTAACACTTAACTGATAGAAAAAAAATAAATTCACCAAAATTTCCAGAACAAAATGAAATGGAACATCATCTTAATATGATTTCAAATCCCTAAAAAATCATAAAAATAAAAAGAAAGCAGACTAATGATTTGGTAAAAGGCAGAATTGAAGCATGGAATTGGTTTTAAATTGACAAAAGATATTTCCTAACCAAAAAGGGGACCTAAATGAAACAGCAATATTCCAAGAAGACCTCAAACACACGCACCAATTTGAGCCATACAAACAGTCATAATCGAAAGATACATCAATGATAAATTCCAAATATAAGAATTTATGCAAGATCAAGATAGATGTACTCTATCAAATAAAGAGTAGATGAAGAGCTACCTTATATCTAACTTAGGATCTGCTGCCCCAAGCATACAAATGAATCGGCTTGGGCAATGTTGCAAATCAAATAAAGATGTTGCCCATCTCACAGCACAAAAACGAACCTCACTTTCTTCCTTTTGAACAAAAATAAATAAACAAAAGAACATCACATCAAGGCAAGAAGGGCAAACAAAAGCTAGTGTAAACAAGTAAAGCTTCCATTAACAAATAACATAATAGAAAGAGGGCAGAGATTAGCAATATAATGAAAGAAAATAGCAAAAGTATAGTACCGCTTGAGAATTTGTCAGTAGGAGCATCTCCAAATCCTTTAAAACAGTTTTTGGTGCACCCTAGAGCTCAAATAAGAAACCAATAAAACAGAAGTTATTATGAAACTCAACTCTACAAAACCTTTTAGGACCAGCAGCATACTAAACCATTAGCTAAGTGCTTAAGGGAATAAAGTGTTGAACTTTTAGAATTGAGCAAAATAATGCCAGTGTAAGTATCAAACTTTTTTTATAGGTAAATGTTTTTTTATGTCCACATTGGGACTCGAACATGGAACCTCTCATATCCCCATCCCATCCCTTTGTGTATAACTGTTGTATAGTAGGGTGTGTTTCTTACTTTGATTAGGATTTGTCTTCAAGGGAAGGACCTCTCATCCTTCCCTTGTACTTTTTGATAAAAAAACAATTTAATTCTCATATCTAAATACTAAAAAATTATTTATGAGAAATAAAAATAAAATATTTCACTTAAAGACATACCTATTGAAGGAAGAAAGAAAGAATGAACGGAAGAATTGGAGGAATGAATTCCCCTATGTTTTTCCATTGCTTCATCATGTGTATATATACAAGAGGGTTAGTGTATACAATAGGTAAGCCAATCTATCCTTCCTAATTGGTTACAACCCTACAAGTCAAGCTTCCTAATCAGTTGCAATCCTATATGTAAAGTATGATACATACTATAATACTCCCCCTAAAGTTAGATTATAAATGTTAATCATGTCCAACTTGTTACATAGATAACTAACCCAATCCCCACTTAGAGCCTTTGTGAAGATATCACCCAACTGTTCTCTAATCTTCACATATCTTGTAAAAATCAAACCAAGTTGTATTTTCTCACAAATGAAATGGCAATCTATCTCAATGTGCTTAGTTCGTTCATGGAATACAGGATTAGATGCAATATGAAGGGCAATCTAGTTGTCACACCAGAGCTTTGTTGGGACCAAAGTTTTCATACCGATTTCCACCAAGAGTTGATGAAGCCACATGATCTAGCACACAGACTGTGCCACTGCTCTATATTTAGATTCTGCACTCGAACAAGAAACCACACTTTGTTTCTTACTCTTCCATGAGACTAGATTCCCTTCAACAAAGACACAGTAACCCGAAGTGGACCTCTTGTCCTTCTTAATCAACATCCGTGAAACACTTAATTCTATTATGCCCATGATTACTACATAGAATACCACGTCCCGGAGCTCCTTTCAAGTAACATAGAATCTATTATATAGTTGCCTATTGATCAATTGTTGGAGAGGACATGTATTGGCTTACAACAGCGACGGAGTGTCTGCGATATCGAGGCGATGTTCGCCCCAACCAATCTTCTATATCTCGTGTGGTCCCCAAACAATTGCCTTCTAGTAAGATGTAGTTCGAAGTATAAAGGAAATACATGGCTTCGCCCCCAATTTTCCTATTTCAAACAATAGATCCAGCACATATTTCCTTTCAAGTAACATAGAATTTGTTATACAGCTGCCCAATGATCAACTGTTGGAGAGGACATGTATTGTCTTACAATACTGACATAGTGTAATATTGGTACGTGTTACTGCAAGGTAGTTTATCTTCCCAACCAATCTTCTATATCTCTTAGGGTCCCCAAACAATTCGTCTTCTCTAGTAAGATATAGTCTTTGTGCCATAGGGGAACTACATGGCTTTGCCCCCAATTTTCCTGTTTCAGACAATAGATTTAACACATATTTCCTTTAAGATAAGAAGATTTCATGTTTGCTTCTCATAACTTTAATGCCCAAGAAATATTTTAGCATCCTTAAGTCCTTTGTGTGGAATTATCCATGAAGAAAAGACTTAAGTGATAATAAAACCTACCACATCACTCCCAGTAATGACAATATCATCTACATACACAACCAACAATATGATACCTGCTTCAAAATTTATGTAAAAGACAGAGTGATCGGATTTGCTCTTCTGCATGCCAAACTTCTCAATTACTTGATTGAATTTGCCAAACCATGCATTTCAAGCCATATAATGATTTGCGAAGACAAGAAACTCTACTAATCTCCACCTGAGCAACAAACCCTGGAGGTTACTCCATATAAACCTCCGCTGGAAGATCCCCATGAAGAAAAACACTTTGTCAACCCTGAGGTCCTGTACCATGAGTGGCTACCGAGATATAAATAAATTTAACAAAAGCTTCATCTTACAATAGAGGAGAAGAAAATGTAATAGTCCACCTTATGTTTAGTAATACCCTTTAGCAACAAGGCATACTTTCCTAACCCATGTAAATAAGCCACTCCGAATTAACTCACTATGTAAAAAACCCAACAGCATCCAATGGCTTTCTTCCCAGCAAATAACTGTACCAAGTCCCAAGTACCATTGTCATTCAAAGCATCCATCTCCTCTATCATAGCACTACGCCAACCACAATGAGATAGGGCTTCAGAAACATTGTTAAGCAACGAGATAGAGTTCAAGGATGCAATAAAAGAACATGAATGTGATGACAAATGGTTACAAGAGCAAAATGAGGAAATTAGATGAACACACTAACGTTTACCTCTACGAAGAGCAATAGAAAGATCGTCACTGGGGACAAGATATAATGTCGTAGCAGCCGGTGTAAGACTCAAGACTAGGGGTTTTGGTGCCAAGTGTAGTATAAATAAGTAGGAACAGGAGTAGGACTTAGTGAGGCAATAGTATAAAAGAGCAAGTTGTCATCCTCCCCCTGACTAGAGTGTATCGGAGATTGAGAAAAATGTGCATTCTCAAGAAATATGACATCAGCAGAAACCAAGTACCTGCGAAGACTAGGACAATAACAACTATAACCCTTTTGAACCCGAGAGTAACCAAGAAAGATACATTTAATTGACTTAGGATCGCGTTTAGACACATGCGGAAAAACATCCCGAACAAAACAAGTACACCCAAATATCCGAGGCTTAATGGGAAACAAAGATTTATTTGGAAAAAGGGTTTGAAACGAAGTGTCTCGATTCAAGACTAAGGAAGGCATCCGATTAATCAAGAAGCAAGTCATGGAAATTGCATCGGCCCAAAAATTCTTGGGCACGTGCATTTGAAACAATAGAGCTCTAAAGGTTTCAAAGAGGCATCTGTTTTTTCTTTCAACAACTCTATTCTGAGAAGGTGCATCAACACAAGACATCTGATGAAGGATGTAATTTTCAAGCATTATTGAAAGATAATTTTTACCATTATCATTTCTCAGACTTTGAATAGAAACATGAAATTAAGTGTGAATCTCAGCACATAAGGCACGGAAGTGAGAAATAACTCAGAACGGTTTTTTATAAAATATAACCAAGTTGTTTGCGAATAGTCATAGGCACAAGTAACAAAGTATCGAAAACAAGTTGGGCACACAAATGGACATGGACCCCACACATCTTAATGGACTAACTCAAATGGAGCACTAGCTAGTTCATTGACTCTAAGACTAGAACTAAGACGATGATGTTTGGCAAATTGACAAGACTTACAATCTAAAGACGAAAAACTTGAAAACTAGGGACACAATTTCTTTAACAACAGAAGAGAAGGATGGCCCAATTGGCAGTGAGTCTCAAATGGTGTGGTAACACCAAAATAAGTGACAGGTCTTGGTACCGCAGGATCAAGAATGTAGAGACCCTAGATTCACGTCCTCTACCCATGGTTATGAAAGACGCACCTCAGGCGCGCTTAAAGCTCAGGCGCCACCACTCCCACCAAAAAAGCCTCGCTTCAAGTAAGGTGCAGGTGCAAGAGGCGCCTCGAAGCTTTTCCAAGTGTAGCTCCTCAAGGTACACTCTTCTTCTTCTTCTTCTTTACCTTCTTCTCCTCTCTTTTGTTTCATTTTTTGGGCCGTTGGATATGGCGGCATCAACCCTTCTTCAGAGGAGATGGAGGCGTCGGGGAGAAGAGGGAGCATAGGGCTCCCGCTAAAGACCATGGCCCAAAATGACGTCGTTTTGGCCTGGTCTTTTATTTTTTTTAAAAAACAGACATTGTTTTAGGCTTCCAGCAACCAAAATGAAGCCATTTCGATGTCTACAACCTAAACCCTCTACAAACCTCCCCTCTCTCTCTCTCTCTCTCTCTCTCTCTCTCTCTCGGAATTTCAACCTAAACCCTTCAAATAGCACTTTGAAATATGTTTTTTTTTCTTCATTTTTTCCTATTTTTGTTATGAAAAAATAGAAACTTTTTGAAGGAAATAGAAAAAAAATTATGAACAAATTATGTAAAAAATAGGAAAATTTCTGAAAACATTATGTAAAAAATATGAAATTTTCTAAAAAAAAATCTGACAAATAATGAAAAAAATAGAAAATTTTATTATTAGATAAAAACTACAGACAATATTTAGTGAGTTATATAATTTTATTTATATTAGATAGGGTGTGCCTCAATTAAAAAAGCCCGCGGCTCAAGTGTGTCTTGCGCCTTAAGGCTCCAAGAGGCTTTTTGTGCCTCAGTGCGCCTTGCGCCTTAAATAACTATGCCTCTACCAATAATCTGCTTTGTCATAAGATCCTAAAAGAGACAAAAATATAGGAAAGAATGAGACAGACACTTAAGTGTTTGAGTTAGTTTGCTCACAAACATCAAATTAAAAGAGAAATTTGGTAAACTCAAGATGGATGACAAAGGAATAGATGGAGTGGGAAAGATTGTGCCTGACCAAAGAACACATGATTGTGATCCATTTACTAAAGTGACAATGGAAGTTAAAGGTTGTGATTAAAAGATAGAAAATAGGCTAGAAAATTACCTGTCATGTGATCTATGGCTCTAATCAATGGTAATCTGGCCCGTAGGATCTAAGAAGAGACAAGGCATGTAATTCGTTACTCTAACTCGCACACAGAATCAAAGTAGATTAAGATTTCAATGATTCCTGATATAAGTGGAACCTCACAAATTCTTCAGCTAAAAACTAAATTGACTGACCATGCTCCCATTAGTGGAGGCACATGAGTAGACTCCGAAATCTCCGATTTCACCGCAGCCTTCTTACGCCTCATATCACATGTCCAGTTATGCTAATAGCAAAACAACCTCCGTAGCTAATCTCAATTGTTACCTCTTGGATCATTATTTATGCACTGTTGCTTCCCTGACTCACCAATGTTACAACCAACAAGGACACTGTTCATCTGCATTGCATGGAAAGAGCAAAGAGGGAGATCTCAGGTGGAGTATCCCGCTAAAGGTATTCAAGGATGATATCTCAAGGCTCGATGTAATCCGAGCCTTAATCGAACTGCTCTAAGGAAGGCGCCTAGAAATCCCATCATTGCTATTTGTCTCGCTGAGCTTAACAACTACATTTGGACTAGGGCAATAGCATATTAAGCTCCTTATATGTCCTTTTATAGTCTATAAAAAATTATGTGAGAGATCGATCTTGTTTCTCTGATCGATAAGGCTTTACACCTGCTATTGAATATCTGAGATATATTTCCTTTCTAAGCATGAAGCTGAATAATCCATTAGCACCTAAACAAACTCACAGTGATTAACGAGACCAAGTACCTTACTGTCAATGAATTACAAATTTGTAGGAAAAGATGGACATCCTCCTCCATCCATTACTCCTTCAAATCATCAATTGGAGGATCCTTAGTGAGATGACTAGTCATACGTATGCTCCTTAAGTAGATCTGAATCATTTTACTCCAATCCAAATAATTAGGACCAGTTAATTTGTCCTCCGTGATTTTGGACATCATCGAGGACCATGGCTTGTAGAGCAAGCTTCTTACCTTAAGACTACTCATAAGAAGGAAGCGAGGAAAGAACACTTGAGACAAAAGAGAACCTCGAAATTCAAGAACCCCAACGACTTGAAAAACCACAGATCCCATGACAAAATACTCATAAACCTTCAAAACAGTTGGAGTATGACATCACAAACCACATCAATCAATTCCTAGGAGAGGCACCCTCTGATGGTTCTTTGGAGGTGGAAGCTAGAAGCCCATCCACAGCCTTTACATCCGGCGTGTGTAAAAAACAGGCAAAATATATCGGCGCATGTAGCTCCACATACTAGATTTCGACTCCACAGAGCAGTAGCGAACTGTCGCGGCAGCAGCTCTCACTTGTAATCGCGGTGGCTCCACGCTCCCCTACAAATGGGTGTTTTCAAAAAGAGCCCTCAAATCTCTTATTGCACTTCCAAAAGCCTAGTGGCGAAATTCTTCTGATGAGGTCATAGGCTCAAATACCATGTAGAAAGAAAGAAAGAAGGGAAGAATTGGAGGAATGAATTCCTTGTATTTTTCCATTGATTCATGTGTATATATACAGGAGGATTAGTCTATACAATTGGTAAGCCAATCTATCCTTCCTAATTGGTTACAACCCTACAAGTCAAGCTTCCTAATCAGTTACAATCCTATATGTAAAGTATGATACATACTATAACACCTTTCAAATAAAAAGCCAAACTATAAAACCACCTAACAAAAAAGTTTCTAAAAGTCATTTAGAACTTTAAACAAAACATTCCTAACATTTTTTATGGAGAAATACATGAATTTTAACATATGTTTTTTAAAAGACACATTGAGGAAGAAAACCTTAATTTTTTCTTGAAACAAGAAAAAATGAATTTCACTCCATACAAATTATATAGACTTGAAAGACTTATAAGGCTAGGATTCATTATCACATTTATCCTAATCTAGATCGGTGATTAATTTAAAATAAGAGATAACTATCCATGTTTTGTGACCTACCAAGCAAACTGATCGCAATTAATTCTCCTAGAAAATATTTCTCAGAACAGTCTAAAATTTTTACAGTCCCTCTGAAGCTAGTTTGAAGATATCAATTAAATACAACTTGTTAGATAAAGACTTAAATGTCAGTTTAGGTAGTCCTTCATTTGAATATGTCAATCAGCTGCTACTTTGTTGGAATGAAAGGCATCAAATTATAGACCAATAAGGATACTGATCCTACCCTCAACGGAGTACCTAAAGAACGCAATTGGTCAACTAAACTTTGTGAATATCCCAAACTTTGAATGGACCCTGAAAACCCATCAAACCATGCTCTAGGAGATTGTCTTAGGCTACATAACAATCTCCTAAGTCTGCATTCTTTTTGTCTTACATAAAGCTCTTGAAAGCCTACTAATAGTTTCTCGTAAACCTCCCCTTCAAGTTCATTGAGGAATGCATTCTTGACATCCACTTGATGGAGTGACCATCCTAGGTAAGCTGTGAGTAACGATATGATTGTCCTTCTATGGAAGTATGGTTGTTCTTGATGCAAATTTTGTGTTCTTCAAATTTGCGAACTTACCATGAAGCTTCCAACATGTATCTCTGGTATGCCTTAGCTTGTTGCAACATTTGCACCAAACTTTGTTGCTCCTCTGTTCTCCCTTCTTGAAAGCCTTCTATCCACTTTTCAAGGCATGCTCATTTCCAAAATCAAAGCATAATTTTTTGTTGATTGGTTGACCTGTTGTCCTCCAATCATCACATTACTCTTGCTCTCTTGCTTCCTAATATAGAAGGAAGAGAGCTCTTGCCAATGACTCCTCTCTTAGCTTCATCTAATCTGAGTTAAGACTTGTGAGGAACTCAAAAGTCCTATATTTTTAGAACATACTATCATTCAAGACATGCTCAGGTGTTTCCAAAATCAAAGCAGAGTTTTCAGTTGATTGGTTGACCTGTTGTCCTCCAATCATCACATTACTCTTGCTCTCTTGCCTCCTAATATAGAAGGAAGAGAGCTCTTGCCAATGACTCCTCTCTTAGCTTCATCTAATCTGAGTTAAGACTTGAGAGGAACTCAAAAGTCCTATATTTTTAGAGCATACTATCATTGATACAGTGCCATTCAACAACACAGTACTGATCTGGTTCTTCCCATAGACACCTTAACAGACTGTAAATTCGGTAGCACTGTGGTTTCTGTATTTCATTTCATGAAATCAAATTCTTATCCCAAAATTCTGAGTCAAGTTTTCCTAATTTGAATTCACAGCATCCCACATCTCTTTTTCCATTGAGGAAAAAAGGTGTGTTTGGATAACATAAGTTTCATTGAAATGACCAGCCCTACTATTGCTATAAGCATTAATTTTTCTGCTTCGCATGTGTGAAAGGTCATCTCATCCTCCTATTTGGGTGGCTTTTTGCAACTGATGAGATATTCAAACTTCCCTTTCCCATGAACAACCATCTTCATTGGATCATAACAACCGTAAATAATTCTACCCATTTAGCTTATGATTTGTAATCAAAAGTGATGGGGTTTCATGATCAGCTTGCTGAATCAACCACTAAGACTATTCATAATTGTTTATGGATATCTCTTCTTCAGTAACTCCCAACATGATTACATAGGACATTTTCATAAGGATAAAGGATCAGAGGCAACACTAATCCTACAAAGTGGTAAGAACTTAGCTATAATTGATACAGAAAAAAATCAACTGATACAAAATAAATAGGGTTTAAACATACATAGAACTAATATTTGTTACAATAGTTATCCTTAGAAGAGGAAACTTGGGAATTCCCTTTGTTTGATTTGAATAGTCATTTCTTTTTTTATCCACTATGGGAGTTCGTAAGAAGGTATAGATGATGCTGCATAGATCTTGGTTTTCTTCCCTCAGATACTTTTTAAGAGCTAGCATAAGAAGTTCGCGGCTTATGTTATTAAAACTATCCATGATTTGTAGGTCTCCCAAAAAGACTTATCCATGGTTTCTATCTTATTAAGATACTTTACTTATAGGGTTGTAACCATTTAGGTAGAATAGATCATCTTACCTAATGTATAGCCTCACCTTCTTGTATATATATGTATGATGAATCAATGAAAAAGACACAAGGAATCCATTTCTCCAACTCTTCTTCTCTTAGTTTCTACATGGTATCAGAGCCTAGGGTTTAGATTGGGAGAGTTTTCGATTGCTTTTAGGAAATTTTTCGGAGTGCTCAACAAAGCTGTGAGGGGTGTTTTTTGAAACACCTATTTACAAGGAGAGTAAGGTCTCATCGCCAACCTAAAGGAGCTTTGCCGGCCATCAACAAGCCTACCAGAAAATTCCAATGGCTGGAAACCACGCGCCGCCCCATAGTTTTAGGCCAGATCCACACGTGTCGCACGTGTGGGGCATCAGGGGCCCCCGGTGGGCTCTGGCCCTCCTTTGGTGTCGGTCAGAGCGCCGTGAGACCTTTGTGTACTTGGTTTCTTTGTTTGGTCTGCGGATCACACTACTTTGGTGGTTTGTGTCAAATGACCATTTTACCTAGGGTTTGTGCGATATTTTTTGAGTCTCTACCTTTCAGAGGTACTTTTTAGCCTTGATCTACTGTCCTTGGCTTCCTAATGAGTGAGTTAGCAAATAAGAAGCTTGTTCAGTGCCAGTAGTGGTCTTAATGATGTCCAAAATCACGGAGGACAAACTGACTGGTCCCACTTACTTTGATTGGAGTAAAACTATCCGTCTCTACTTCAGGAGTATTTGTGGCCAGTCACCTTAATGAGGACCCTCCTACTGATGATTCGAAGGAACGATGGCTGGAGGATGATGCCCGTCTCTTTCTCCAAAATCGTAATTCCATTGATGGTAAAGTACTTACTCTCATTAATCACTATGAGTTTGTTAAGGAGCTAATGGATTATTTGGAATTTGTGTATTATGGAAAGGGAAATATTTGAGTTTTGTACGGAAATAGGGTGTTTGAAAATAAAAAAGATAAAATCAGTTCGCTGGAGAAAATATTGACCAAAGTAGTGTGCAATCTTAGAAGCGTGAGCAATGGCATTTGATTCGTCTTGAAGCGAAATGACGAGGACGACCAGTTGGTCATCGATTGTCGTCGAATGCGGCTGGCGACATTTGGATATCGAATGTGGAATTAGATCCTATGACGACATTTAATTGAATTCAAATGTGAATTAGATCCCTGTGACATTTAAGCTGACATTAAAATTTGTCGTCGATCCACGAGAGAGAGATGAACTGATCAAAGCAGGGTGGATTCCAATGGAAATATGGGTTGGAAGAGAGCTAAGAAGAGTGACAAACTGAAATGCTTTGGTGACGTATACTCCTTGATAATCAACCGATGAGATCGGTGTAGCGAGACGGGGCGGTGGCACAGTGACTTTGTTCTGACCTTCCATGGCCGGCCTTGGCCGGCGTCGGGATCCTGACATAGCGATCATGTCTCTGCCGGGCCTCGGAAGCATGTCGAGCCCGTCTTGATCCAGCCACCACCATCCCCTCACACTAAAACTGAATCTGACGGAATCAATTAGAAATGAAATTAGCTAAATCAGGGGTTTAGAATTGGGAGGAAAAAGACGAGAGTGGATCAGGAACCTTGGCGGTGCTGTAACCTCGAGCATGAGCTTGCGAACAACGATGCGTGATACATTTAGTAGCACCAGCGACAAGGACGGTGGTGTTACGAGCACAGGGATGGCAAACTCACATGGGACCACCCTCCGTATGAAGCGAGTCTCCTCGCCGGTGGGTACATTCTTGTTCTTGTTTTTTGCTCGTCCTTTCTACCATCATCATCATCTTCTTTCTCTTCTTACTTACAGGCGTTTCTTCTTTTCCCTCTTATTTTCCTTCCGGCGGTCTCGAGCGGAAAGCGTATGGGAACAAGCAAAAAGAGAGCGGGTGTGGGTGTGGGTGTGAGGAAATGCATCTCAGTAGCAAACGACTCCTGTGAGTGGAGGTTGGAAGAGAAAGCCATACCCGGTCGAAGATGCGGTCAAATGCATAGTTGTGGATGACGGCATTTGATGGTAAATGTATGCGTGGTCGGCGATGGTCAATTTAATTGAATGTTGTGGAGTCACCGTTCATAGAGCAGTAGAAATCAAATGTAGGCGTTCGGATTTGCGACCATCACGCACTTTGGTCAAATACACCTTGTGACGATATTATCTTTTTTTATTTTCAAACACCTATTCAGGTACAAAACTTCGAAATATTTCTAGCTCTTCGTGTGAGCCTTTTATCAGCTCTGAGAAGCTTGAATCAGGTCCATACAGGAACTTTCATGCATTATAAAAGACATATGAGCAAGCTGGATGTGCCACCCTTTGAATCTAGATGTTAAGGTCAGAAACCAAAATCATGAAAAAGATAGAAAGCGTTGATGGGCTTCCTAGTAGCCCTCCCTTTTAAGTATGACTCTGACAGGGCACGGATTACATCCCGGCGCTTGAAGTTTCTTCTTTCTAAGAAATGTTCGGTGGAATACTCATACGAAAATATCCTTTTAGCTCTTCCATCTGCCCGGATAAGCAGTGCTCTTGTTGGTTGAAAGCAGGTGGTGGAGTCGGGGAAAGCCACGCAGTCTGAAAATAGTGGGCCCAGAGAGTGGCTCACTTAGTGGAGCTAGTTTTGGAGAGGGTTGTGTTAATACTATCGTAGTCTGGACATGTAATATGGTGAAGCGCATAACTGAATCGGATATTCAGATGCACGTATACCCTCCTCTGTGGGGCGTTTGATCGGTCGATCGATTCTCAGACGAGGAGCTCACCGGGTTCCACTTGTACGAGAATCATTGAGTCTCCCATCTAGCACGGTCATTATTCTTTGAATCGGTGAAGCCTAAATCATGTCTTGTCTCTTCTTAGATCCCTCAGAATGGGTTATCGATTCACAGACCCTGAAATCACATAATGAGTAATTTCAATCTATTTTCTGCTTTCCAATCCGACCTTCACCTTCCATTGTCACTTTAGCGAGATGGAGTCAAGTCTGTATTTCTTGGTTGAAACACCGTTTTCCCACTCCTTCTATTCCCTATCATCTATGTAAGTTTACCTAATTTTCTTTTTAATTTGATATACGAAACAAATAGCTGAGTTCTTAAATGTTTTTGTCTCATTCTTTCACGATTACTATCTCCTGGGATCTCATATGAAGGATTATGATAAGGACATGGTTTGAGGTTCATGTTCTTGATCTTGCATTGCAGACCTTATTATATTAAGGACACATATTTAGTTTTTCTTGAGATGGACACTTCTGTTTCACTATGAAAGGGACTGTATTTAGTTTTCAGAAAGACATATGATTGAGTCTTATGTTTGGCCTCATAAATCTTTGAATTCTTCAATCTGGGACAATGTTTGGACAGATACTCTTTTTGGGACTAATTGTTAAATATGTGAGGTAGTATAGTTAACATTGGCAGGGTTTGATATATTTTGTTGTAAGTGAATAACTGCAAAAACTTGGTTATATTTAATGAAAAACCGTTCGGAGTTATTTTCTCATTTTTGTGCCTTTTGTGCTAAAACTCACACTCAGTTTCATGTTTATGTTCAAAATCTAAGAAATGATAATGTTAAAGAATATCTATCTAAACAATTTCAGTCATTCATGCTTCAGAATGGCATCCTTCATCAGAAATCTTGTGTTGATACTCCTTCTCAGCATAGAGTTGTTGAAAGAAAATATTTGCACCTTCTTGAAACAACTCGGGCTCTATTATTTCAAATGCACGTGCCCAATAATTTTTGGGTCGATGATGTTTCCACTGCTTGTTTTTTGATAATCGAATGTCTTCCTCTGTCTTGGATTGGGCCACTCCGTTTCAAACCCTCTTGCTCCAAAAATCTTTTTTCCCATTGAGCCTCGAGTATTTGGGTTTACTTGTTTTGTTCGGGATGTTCGTCCGCATGTGTCTAAACTCAATCCTAAGTCATTGAAGTGTATCTTCCTTAGTTACTTTGGAGTTCAAAAGGGGTATAAGTGTTATTGTCCTAGTCTTAACAGGTACCTGGTTTCTGTTGATGTCACATTTCTTGAGAATAATCCTTTTTCTCCAGTCCAAATCCACACTAGTCAGGGGGAGAATGATGATTTGCACGTTTATACTCTTGCCTCGCCAGCTCCTGCTTCTATTCCACCTCTGACAAAGCCTCCCATCACTCAAGTTTATGCTCGGCGCCTATACCCCCCAGTCTCGAGCCCTCCACAGACTACGTTGACATCGGATCCAAATCTTAGTGATGACCTTCATATTGCTCTCCGTAAAGGTAAACGTTAGTGTACTCATCCAATCTGCTCATTTTTCTCTTATAACCATTTGTCATCTCATTCTTATTCGTTTATTGCATCCTTGGACTATATTTCATTGCCTAACAAGGTTTCTAAAGCCCTCAGCTATCCCCAGTTAGAGGCAGGAGTCAGCATGATAGAGGGAAGATGGATACGCAATGGCCCGATAATGATGCTTAGGACTTGGTGTGTTTACCTACTAAGAAAAAAACCATTTGTTGTTGATGGGTGTTTACAATGAAGGTTAATCTTGATGGATCATTCTTGGAAACTAAAGGCCTTCTTGTTGCTAAAGTACCTTGACATAAATTGAATTGTGTCTGATTGCAGGGTCAGGCTGTTAATTTGATTATATCTCTAAACGACCACTCGTAGCTAGGACCTCCATCAACTTGATAATAAAATGTCTTCCTTCATAGAGTCTTGTAGAAGAACTTAAAAGAAAAAGAAAAAAGAAAAAAATTGTTTATATAGACAGCCTCTCCAGTTTATTTAACTCATGAGGAGATTGGTAGAGTTTGTCGTCTCCAAAAATCATTATATGACTTAAAACAAAGTTCACGTGCATGGTTTGGCAAATTTAGTGGAGTGATTGAGAAATTTAGCGTACGAAAAGCAGAAAATCTGTCATTCACATCTTTTATAGAAACTCTCAAGCAGGTATCATCTTGTTAGTTGTGTAAGTTGATGATATTATCATTACTGGAGATGATATGGCAGGTATATCTTTACTCAAGTCTTTTCTTCATGGCCAATTTCACACAAAGAACTTAGGCATGCTAAAATACTTCTTAGGTGTTGAAGTTATGAGGAGCAAACGTGGAATCTTCTTATCTCAAAGGAAATATGTGATGGATGTTAATACGAAATAGGAAAGGTGGTCGCAAAAGTAGTACTAGTTGTCACATGCATAATTTTTTGGCTTGCATGCGAACCTAGAACTGTTAGTAGGCGCTACCGATGTTTCGCGTCTCGCCAAGACCTGAAGACTACGAGGCACTCCCCAACTCATATTTTAATAACTCTTTAAAATCTAGAGACACTTTCGTCTGAGCTCCCACATGGTTGGGATCCTCAAGTGATACTCTCAATGGATTCTGACTTCGATTATTTGTAGTGGGCATGTAGGCCTTTATTTATATTGCACGAGGCGTCCCCAACTCTAATAGTAAGAGTCCTACTCTAACTCTAGCACTGTTGCGCAAACCAACACGAATCATGGGTAGGAGTGCTTGCGATCGAGGCTCTGTAAACTCTGTAGTCCCTCTTTGGTATGAGGTCTTTCTGGCCCAGGACTCACAATGCCATAAGACTCCTTGTGTAGCAAGCCTCTAACTGTTGCACTCGATTAGTAGACGTGGTCCAAGGCTTAATGCCTATATAAGGCAAGGTTCCCTGATACGATCGGGCAGGCTCAGTCTGCATGACCAGGCCCCTCCCAAGTCGTGAGTCACTTGTTGCCTTCAACTCTTAATGCGTGCTTGGCTCATGCACTATGCTGTCGAACTTCTCTTCACGTGCCAACTTCCCAACAATCTGCCTTGATCTCCTTCCCTAATGCGTGCATGGGGCGAGTGAGTGTGTCCTCATCTTTGCATTGAGCTCAGGTCAAATACAGTCGAGTTACTGAGTCCCATGACACCAAAGCCTACATTTTACTAGAGAGACAAATTGTTGAAGACCACAGGAGATATAGAGAGGTTTGGTTGAGAAAATTTGAACTACCTTACATTATGAAAGTCTAATATGGCATACTCACATTAGTATTGTGAAAACGTACATGTCTTCTCAAACAGTTGATGATTGGGTGGTTGTAGAACATATTCTATGTTACTTGAAATGAGCCTCGGGACGTGGTATTTTATACAGTAATCATGGGTATAATAGACTTGAGTATTTCACGAATGCAAATTAGGCAAGATCTAAGGAAGATGGAAGGTCCTTGGATCTGTGTCTGTTGTTAGGGAATCTAGTCTCATGGAGCAGTGAAAGCAGAGCGTTGTCTCGATCTAGTGCGAGAATCGAGTATGAAGCCCGATGGCATAGTATGCATCTTGCGGATTATGTGGCTCAGCAAAAATCTGACTTTTGGTGAATCGATATTAAAACATCAATCCCAGCAAAGCTCTGGTGTGACAACCAAGTTGCCCTTCATATTGCCACTAATCCTGTCTTCCATGAACGAACTAAACACATATAGATAGATTGTCATTTCGTTTGTGAGAAAATACAATTCGGTTTGATTTCTACAGGATACGCGAAACTGGAGAACAATTATATGATATCATCACAAAGGCCACAGGTGAGCCAAAATTAATTACCTATGTAACAAGTTGGCATGGTGCTTCTATCATGCTCGACTTGAGGGAGAGTGTTATAGTATGTATCATACGTTAACATATTGGTTTGTATCTTATTAGGATACTTTACTTATAGAGTTGTAACCATTTAGGAAGAGTGAATTATGTTATCTAATGTATAGCCTTACCTTCTTGTATATATATGTAGGATGACTCAATGGAAAATACAAGGAATTCATTCCTCCAACTCTTCTCCTCTTGGTTTCTACAATGGAGATGCACTATTGCTTGTAAACAAGAAATAAGAAGTTTTCCTTTCTTGCCAATAAGTTGGCATAACATGTGAGCAAGGAAATAAACACCCTATCTAATAACCTCAACAGAGAAATAATGAGTTACCTTGTATGCAACAGCAAGGGAAATGGTTGCTTCTTGAATAACTGGACGAAGAAACTGAGCCTCTGATTTCAATGCACTAAAAAGCCGAATTGCCATGTCAATCTTATCCCTGGGAGGAGGCAATGGCCCTCAGATTATCCATTTAAAAAAATGATATAAATTAAAAATAAAAATAAAGTAAAAAAGATTAAGCCAACGTGACAGTTCGAGGAAAATGCCTGAAAAGTTGAGGCATGCGCTGTGCAAGCAAACCAATTGCTTGAAAGGCAAAGGTTTTAGTTTCCCTAGCAATAGCATCTGCATGAGATGGCAATTTGGATAAATATATTTTCATACAAATTCCAACCACAGCAAGGCATTATTAAATGCAGGAGCAAGATCAAAAGAGCATAGAGTCCATTAAGAGCAAACCTGAATCTGAAGTTGGATAGCCATCTAGGGACTTCAAAATCCCATTCAGTATGACAGGGCCCATAAGCTTCAACTGATCTATTCTTGCCTACATTGAGAAATAAATAGTGATACAAGAAAAAGGAATAAAAGCTTCACAGCAAAAAAATAAGAGATAAGAAATAAAATTGAAAATATAAATAAAAATAAAATCTAAAGATGACACGAGAAGGTACATAAATAAAGTAACATTTCTTTTTTTTTTCTTTGAACTTCTATTTGCAACTGATAAGAAAACAATCCAAGCAAAAGCATAATGATATCTCAGTACCTAAGAGCAGTCAGTGCCTGATATTCTTGAAAGTTACTGGCACATGTAATTTGTAACCTTTACTACATGGATGCAGGACAAATGTCCTGCACTGTTTTTTATTCAAGTATCCGATTGTAAACCTGAGATCTTGGGAAATAGGGGATAAGGTGAAAAAAAACCCTCGTGTTTTCGCGAATATCCCATTTGCACCCAAAACTTTTTTTGTCCCAGGAGGCCCCTCACATTTATCTTCGTAGCTCTCTTAAACCCATCCCATCACAGAAAATGCTAGATAGGCAAATGGGAGTTAATGTCTCTATTAGTGTCTGACATGGCTAAAAACCCTAAATCGGTTTGGGGGTCTACGATTTAGGGGGAAAACCTTATATCCATTTGGATCAAACCCTAATCCAAGATTCCTCTCATCATTAATTTAAAAAACAACACCTTCATGTCATTTCAAGCATAAGATTCTAGACCTGAGATCTTGGGAAAAAGGAACACAGATAATGATCTCCTTTTCTCATTTAATCACCTAGGCCAGATGTATATGTATATCCAATGTGGGTCTTGATAGAAATTTGTCTTGTTTTTCTTTGTTGAAGACACCCATCAAGCATAGCTTATCAATTGGCATGTAGGACATATAATGAGGTTGAAACCTAAGTAGAGATCCCTGCAGCCTGATTCCTGTTTTAAAAAAGAATTCAATGAGAATGTTTTTTACTATTATAATTCTACCCATGGTAATGCCATCTGCTAGAGCTGAAAACAATTCATTCACAGATTCCAATGGGAGCCCGTTGGTTTCCTTCTGCAGAACCCAACAAAGTCAAGTGGTGTTGAAATGTATAAAAGTTGAGATGGGAAAGAGAATGGCTGTTGAGATTTTTTTTTTTTTTTGTGATAAATTTGCAGAACAGAGTATAAAAATAACAAGCACAAGAAATAGCCGTAAGGCCCGTAACCCCCACAATATACAGGAAGTATACAGGGAGAGGATAGCCTACAAAAAAAGGAGCCAAAGGCACCTCCCACCCGCTAGCAAACCCTACAGAATACACAAGAGAATCCTGACAAGAGCGTCCTCCTCCACCTTGAATCCAGCCCAGGAGGTGAGCATGCTTATGAACCCGCTTTATTGCCAATCAAGTGAAGCTTGATTGATCTTTATTGATCTTGCCAATCAAGACACAACCACTTTATTGATCTTCATCATGATGCAGGGCTGCTCTACCTTGCAAATGAAGCTTCCAAGGAAAGGATCCTAATGGCTTCATTGGATGATCTTATTCCCCATCATCCAAGAAAAGAAATCAGCCAACTGAAGTGTAGAATCAACAGGGGGGTGGGGGGATGCATGGCACAGGTTGTGGTTGGGGAAAAGCTAAGAAGGCAAAAACAATACAGATAACCAGTCAAACACCATATATATTAAAGGAAATGGGATAGTGAAAGTACTGCAAGACAAAAATCCACCATCTTAACTAGGTAAAAGCACAGTCGTGCAGAGATAATTGCTCACAACCTTGACACAGGAGCAGGAGCCTTTTTTGCTGCAAAATGGTACAGTTTTTGGACCTCAAACAAGATCGATTTTTTCTTTTTCTTTTTCTTTTTTTGGTAAATACCTCATCAAGAACATATGAAGCTCCTTCCCAAAAAAAAATATTGTGAGAAATTGAATTCAAAAATTCCCCACAAGAAGACATCCAGAACTTACACCACAAACAGAAAAATATAGGCAAGAGAGTTAATTATTTTACACAGGGGTCAAGGCCAAGCTGACAGCATAAAGCTACATTCTGGGACTGAATGCATCCTTCCAAATCATATTTTAGAGGGCATTACCACAACATTTGTGATGCATGGTAATGCCATCCAAGTGTTCACCAAGGAGGCACCAAGTACATAAGCATAAAACTTCATTGTTGGACCAATGAATCCTTCCAATTCATATTTTTTGAGGGTATCACCATGGTACATCTGCATGCTGTGTCATTTCTGGATGACATTGCCATAACTCTTGCACATGATTCAGGATTCAGGGATGAGAAAGAATAACAGACAGCCAAAAAGAGAAGAAATGAAAATTGCCAACACAGTATTTGACAATCCTATACCTGTTTTAGAGGTAATTTACAAGCACAAAATGCCTCTACCCAGTGAAACCTTTCTGGGAAAAGGTGAGCAACATTTTACTAGCTCCTCCTAGATTATGGCTCTAAATAGAATTTTCATGTCATTTAATAGCTTGGCTCTGACGATGTTTAGAGTAATGTGGTTGTAGTCCACTTGGATTTGACTATAATAAATTTCCAGTGTCATCAACTGGCATTAGAGCTTTGTTCCACATTTGTGATAGTTTTGAATCAATGGTTTTAGGGATCATTTGAATGCTACAACATCAAGCAGTCCAACTAGAGAAGAGTTTGCAAACTTGCAACAGCATCTTAATCAATTATGTGCTAGATTGGTGCAAGCTGGTAACTTTGCTGCTCAAAATTTCACCATTGGAAGCCAAACATTGCAGAATGTTTGACTTAGCAGGAAAAGAATTTGAGAAATCATCCTGCCATGGGGGAGTTCCAGAAAACTGTAAGAGAATTTTCAGATGAAGAGAGTGGAATTTTAACTGTGGAGAGGCAACTGACATATCATCGTATTATGGATTGTGATCAAAATCTAAATGTTAAGGGATACATTCCAGTGTACTAGAGAGGAGTAACCGGAGGCAGTCTCAGATTGATTGAAAGAAGTTGAAAGAGTTTTTGAGTTTCTAAATTTTCCAGAAAATAAAAAGGTGAAACTAAAACAGAAGTCCACGTCATTCATCGTTGTTTGAAGGGATTGAGGGCAAATGTCAGAAATTTGGTGGAGCTACAGCCTTGTTGAGCACTATTTTGTGTTGTTCAAATGGAAATTTGTTTATCTGGCAATGAATTTTGAATGTCAACCCAGATCATCCAACAACCACTTGATTAGAAGTGTAAGGGGGCCTAATCAATTGAAGGATGATAGGTGGCCGGGAGATGTCAAGCAGAAAGCACTAGTAGCAACTGATGATTTGCAAAATTCTACATCAAATACTCACTTCCTCACAACCAAGGCCAACAGCATGCAACAATGAGAAATAATGTTCTCAGAAATTGTAGCAACTCATTTCAACCCACGGAATAATATGTTATCAATGTGGAAAAGAGAGTCACAAATATTTTGATTGCTGAGAACAAGCCAGCAACTTACTGATTAATGAAGAAGGGAGAATAATTATAATGAGAAGGTAGCAATACAACTTCAAGGCACTGAAGAACTTCATAGGGAAATGGAACAGTTGCTGCAGAAGGGATATATAACAGAATCAATGACTCCGTGTCTGGTTCTAGCACTATTAAGTCCAAAGAAAGATGGTAGCTGTGCATTTATAGTCGAGCAATAAATCAGATAACAAAATAGTATCAATACCCTATTCCAGGAGTAGATTATACGCTGTATTTGATGGTATACTTATTTATAGCCAATTCAAGGAATAAAAGTTGATGACTAAAAGTTTGAAGCAATCAGAAGCTGGCCAGTACCCAAAAACAGTGAGAGAAGTGTGCAGATTTCATATCTTAGCCACATTGTATAGACACTTCATCAAGGATTTCAACACCGCAAGTGCTCCTGTGACTGATTGCATGAAGAAAGGGAGATTTCAATTATCAGAACAAGCTAAAGAAAGTTTTCAAAAGATTAAGGAGATGCTCAGCTCAGCCCTGGCCCCTGGTACTAGTGCTGCAAGATTTTAAGAGGGTCTGTGATGTAGATTGTGATGCTTCCAGTAATGGGATTGGAGTTATTCTAAGTCAAGACAGCAGACTTGTGTCACTTTTTTTCTTTTTTTTTCTTTTTGATAACTAAACTAGACAATATATTAACAAAACAGGGCCTGGCCCTAGAGTATACAGGTTGTATACGGGAAGAAACAAAAAAAGTAGAAACATAACCTACCACCCAGTGAGTATGGCTAGGAGTACTAGAGAATACACATTAATAAATTTACAATAGAGTACTCCACCTCATAGATAAGGTCTGTCCAAGAAGTAAGGGATTTTATAAAGGAGTTTTTCAACCTTTCTTGGGAAAAAATAACATTATCAAAATGCACCATGTTTCTTTCCTTCCAAATTGCCCAACACATAGATACAATAGTTGTGGTAAAGAATTTTATGCAATCATGCAAGCTCTTAAGCATTGGGAGCATTACTAGATACATCAAGAATTTATTTTGCATACAGATCATGAAGTATTAAAGCATTTCAACAGCCAGCAAAAAGTTAAGCAATTGCAAGAGTATGCCCATGGGGGGGTGGGGTTGCTTGCTTGTAATGATATACATTTCTGATAAGCATAAGTCTGGAGCAAGTAAAAAAATGGCAGATGCACTTAGTCCAAGAAGTTCTCTGTTGACTAATATGATTGTTATTGCTAAAGGTTTTGATTCTTTAAAGGATCTTTATCCTAATGACCCTTTCTTTGGTTCAATTTGGAAGGATTGCACAAATGGGCAGCTGGGGAAGTATTTGTTGAATGATGGCTTCACATTCAAAGAAATCAGTTTTCAGATTGCTTTGAGGTAAAAGATCATTCAAGACATGGATGGTGGAGGTTTAGGAGGATATTTTGGGCATATGATAAAAAATATGCTATGGTTGAACATGTTGAGAGAAAATGAATACTCTGATTCTCATTAATTTACAAAGGAGGCGTAACATACATATTTATACTCTAGTGTTAGGGCAAAAAAGGAAACCAAATTAGAGTCTAATTAGGAGACCAAAGAGAGAAGGAAAAGAATCCTAAATAGATTAAGAAGTAAATCTTGCGCTCCCACTGACGAGGGCATATAGGTCGAAAACACCAGGCTTATCACACAAATAGCACATCACAAGGACCTCTAAGGGCTTAGTGAGAGATGTACGCTGGTTGGTCATTAGAGTTGACAAAACTAGAAGTAGTCATGCGTCTCGATCACGATCTTCTCTCGATAAGATTAATAAATCACGACCCGATGTCTTTGGTCCTCCATGGAAAACTGGGTTAGATGAAATATGCAAGACGGCTTGATTATCACATATAAGCTTCATCTATTCTTTCTTCCCAAATCTTAGCTCTTGGAGGAGATGCTTCAACCATATGAGTTAGCATGTTCTTCAAGGTCATGGCTCGATACCAAACCATTACTAGATGCGCTACTACATCTTTATGCTTAATCTTCCGGGAGATTAAGTTACACCCGTGAATCTGTATGCGCGATGTAGAACGCATCATGCGTGAGTAAGCTGAGTCTGCCGATTACGCATCACTTGTAACTTGACAATCTGGGTATGACACCGTTGCCATCCTGACACTCCTTGACACGGTGTTCCTTTGACATAACGGAGAATCTGGCTGCGGCATCCGATGGCTATGACAAGGTGATTGTAGGAATGACTAACTAAGCTCATAGGAAAAAATGTCGAAACAGTGATAATGAGATGAGATTCGATTTACCTGAGTCTTGATATACTCTGGATCGTAGAGACTCCCCTTGACCTGATACAAGTTTGACATTCGAATCGATAGGAGTGTCTACAGGCTTACAATCCAACATACCAGTGTCTGCCAATATATCCAACGTGTATTTCCTCTGAGAAATAACCACTCTGAAATTAGACTGGGTTATCTCAGTACTGAAATACTTGAGTTTCTAGAGTCTTTTCTCTGAGAAAGTGGCTAAGGGTATTGTTTGAGGTTTACGAGATATCATCAAGTCACTGCAGTAGCAGCCAAATGTCATCCATATAAACAATCAAGTAAATACACTGTCCATTATAGATATGATGATAAAAAACGGAATGGTTTGTTGTGCTTTGAATCATGCTAAACTCTTAAACCATTGAGCTAAACCAACTAAACCAAGCTCGAAGAAACTGTTTCAGACTATATAAGGAACGACATAGCTTACATACCAAACTGAACTCGTGAGCAGCAAAACCAACCGGTTAATTAAATATAAATATCTGGCGAGATCACCATGAAAGAAGGCATTCTTGATATCCAACTGAAAAATGGGTCATAGCGCATAGCATCCATAGAAAAACTTAAATAGCAAGGCAATCTTGAAAGCTCTAGAAGAAAAGAATATCATAATAGTCCAAGCCATATTGCTGAGTGTACCCTTAAGCGTAAATGGGCCTTAAACGATCAAGCACGGCCATCAGTCCCACCTTCACGGTATAAATCCAACAACAACCAACGGAAGACTTGCCAGAAGGAAGAGCAACAAACTCCCATGTGTCATTGGAGTAAAGAGCATTCATTTCCTCAGTCATTGTCTGTTTCCAATCCGGATGAGAAAGAGTCTCGCAAGTACTTTTAGAGGTGGAGACAGAAGATAGGGTGGAAACAAAAGCAAAGTGGGGTAAAGATAAATGGTGAAAGTTGAGAAAATTATAAACAATATGTGGGTTAGAAGTAGAGCGAGTACCTTTCCGAATGGCAATAGGTAGATCATCAAACGGTTGCGGAACCGGAGCAGGAGATGACTATGGCATAGAAGATGATTCACCAAGAGGCCCAAAAGGAGGACGAGGATGGCAAGTATAAACCTGAAGTGGTCGAGTCACGGCATCGGTAGGTGGAGAAGGGAAATCTGGAGATGGTAAGGCAAGGGAGGAATGGGATAAAGACATCGAGAAATAAGGACGCGTTGCGGAGGAGGGGTCTCAAGAATGTGACATCGTGAGGATGAAGTGGCGATTAATATCGGGAAGGAATAAGGACGATAACCCCTCTAAAGGAGTGACCGTGGCTTTAAGCTAGGAGTTTGTCTTAGCAAGAGTGAGAATGAATAACATGCAACGAGAGAGGTTGATTAGTATGAGACGAGGAATAAGGAGCTAATCATACAGGAAGGATAGCATCTGATTAATCAAAATAACAGCAGTTAAGATAGCATCCCAAAACGTGAGGAACACTATGATGGAGGGCAGAGAGAAATGTTGTCTTAACTAAATGACGGTCATACGCTCGATCCTCCATTACATTGAGGAATGTAAGCATAAGATGATTGGTGAAAAAGCCCATGAGAAGACATATAAGAAGAGAATGGCATAGAGAAATATTCTTTTGCGTTATCACTTCTTAAAATACGAATAGAAATATTGAATTGAGTACGAATTTCAACATGAAATTTTTTAAAGATAGAAAACAACTCACTCGAGTTTTCATTAAAAATGACCAAGTACATCGATAATAATCGTCTATAAAAGTAACAAAGTAACAAAATCCTAAAGTAGATGCAAACCTAGAAGGACCCCAAACATCAATATGGACAAGCTCAAAAGGAGACTTTGTCCGAGGATCTAAACGCTTTGGGAACGAGACACGAGTATCTAAACGCATGGGTATCTAAATGCATGAGTATGTGAGCATGACACCTTATGAAATAAGGCAGTTGGCAGGGACGAGTTGGGCAATCGTGAGTCGGGGGACATGAAGAGGGTCTTGTGACCACTGCTTGTGAGTGGAGTGGAGGAGGAGGGGAGGAGAGGAGGCCGCTGCATGGAGCCAGTAGCGTATGAAACCAGTTAGCCTGAGCATGAAAAGAAGGGCTCAGTCCCTCGCGAAAGACAGCAGGGTGGCAGCACCTGAATGTGCCTATATGTTGAGTGACACTCGAGGGCATGATGTCGAACAAACGGATGGGCGCTTGAGGCGCGGGAACTAGAAGACATAAGAGTTCCTACGCCCGGCTGAGCGAGGACCGCAAGGATGAGGGTGTCGGCGGAGGGCCTTGGTGCGTATGGAGCCATGCATTAAGCAAGTGGTGCCTCATGACTTGGATCATGAGGGAGGCATCATGCCTTGGTATGAGCCTTGACCAAGTACAGAGTAGGAGCGACGCGCGGGCACAGAAGCCTAATCGTGGGCTTATCGATTGGAATTCAATTGGAGATGCCCTTGGGGAGACGAAGTTAATGGGTGGCACCTGACGGCAATGCGAGGGCTTAGGAGACTATGAATGAGCATCTTTGGAGAATTTGTCGTGAGAGGGACCCTTAAGGCAATGTGAGAACAGGTTGCTCAGACAGTTGGTGCTCAGTGGGAGTCTTACTTGGGGAGTCAAGTGGCGGGCCTAAAGGGCACATGTTACAAAGCAGTGCACGAGTCAGTGATGAGCCAGTGTGCCAAGTGAGATCAGTGTCAAGAAGAAACGTCGCCAAGTAGAGTCGGCTTGGAGCGCGAGTGGAGGAAGCCTTGCGAGATCTAGGCACTCGGCATCGATGGAGTGACTATAAAGTTGAGGACAATCCTATGTTAGGGGATTAGGTGCGAGAAGGCTAGTCAGCAGGAGTACAGACGCCACACATGTAGAAATGAAAAATTGGGGTGTCTGATTAGTATGTAAGCAGGTTTGTATTAGAGCCCGCAAGTGAAGCGAGAGTGAAGGATAAAAGCATAGAACTTCCACTGATTGAGGCTCAAGAGTGCTTAGGCGTCAAAGATAAGTTAAAGATGTCGAGACAAGGTTTAAGAGGAACCCAATGATTGCAGTGTAGATGGTTCTTAGACGAGGCAGAGGGGAAGGATTACATTGAATGAGAAGACCTGTGGAAGAGTTGCCTTCTTTGCATGATCGAGTAGCGGGGACTAAGTTACCTTGTAATGAGTAGGCATAAGGCCAGGAAGGTGGACCTATGGTGTTATGTTGAGGCTAGAGACGAGGAGGTGGTCGAGTGCACATTTGAGGATAAGGCGAGGAGATGGAAGGCCTCATAATGGAGTAAAAGCAAGAGTGGGTGAGTAGCCACTCACAGAGTCCTAGTGAAGCATTAGATGCGTCGGACACTAGGAAGCAGAAGCGTGATATGCTATGTTATGCCCTCATGACAAGAGTAGTAGAGGGATATGTAAATGGGGATGAAGTATGGAGTCCTATGGTGCATGGTTGCACAAGAGACCCGACTAGATGTAAGAAATAAAGTTGGGAGAGCAAAAGATAGCTCATGGATGCATGCAGAAGTGTGTGGTTGGGAAAGAGTTCCTTGGAAGATTGAGAAGGATGCTTGACTGAATCGAGAGCGTCTGATTGAAGCCATGCAACACACTTGTTTGTGGGCTGGGAGATTCGGAGCGGGATTGGGCCGAGAGGGTGTAGTGAGATGGGGTTCGTATCAGTGTGGAGTTTGTGATGATGTCAGTAAATGTTTCACACGAGAAAAGCAACGGAAGGTCAAGTTCTAAGGATTGAAAGCTATTTGGGTAGAGGACCTTCAGAGGGGAGGTCTAAACTACTCCGAACGACATAGCAGAGATGTCTTAGAGCTTGGATCTTGGTGTTTGAGTGAGTCCCTTAGCATTGGGGTGTGTATGGTGATAGAGGATCGAGAGGCGACCAACATTATGTACTTGAAGAGAATGTTATGCTTTGATCGAGAGTCCGAACAGGCAAGGATATGGAACAGGCTTGAAATTTCATGTCGGGATCATAGGAAGAATCCTTAAGGAAGGGAATGATGGGTCAATCCCTCCTGCAGATATTGCCTGGATGGCATGAGAGTCTTTGAGGAATCTCAAGTAGAAGGTTCTATCATAGAGCAAATGAAGGAGTTCAACATTTGATAGTGGATATCAACGTGTTTAAGGTAGACGGGTTGTTGAACTTCAAAGGTAGCCTATAGGGTGTGCACATATGAAGCTGAGAAGAGGCAAGCGATGAATGACTTGCTATCAGCTATTGAAGTAGTAGACTACATAGTATATTTTAAGAGGAGCATGAGAGAAAATTATACGGTCTCTAAGAGAGTGGAGAAGCTCTAAGTCACCGGAGGAGCGAGGGACGGTAGTGAGAAAGAGAATCGGATCGACTGGAAGCAGGTGGGAGAGAGATAACTCCCATAGAGGGAGACCAATTCATCGAACTCACGTGGAACACATGGGATTAAGGACATGAGAAGACCGTTGATGGCTAGTGGATTATGATGTAGTGTGGTGTTGGGTACTACAGAGAAGATCAACATGATGACGAGAGAGAAGCGGTGAATCATCAATAATGAATAAGGAATGTTTAAGGAATTTTGGTCATTAAAAGTGTGCTCTTGTATATGCTTAGAGAATTGTGAGCACTGCAAGGGATCGGAAACTATGACAAGGGGACCCGAGTATGGATGGATCTCTGGATCTTACGATGTCGTTCCTACCTATTGGGAGGGGATGCATGCTAGAAGGTGAGAATAAGAACGTAGAGATGGCTACTTACTAAGAGCCATTAGTGTAGCTTATAGTTGGGTAGAGGAGCGGCGTATGTTGGAGTTTTAGACGTCTCCTTTGACCGATGGAGTATCAGTTGAAGACAAGGGGTCAGAGTTAGCTTATATGGAGATAACAATATGAAGAGGTGACATGGGTTGAAGGAGCCTCGCACAGGGGGTGCATGGGCGAGAGTAGTCTCGAAGCGACGAAGCTTTGGTGAAGAAGGTCTTTGAGGAATACGTTGTGGTGTGCTGCTGTATGCAGAGAATCTTACTAGGAGGACGAGCGATATGTGCGAAAGGACGCATTACTTTTGGGATGCTTTTGGAATATAGCATAGCATGATTTGCTGCATTCGGATCTCCTTTATCGAATGTCCCCCTAGGCCTAGTGAAATCAACAAAGACCTTAGTGGCTAACAGTGAGTGGAGAAAAGAAGACTTCAAAGGTAAAGCTTAGTGAAGGCCTTGCACGGGATGGTGCAAGATTTGAGTGGGGGAGAGTTTGTTACACACTTGTGCGGTTTGATGAAACGGGACCAATGGAGGCTGCATGAGTAGAATGTGCTTGCAGGTGTGCGTGATGAGGGTGCGTGGTATTTATTGTGTGCGACGGCGTCTTGATAGGTGGTTTTGGTGCTCTAAGGGCAAGCACATGGGTATGTGAGCAAGGCGATGGGAACAAGCAGATCATCTTAGAGGAGCGCGAGTTGATCTTAATAAAACCAAGGGTATAAAAGGGGTGCCAGCCCCAACTGGCGGGTGATAGGCTGGAGAGCCAGCTCTCACGATGAGCTCATGTGAGAGGCGAAAACCAGTTGCCAAACTACAGTGAAGAAGGGCCTGATCCCTCGCGGGGGCCAGCCGGGAGCCCGGCGTCACGAGAATCATTGCCTACATGTCAATGACACTCAAGGGGGCATGATGTCCTGGACGAATGGGATGACTTGGGGGTCACGGCAGGCGAAGGAGTTCCCACGCCGACTAAGGCGAGAGCGCGGGATGAGTGTTGGTAGACGAGCCTTGAATACGGGCGTCTGGAGCCATGCATTAAGCAGTGGTACCTCGTAAGCTTGGATCATGAGAAACATCTATATAGTATGAGCCTTCACAGTCTGATGTAGGGCTTGATACTAAAGCGTGGAAGCTTATCGATTGGAACTCAATTAGAGATGCCTGGGGAGAGCGAGTTACAAGCGCGGTAGCAAAGGCGCTTGCAAAAGCAGAGACTGTACGCCAGAGCATCTGGGCCTTTATGAGAGGGACCATGGTGGTGTGAACGAGGTTGCTCGGAGGCAGGTTTAAGAGCTCAGTCGGGTCATGCCCAGGGTCGAGTGGCGTGCCTTGGGGCACGTGTTGGGAGAGCGATGCAGTGAGTCAGTGAGCTCGGGGAGGGCATGCGTGATGTACAGTGAGGATGGTGCTCGAGAAGATAAGGCTGAGTGAGTGACTTGGAGCAACGTCTTGCAGTGGAGGAAGCCTTAGAGATCTGAGCCCAAACATGATGGTGGTATAAGGTCGAGACAATCCTGTTGGGAGGATTGGATGCGAAGGTTGGTGCAGGCGGAGTGGCGTCTCGCTGTAGGAGACGAAAATTGGCATGTGACATAGAGGAGATTTTTGAAGAGATGAAAATAACTCCAGCTAGGAGTTTTCATTAACAATAACGAGTACCGCAGAGATAATCCTCTGTAAAGTAACAAAGTGAAATCTAAAGTAGATTGATCTTAGAAGGACCCCAACATCGATGGATGGATGAAAGGAGACTTTGTCGAGGATCCTAGCAACTTTAGGAACGAGACATGAGTATGTTTCCCAGTGACATGACTCACACTCAAGCGAATAAACTAGAAAAATGAAGAACCGACTAGAAACTTGGAGAGGCTTGGATGAAACAGACGATTGTGGATGGAGGGCTTGCAGTGAGTGAAGCGATGGAGACAAAGAGGCGGCGAGGGTGAAAGGGCGAGCTCGTGTAACATGTCGATACGTCTTCCAGGTACTCTCAGGGTCACATAGGAGTTCTGAGTTGTGTGAAAAGTAG
Source organism: Tetrastigma voinierianum (assembly GCA_016808115.1). NCBI lineage: Eukaryota > Viridiplantae > Streptophyta > Magnoliopsida > Vitales > Vitaceae > Tetrastigma > Tetrastigma voinierianum. The sequence goes on from JAEQBH010000977.1 coordinate 316,842, forward strand.
GAGTACCTGATATGAAGGTCATGAGTCCTGCTTACTATTGACCAGATTAAAGGAAAATCGGGAACACAAGAATCACAGAGATGAGGCGGAAGGGAGGTGTGGAAACACATGATACCTTTAACTATGGTTTGAGAACCATTAGCTAAGATAATAGTGGGTAAAAGAGACGAAAAGGAGTAAGAAGAAAAAGGTCTTTGTTACAGGATAAATGATCGGAGGCTCCCGGTATCGAGGATCCGAGGTGCGGATGAATGATGCAGGCGAGTAGAAGTTGTGTGCTCCGATTCCAGCCGATAGAAACGTGGAGGAAGTTGGCTACTTTTAGAGTGAGACGAAGGTACACCTCATATTTGTCGGACATAAAAATGACACCCTGAGGTGTGGATGAGGCTCAGCAGAGACGAGAACTGAACTCGTTGAATGATCGGAAGGCCCAGGCAGAATGGGTGAGTGTACGGGAAGGTCGGACATGTAAGCGTAAGCATCAATCACGAGTGTCCAAACCTATGCCAGTATACATTAAAACGTTGTTCTACCGTTACTAAATCCACCTCAGGAATCACTTGAGAATGAGGCTGAGAGACCATCTAAAATATGTGAGTGCGTCTCGAGTCTCATGGTGAGTGGCGTGGAGGTATGGCAGTAACGAGCAAGAGCCTCAATCAAAAGTTTGGAATAAGCTGCTCCCGATGATATACGTTTCCCAGGATGTTTCTAGAATCTGGCAGGGTTAAGCGGAAGAATGATCATGGGATCGATATCTTCGCACAATGAAGTTTCAACATGAGTAGACTTTAGCAGAGATAAATACAGAGTTCATCCTTAAGGGCATACATTTATCACCATACAGAGGAATATATATCAAATAAGGCCCATTTCAAGTATCAATGGAGATATTACCTATAGAGCGGTGAATATCATTAGTGTCTGGTTCTTCAATTGATTTTAGAGATTGTAAGCAGGTGCTATAGGCTGATATTATGTGTCTTATCATCGATAGATTGCCAAGAATATTGCATAGTAAAGGCATCGATTTTTTCTACTTGAGTACGTTTATCTTGGGAATAGCATTATTAAAAGCGTTGTTAAAGGATGATTACTCATGACCGTACGATACACTGAAGGATTACAGTACATGACTATGAATTTTACAAGCTCGTGAGGTTTATCTAAAGGTAATCATAAGGAGTTCTGAAATACAGAAAGAATTAAAGTCGGTCTTTTGAGCGTAGAGATGTCTTCACCGATATAGGATGAATCGGAGTGAAGGTCAACGAAACAACTCCATGGTAACTAAAGGTGTCCATGGAAGCCCGGGAAACACAAAGAAAGGAGATTCAGGCGACATAATAGCTCATAAACAATCATCGGAGAGAAAAAGTGGAAAATGAGAGCTTTTCTAGCGACGGCGGGGCGCGTGGAGTGGCTAGATAGGATCATCGGCAATGGTATGCTAGCTGGAGGAGGCGCGTGGAGAAACGATATACGCAGACATGGAACTAGGGATTTGGAGTCGGTAGCGTTATTCGAGCGTGGAGGGTGTTTTCCAGCGAGGCTTTCATAGGAGGGTAGATCAAAGAGAGACACTCCCATTGGTGTGCTCGTCGACAAGAATGGAGGTCATTGGAAAATCTCGCTGGAAAAAGTTGCCGACAATTGTGGCTTCCGTGAGGCTTCATAAATGTTATACTTGACAAGTGTAACCGATCGTTGTTGAGTTATGAAGTGCCATTAGAAAACCGAACCACAACATTCTCAAAACTCTTATGGCTCTGATATCATGTTGAGAGAAAAGGAATACTCTAATTCTCATTAATTTACAAAGAAGGTGTAACATACATATTTATACTCTAGTGTTATGGTAAAAAAGGAAACAAAGTTAGAGTCTAATTAGGAAACTAAAGAGAGAAGGAAAATAATCCTAAATGGATTAGGAGACTAAACCTTACCAGAACATAAGTTCTTTTGGCCAAACATGAGGACAATGTTTACAAATTTGTTAAGGAGTATCAAACATGACAAGAATCATTAAGAAAATTTCAAAATACAAGTTTGTACACTCCATGGCCAGTTCCTCCAACTCTGTGGGAATATATGTATGGACCTTATCGCGGGATTGCCTAGAAGTTAATGGGAAGCGGATTCCATCTTTGTGGGGGCTGACAGATTTTCAAAAATAGCTCATTTCATTTGTGGCATGAAGACTATGTTAGCATCAATTATAGAAAATCACTACTTTAGAGAGATGGTGCATTGCATGAAGTTCCAAAATCAATCACCTCAGGTCAAGACCCTTAAGTTTCTGTCATTTTTGGAGACCTTTATGGAAGAAGTTCGGAACTAGGCTGCAATATGATACTTCCTATTATCCTCCAACAGACGGACAAACTGAGGTTGTCAACCGAAGTTTAGGTGATTCATTGAGGTGTTGAATTGGACAAATTCCTTAGTAATGGGAAGTTATGGTTGCACAACCAAAATTTGCCTGTAATTATTCCAAGAATCAAACTACAGGAAAAAGTCATTCTGAAGTTGTTTATGGGAAGCAACCAATGCATCTCATAAATGGAAAGAAATAATTTAAAGGTTGAAAACACGGCTGACATAATTAAAAAATCACATGAATATGTGAGATTGAAAATTAAGGAATCAAATGCAAAGTATAAGAAATATGCAGATCAAATGAGACAAAGCCAAAGCTTTCAAGAAGGCAACATGGTGATGGTGTGCCTACATAAGGAAAGACTTCCAAATGGCTCTTATTCCAAGCTAAGTAAAAGAAAGATGTACCCTACAAAATTATCAAGAAAATTGATGAGAATTTTTAGATAGTTGATAAGCCAAAATTTATGGGAATATATTCAAAATTCAATTTGAAATTTATATTCTTATGTTGGTAATAAAAGAGGTTTCCTACAGCACCAAACTAGATGAGGAGCTTCTTCTAAGGAGGAGGGACTGATGCAGTCATTAATCAACAATTGATGGCAAGTTTGAAACTATAAAGGTTTGCATGGAAAAGTTTGTTATCAGAAGTCAAAAGATCAGTCTTTTGTTATTAAATGCTACTAATTATGTCTTGGAACCTTTAGAAAGTAGTTTATCATAATAGAAGGGAAAAAACCTACTTGTCTAAGAACTTTTGATCATTGTCCAAAAAATAGATATATAAGAAGTGATTAACCAGAAATTTTAGGCAAAGAGCTTTTCCTATATTTTCTTCCTTACAACATCTTGGTTGCAATGGTGTTTGCAGTAACTTCATTGTAGTCCACTTGGATAGTAACTATAATAAATTTTCAGTTATCATCAGCATGTCATCTTAAAGGCATATAGAGAAGATTTTCAATAGATATAGTAATTTGTATATCAGCATTGAATCATGTGGATGATGATGTTACAAGTTTTAAATCAAAATTAGTATTCAGTCATTCATTTCTCATGTGCAAGTGTGCAACTTATCAGTTCGCTAACTATGATTAATATATATATATATATATATATATATATATATATATACACGTGTGTGTGTGTGTGTGTGTGTAAAAACCAAAAAAATTAAAATGAAACAAATGCTAAGGTCCTTACGTGTTTGAAAACCCACACTGTAAATTCCATTCCCATCTGCTTCAATCTTGAGGTGGTACCACTTCCTATCACAGACAAAGTTCTTCTTTAATTAACAAGAATCACAATACAAATTTGAAACTACTTTCACTACACAAATCATCGAGATGACATATCTTACACAAACATAAAACTATATTTAGAAAAAGACATCAAGTCGACCATATCATTAACCCAAACCCCATTGGTTGAGACATGAAAGAGAGGATGTTTTTCTTCAGCAATTAAGCAATCTTAATGAATGGAAATGCCAAGGGATGGTTTACAGCAGCAATTAAAGCAACGAGGTCCTGTTTCTCCTTTTCTTTTTACCATTGCAGTAGATGTTTTAAGCAGGTTACGAATAAGAGCAAAGGAAAGTGGCATTCTAGAAAGGTTCCTTGTAGAGAGGAGAAACTAGGATGTAACATTTGTAGTTTGCAAAAGACACTATCTTTTTTTCGTAATGCCCGGGCAAGAGAGTTGCAAATTGCAAGCTTATTCTAATTAGTTTTAGGAGCGTGTCAGGATTAAATATTACTTTAAATAATAGCACGCTGTCAGGAACATATACGAGTAGGGATCAGATTCCTAGATCGCTTCCAAGTTAGAATATCGAGTTTCTAAATGGCCTTTAAACTATGTATCTTCCCCTAAGGGGAAATCACAAGGCTAGCATCTTTTGGATCCCATCATAGATAGAATTTCAATGAGATTGGATGGGTGGGAAAAAAAAACATTTGTGTCCTTAGGTAGAAGAATGCTCTAATTTAGTTTTGTTTGTTGTTCACCCCTAGCTATTTTCTTTATCGTACATATCCATTGGTAGGGATTTGAAGAGGGAAGAGAGAACATCCGTTTAGCTAGATCCAAGTGTGTAAGCCTAAGGAGGGAGGGTTGGATTTCAAGGTGATATCTTTAAGGAATAAGGCCCTATTAGGGAACTTTCTTTGAAGGTTTCCTAAGAAGAGTACAGTTCTTTGGCACATGGTTATAATGAGCATCTATGGAACAAATCCCAAATTTTGGGACAACAACATTTTAGTGATGTGGTTCCATTATTACCCTTAAAATCCAATGCTTGGGCTTTCTAGGATTTCTCTAGTCATACCCATCTTTTGGTGGATGATGGACAAAGATCCACTTTTGGGAAGACCTATGGTGAGAAGATCAACTTCTAGATTCTCAATTTTCTATTCCTTGAGAGTTGCATCTATTAAAAGTCCTCCTATTTCATTTATCCTTATACTCTGTTCCCTTTTAACTTGGAACTTTAATTTTAAGTAAACTTCATCAAGTTGAAGATAAATGATTTAGAAAGCCTCGTGTGTATTCTCAATGGTTTAAACCTATCACTATCTTCCTCAGATGTGAGAGTTGGGTCATTATTGTCTTCTAGCTTATTTTCAAACAAATTTTTTGTTAGCGTCATTCAATCAATTAATTGAAATCAAAAGCTCCATCGAAGGTCAAGACATTTGCTTGATTGACAAGAAAGAACGTTAATACCAATGACTTACTTAGGTAAAAACACCTTTAAAAGCTCTCTGTCAAAATCATCGCATTTAGTGTATGTGCAATGGAAAAGCAAGAGATCAACTTCTTTTACACTACGAAATTTGGAGTTAAAAAACAAGTATTCAAACTAGACAAATTGGATTGGGTTTCTCCTAGGTGTATATTAATGACATATTGAGCATTTCCTTTAAGGGTTTAGAGAGGATTGTTGAAGGCAAATTTCTATGGCAAATAGCTTATTTTATATTGACTTAGGTAGTATGGTAGGAAAGAAATGTAAGGATCTTTGAAGACAAGTGGAGAGCTCCAAAGATGATATGGGATCTAATCTACTTCTATATTCCCATAAACTTTTTTGGGCATCCATTACTTATAACTTTCAAGGACATTCCTCCCAACATTATTCAGTTTGATTGGATTTTGAAATGTAGATCATAAGGGTTTCTTTTTATATAAGTGTAGATCACAAGGGTAACATAGCAATTTTGAGTCATATTGATGTTCATATGAGCATAATCCTTTTTCTCTAGTTTTTATTAAGTTATTCAATGAGAGGAAGGATTACACATTTTTCTTATATAATCTCATATTTTTTTGTGAATATTTTTTTTTGTTTTTTTTTTTTAACTAAAAATAAACAAAAGTAGCATACCTAAAACCAAAGGCCAAACTCTTTTAAGTTAAAATGCTGGAATAAGAAGTGCTGATGAAAAATTCAATACATTTTCCATTCATTGCTACAATTGAATTACTTATTAGAAATTGAAATAGGAATCACATATCTATTCTCATGGAAACCAAACTCACTCTTATCATGATTTTGAATCTTCCCTTTTACAAGGTATTATGATTTAAAATTGAAATAGGTAACAAAGATCTATTCTCACAGAAAACAAACTCACTCTTGTCATTTTTTTTTTTTTTTTTTTTTTGATGGTTAGAAGCACAAAATATATTAAACAAAAATAATCACCCAAGGGCATCCCAAAGTATAGGGGTATACAAAAGGGGGCCCCAGAGGGATAGAAAAGAAAGAGTAAAAGGAAACAAAAAATAACCCACCAAACCTCATCTACATCCTAACCAAGTCAAAAAATCAACCAAAGATCTAAGGTCTATCATCAACGTATAGATTTGTCCAAGACCAAAAATTACAAAGAATAGAAGATTTATCCTATGAACTGAAATATCCTCATTGTTGAATACAATTCTGTTTTTCCACACCAAATAGTCCAACAAATGCAAGGGGGGTCTTCCCTTTTACATGGTATTGTGCTTTACCTCCATTCTTGTTCATACTCTGCCATGCCAAACACACCCTTAGATTGGTCACTACCCAGCCATCTTACAATTTGAGACACTCATGGAAAGCAAGAACTCCAAACTCAAAAGCTAGATCAACCCTTACTCCTTGGAAAAACTCAAATAATATAATCTTTCTTCCTCCCATAACCTGGATTAACCACATAAAATGCATCAAATTTGAGCTTCAAAACACCAACTACCAAAAGGAACCAACTCAACATCTATATCCACCCCTGACTACCTAGGAAGCATATAGAAGTTTGATCCCTCAAAAAGAGCTAAGGGGAACTCCTTTGTAACCAACATCCAAAGAGACATACAAGAAAAAACATTTTCTCAAAATTCACAAGACATATGTCCTCCTATCTTGAAAGAACTTGGCAAATCTTTCTCAGCAAATAACCCACAAGATTGCTAGGATGGCTGCCTCCTCATAGAGCCATGCATTTAAGGGTTTCTAGAAACCCAAAAAAGACACGAACCTCATATTAGAAACACCTCCATGAACCACATAGGCTACCACTGCTTCAAAAAAATACCATATGATAACCTTATAACAAGGGAAGGCTGCCAACAATTTCCCTACTTCTCAAGCACAGAACACAATGATCATGCTAATGACTTTATAAGGTCTCCTAAGCTAAAGTAGATTATTATATTTTACTTTTGAATCAATCACCAACCAATTGAAAGGATTTTGGCATTCAAATGAAATTGACAAGGGAAAAGGCACATTTTCACATCATAAAAACTTAAACATTAATTACTTTTTTGGTTGAGTAGCTATTAAAGGCATGATGTCATAATGGCAATCCTATAAGCAGGCTTTTAGGATAGTTGATCGTTTAACATGGTATGAGCCTTTGTTTAAACAGGAGTCTACAGGTTTGGTAGTCTCCTTGCAATTTATTCCCTATTTGTTGATTTGAAAATCTATGGAGGACTCTATTTGGTTTATTTGACCCTCCACATGAGGGAGGGTGTTAAAGCCATGATATTCATATTAAACCCAAATCCTATAAGTTTGAGCTTCTAGGATAGTTGGTCGTTTACTTGACAAACTAAACAAATAACAAGACATTTACTGTCATATTTGGGAGGCTTTTGTTCACCTAAGCAGTCACTAATGTCTTTGTTGCATATCCCTTGGGGCTGGGCTTTTTAGTCCCCTTTTAATAGATTTTCTTTTTTACGTATCAAAAAGAAAGATTACTTGTAATCAAATTTCAATAAATAAATCGATTTAGAATGATAAACAAGCCTAAGAGTCATAGTGAACCACCAATATTTAGTCAAGTTTTTTACTCTGCAAACAGAAATCTAAACTTTTTTTTATAGAACAGAAAGAATGCTACTTACCATATATGCAGCCAAAAATGCATTGTAAAGTTGACGGAAAACTATTGGCTGCTGTAATTGACCGGCAGAAGATAGACATCAGTCTTCCTCTTAAACCAGAATTCCCAGGATTGACCTTAGATTCTGGATCAATATTCTCAGTACCAGCAGTACCTGCAAATAAAACCATTTATAAACTAAAAATGTGTATAACTTCTGGCAAACCTATGCAAAAACTGAATGACTAATAACCAAGATATTAACTGAAATAGCCAAGAGCAAAAACTGTTAATAGCAAAATAAATGAACTCCTCAACAGCAATTCCTGTCCAAGCAAACAAGCATATTGTATCTGAATAAGTTTATACAACAATTATTCAGTACAGGATGTCTATTCCTCCATTCCTTAATTAGATGTTTTATGAGTACATTCCCTGATTAGATGATATGGAGCATGTTTAGGGTTTGAAAGATTTCCAGCCATAGAAGTCAGACATTTATTTAGAGGCATTAGGGACAGTTCTCTACCCTTCCTGGAAGAGTGTGAAAGGGTACACTAAACTCTAGATTGCACTTCCAAGCTTCCACACCCACTCTCAGACCTTCATACTGTATCATAGACCTTGTTAGCAGTCCTTACAAAATAAAAGTATGGGAAATCACAAAATGCATAAACAAGATTAACTATGACATCTTAATCAAACAACCAGATATCCATTTCTCTTAACATGAATTGAAAAACTACCAGACACTTCTGTGAACCATTTGCATACCCAAACTCCCCTCTTCATATCAAGTGACAATTTCTTTGATAATTCCATCAGGTAGTGTGAACCTTCTAACCTAACAGTAGCGAATTAAAGTTGATATTAAGATTCAGCATTAAACACCCAACTACTCAAAATACAAACGTTAATTACAAGATCCACCAAATGAAGACATATCGTCACTTGCATAGCATCACTGCAAAAGTTCAGATGCTTTACCAGAGACCTACTATAAGCCAAACTGGCACTTCAAAATTCACAGGCTCTGTGGAACAAGGAATAACCCAAACAACTATTGAGAGTTTATGAAGCAGGCAAGTAGCAAGAAATTAATATATAAGCTAACCATAACTAGACATTGCAGACACTCATAATAGGCCTCAAATCAATAGGTATTATGGCTGCTAGCCCTTTCACAGCCACCAGAAAATGCAGCTAGTCTTCCAACAGAAACCATTGGTATGAGAAAGCAAGCTCAAGTCTGACCATGTGAAAGATCACAAAAGACAACAAGCAAAAGAATTTCTGACCTTTACAAGCATCCAAGTCTGGCTTCAAACTTCTAAATGCATCCCAAAGAAAAATTACACTTGTGTAATCTAATTTGCCTCATATTCATAAAAATTTATATCAGTTTTCAGGATTCCTAACAAGGCCACATCTAGGATTGAAAGAATCAAACAAGACTTCCAATGATTGAGTAACAAGGAAGGTTGATCAAAATCGCATGTGTAGGTCAAAGTATGAAGAGAGATTGGACCTGGATAGTGATTCTGCAGATTTTCTAGAGGGAATGACTCTTTACAGCACAGGACTGTTAAAAAGGTATAGATTGTTCCAATGGATACGATGCCAGCATTATGATTCAATAGTCATTCCACCATTTATATCAAACAGTTTCCCCATGCCTCCCAGATTTCCCTCGGTACATTCACTTCTCAGTTAGTGATGGTTCAAACATTCATTTTTGGGAAAACCTGATGTTAGGTTTAGTCTCCTAATCCATTTAGGATTCTTTTCCTTCTCTCTTTAATCTCCTAATTAGACTCTAACTTTGTTTCCTTTTTTGCCCTAATACTGAAGTATAAATATGTATGTTACCTCCTTTGTAAATTAATGAGAATCAAAGTATTCATTTTCTCTCAACATGGTATCAGAGCCATGAATGAGTTTGAGATTTACTAGGGTTAGGGTTTCGCCGTGTAGTCAATTCCGACAACCCATCCAACGACCATGTCACACTCCGGTCGTGTTACAGTAGTCACGAAGCCTCACATAAGTCATAGCCATTGTCGGAACACCCTACCGTCGGAAACTTTTTTTGGCGACCTCCACTATGACTAATAAGCACACCAACAAGAGCGTCTCTCTCCGATCTACCTCACCGGAAAATAGCTCTCCACGCACCGACACACACCAATCTTCCAATCAGGTCTTTGAAATTCAGTGGCATGTGGCGCGTGTGAGGCACTATTTGGCCACATGCCTCCTCCAACGGTGTGATGCATAGACGAGTCTCCCCAGTCACACAATAGTGTCCAGGCGTCGTATGAGGCCCTCTAACACTACGACTTTCTTGTCGGAATGAGGCTATTTCGAGGCGTGCAATCGGCTAAATCTCCTTTCTTTTGTGTTTTCTAAAGATCCTGCCCAGGGATGTAGGAGTTGTTTGATCATTACGGAAGCACTAGATAGTGTTATCAGTGACCTTTTCTTCATTTCTCATCTCTATGGCTGAAAAAGACATCTCTATGACTAAAAAAGGTCAGACTTTTAATTCTTTTGTATCTGGAACTCCTATGATTACCTTGGATAAACTCATGGGGAGAGAAAATTACCAGTCATGGGTGGATTCAGTGGACCTTTGGTTTATTGGTAATGGTTGTGAGAATCATCTTACTACTGTGGACCTGAAGTATCCACACTAAGATAAGCATTCTCGAGTGGTGAAAAGCGATGCTTTACTATGCACTATTCTTAGAGCGTCTATTGATTCAATTTACATAATATTGGGACTGTAAAACTTGCTATACTCTGCGGAATCAAGTGAAGAAACTATACACTAATGACTTTGAGGCGTCTCTATCGAGTAACTATCCTCATTGCTTAATTTAAGCAGTGGCATGGATATATCTTCATGGTGGATGGATCATGCGCGCCAAGGAATGAACTTACATCCTATCTTGCAAAATCTATTAATATCTTAGAAGTGGAGAAGGCGATTGTAGGACATGGGTCCCAGGCATCTTTCACCTCGGCTTGCCTCTTGCTCCCGCTGCTTGCGCCTGAAACTCCTCTCTGTCCAGAGTTGTCTCAATCATCAGGCCTCTCGAATTTCGGAGCTGGTTCATATTTTCTAGTTTATCTTCACTTGATTGTGATTCTTGTCAGGTTGGGAAACATACTCGTGTCTCATTCTCAAAGCGCTTAGACCCTCTAACAAAGTGAGCTTGTCCTGTGATGTTTGAGATTGTAAATCTGCGATCTCTTAGGATTTCGTTAATTTGTTACTTTTATAGACAATTATTCTCGATGTACTTAGTTATTTTTAATGAAAACTTGAGCTGAGTTATTTTCTATTGTTACAAAATTTCCTCTGATTACTTTCGATTCAATACTTCTATTAAATGTTTCTGAAGTGATAATGCCAAGGAATATTACTCTATGTCATTCTCTTCTTTTATGTCTTCCCATGGGATTCTGCACCAATCATCTTATGCTTACACTCCTCAGCCAAGAATGGGTGGTTGAGCCTGAGATAGATCATTTAATTAAGCAGTTATACTCTCATCTCCAATGTGGTTCAACCGGCGTTTTTGGGGATGCTATCTAAGTTGCGTGTTATTTGATTAATCGTATGTCTTCTCTGTTTAACATGATCAGATCTCTCATTCCATCCTTCTTCCTAATTAACCTCTCTTTTGCCTTCCTCCTCGTGTCTTCGGTTGTGTCTATTTTGTTCATATTCTCACTCCTAGGCAAGACAAACTTTCAACCAAAGCCACGAAGTGTGTCTTCTTGGGTTATTCTCGCCTTTAGAGGGGTTATCGATGTTATTATCTCGACATTAATCACTACTTCATCTCTATTGATGTCACTTTCTTTGAGGGTTCCTCCTCCTCTGCAGCACGTCTTCCTGTTTTTGATGTCTTATCTATTCCTCTTACCTTACCATCTCAAGATTTCTCTTCTCCCTACGGATGTATGACTCAATGAAACCCGGGTTTATCTCGTCAATCCTTGTCACTCTCTGGGGCCTCTTGTTGGATTCATCTTCTGTACTCTTGTCATCTCTGCTTGATTCATGGCTTGCATAATGATCTACCTATTGCCATTTGGAAAGGTACTCGCTCTACTTGTAACCCACATCCCGTTTATAATTTTTTCAGCTTTCATCGTTTATCTTTACCCTACTTTGCCTTTGTTTCCACTTTGTCTTCTATCTCTACCCCTAAAAGCACTAGTGAGGCTCTCTCTCATCCGGGCTTGAAACAGGCAATGGCTGAAATAGATGCTCTTTACTCTAATGGCACATGGGAGCTTGTCGCTCTTCCTCTTGTCAAGTCTCACATTGGTTGTCGTTGGGTTTATATAGTGAAGGTGGGACTGATGGCCAGGTTGATCGGCTTAAGGCCCGTTTGGTTGCCAAGAGGCACACTCAGCAATATGGCTTGGACTATTATGATACTTTTTCTCCGATGGCCAAGATTGCCTCGATTCGCTTGGTTCTTTCTATGGTTGTTATGTGGTCATGGCCCCTTTTTCAATTGGATATCAAGAATGTCTTCCTTCATGATGATCTCGCTAAGGAGGTTTATATGGAGCAACCACCTAGCTTTGTTGCTCAAGGGGAGTCTAATTTGGTATGCAAGCTACGTTGTTCCTTATATGGTCTGAAATAGTCTCCCTCGAGCAGTTTGTGGGTTGGCTTCCAAATAAGTTCGGGGAGTTTAAGCGTGATTCGAAGCCTGATGGAGCCATTCCTTTTTATCATCATACACCTAGAGACGGTCTGTTACTTGATTGTTTATATAGTGTTCATTATCATCTGAGGCAATAACAGGATGGTATTCGAGAAACTCAAGCAAACACCTCTTGACCATTTTGAAATATGAAGCAGGGCTCAGTATTTTCTGGAAACAATGAGGTATCGGTCTAATTAGGAATTGGTTATTTACCAAAGTATACCTTGGATATATTGTGAGACAACAGTATGTTGGACTATAAACATAGACACTCCTATGGATCAGAATGTGAGCTTGTATCCAAGTCCGGGGGCTCCTAAAGTCGGGAAGATATCGCCGACTTGTAGGTAAACCGAACTATCTCACTATCACTCGGCCTAACATTCCTTTTCCTATGAGCGTAATTAGTTAGTTCCTACAATCACCTTGTGATAGCCATTAGGATGTTGTAGTTCATTTTCTCCATTATGTCTGAGGAACACCAAGTCAAGGGGTGTTGTATGAGAATAGAAGTCATACCCAGATTGTTGGCTACAATGATACAAGGCGGGGCGGGACTCACCCCTGAGATAGAGTTCTCGTCAAGGAATTGTGTGTTCATTGGAAGTAGCCAATATCTGGAAGTGAAAGCAAGATGTGACCAGGATCTAATCTTGGAAGGCCAGATTATCGAGCTATGGCGGCGCAACATGTGAACTCATATGGTTGAAGCATCTCCTCTAAGAGCTAAAATTTGGGAATGATGAATAGATGAAGCTTATATGTGATAATCAAGTTACCTTGCATATTTCATTTAACCTAGTTTTCCATGTGAGAACCAAGCACATCGAAGTGGATTGCCACTTTATTAAAGAGAAGATCGCATCGGGATGCATGACTACTAGTTTTGTCAACTCTAATGACCAACTAGCATCTTCACTAAGTCTCATAAAGGTCCTAGGATAAAGTATATATGTGACAAGCTTTGTGCTTTGACATACTCAAACAGGGAGATTTGTATGCAAAATTATCACTTATGATTTTATAACATGTTTTGGGTATAATAAAATAAATATTATATTTTAGGAATAAAATAGGCCCCAAAATAAAATAAATGAGCCGGAATTTCTATAAAAACTGAGGTAAATTGGTCATTTACCAATTTAGGACCCAAGGGTCATAATTTAATAAGAATATATGCTAAAGTGAAAAATAAGACAAGTAAGATTGGAATTAGATGGAAGATGAAGGACTTAAATGAAAAAAATGGAAAAGAAGGCAAAATGTAAGGCCCAGGCAGCCTTATTTTGGAAGATCAAAATATTTCATTTTGGTATGAAGAGCTCACAAGGGTAGGATGAGGAGAGAGAAAGAAGGAGGGAAGAAGAAGAAGAAGATAAGAAGGAAGAAGGAAGGAGACAAGTCGAAGATATGGTTTCTATGGATTATAGTATGAAACTTGTATGAGATTTGTATGGAACACATTTGTATGGATTTTTTATGGATACTAGGTTGGAAGTTTGGAATACCTCTTTGTTTGTATGAATCCTTGTTGGTTTGGTTGCGGTCCTCAATGGGAAATATTTGTATAGAAAATGTTATAGGTTTAGGGAGATGTTGTTGTCAGTTTTTTTTTTTCCAACCCCATGTTTTGTTTTGACCATAACTTGGTCATGTCATCCAAATTGAGTGATTTCAATTTCTTGATAAACTAGACTTAAAACAAATCTACTGAAATAGGTGCATCTGGGGTGGGGTGCCAGAAAAATTCATGAAATTGAAGCTACATTTGGTCAATTTTATTACAGATACGTCTGATTTTGATTTCCTTTCAGTTTGGTATTTAGGCCATAAGTTGAGTTTCCTTCTAAATAAAATTGAAAGTGATTAGAGTTGTGGGTAAACTAGGCTTCTAGAAGAACAAATCTCCACAGAAATAGGTGTATGCAAATTTGGACCCAGTGAAAATTCGATCAAAGTGAAGAATATTTCGGGTCAATTACATTCTGATTACGATATAAGTTTTGGATTTGAATGATTTTGTTATTATTTAGGTCATAGAGTTGGGTTTCGGTCATCCAGGTGGAGTGATTGAATTTAAGGTAGCTAGACTTCTAGGAAACCAATCTTCTGCAAAATAAGTATATCGAATTTGGACACGTTGGAGCGCAGAAAATTCGTAGTAAAGAAACAATTCGGTCTGAAATCTAAAGCAGGTCAATGAACTAGAGTAATTCCGAGTTGTTTTAAATCATAGCAGGTTATCTGCAGTCCCGAATGGGGTGATTCAATTGCATTGCAAACTAGACATGGGGAGGGTAGCCTGAAGAAGTAAAGATGAGAGAATAGACTTAGGAGCTACTAGAGGCGTCGAGAGAGCGAGAACTAGTTTATAGAAACTAGGTGTATAGCAGTTATACTCAAATGTATTATTATATTAAATAATATCTGTAGTAATATGATTATGATAACGTGTGTTATGAAGAGTTAAAGATAATACATATATAATTGTGTTATATGAAAAAATACAATTAAATGTTTATAAGAGATTATTTGAAAATGAATATCTCATAAGTATACATGATATCAATAGGTATTCATGTATATGAGATATCTTTTTCTAATACGAAAGGTAAACAAAACATAATAAAAATGATTGCACCTTAAGGCCAAGACAGTTGGATAGATAGAGCATGCTATCGGGATATAGTTAGCACTGACATACGAGTTCACGAGATATCGAGGCCCTAGGGTTGGGTCATCTGAGATAGAGATCCCAGCATCTCGTACAGTGATAGTATGAGTCACATACGATTATTTCCTATATCCGCTTCTAAGGTTTGCGAGGCATGAAAAATAAAAGAAAATGATAAGTATATGTAAAAGCGATACGATATGATGAAACATATGCCCTTGCTATGCGATGATAGTATAGTTACAGTGAAGTAAAGTGAAAGATGACATGAAAAGTATCATGAAATATGATAAGAATGAAACATGTTATGAAAAAGTAGATATGAGAAATGGATAAATATATATAAATGTCCCTTGGCTGCCATAAGTATATGCATGTGTATAGAAATTGTGATGATCGGGTGCTGCGTTAAGTCCATATGTATTTATTCCGCTGGCGTGAGCAGCACGAGTGTTTTCATCCATTTTGGTCACGAAGGAAGCCGGGTGAAGCGGGACTGATCCAGTCGACGGTCGAGGCCACGCATCACTAGGTGCCTTGGAGACCTTTGGTCTATTTTGTATATGTAATTTTGTTTATTTTTATGCTTGATGTAAATGTGTAAATGTTGTTCACTTTTATAGATGGAGCTTGTACTACTGTTTGTAATCATTGCTCGAATATGATACAAGTTAAATGTTTAACTTTATATGAATAAACAAGCTTAAGTTTACCAGTTTATAGTAAACGGGGAAAAAAAAATGACACCTCGCTTGACACTTGGGTAATCTTGGTTAGAGCGACCTGGGAGTGTTAAGGTTTAGTCTCCTAATCCATTTAGGATTCTTTTCCTTCTCTCTTTAGTCTCCTAATTAGACTCTAACTTTATTTCCTTTTTTGCCCTAACACTAGCGTACAAATATGTATGTTACCTCCTTTGTAAATTAATGAGAATCAGAGTATTCCTTTTCTCTCAACACCTGAGGTAGTGAGATCAACCACTTTAACTCCAATATCCTGACCACTCTCTGGTTGAGAAGTTCAAAGATTCTCCACCTCTTTCATTCTAGACCAATCTTCATATTTTGTCTTTAACTTATTTGACCAAGAGATTTATCAATTTATTTATTTACAAATAGGCATATAACAATAGACTGATGAAATTCTATTGGATGAGATCACTATCTTTCTCCTGATAAGAGAATGTGATCTTTAATAACATTAGGTCTATCCTCCTTGAGATGCTTTTTTCATGATTGGTGATGCAATTAGTTTCCTTCAATACCAATTTATTTGGAAATCCCAAAAGACCACCTAAAGTTACTGCTTTTGCCTGACTTGTTAACCACAAGAAGGTCAACAAAAAGGAAATTTTGCACATGAAAAGAACTTTTATAGCCCTTATCTCTAAGCATTGTATGATCTATCCAGATTGGGTGAAACTGTCAATTACCAATTCCTTAAAATGTGCTAGTACTTATGGATTCTGGAAAATGTTATTTGCGCTTGCTAGGACCTTAAGCCATTCCTAGAAATGTGACTGACATTATAGTTATTGATTCTATGAGTTTTAGGATACACTACAAGGCCAGGGTTCTCTGATGAATGCCTATACTTGCTATTAGTTAGCTGATTTGGCTAGAAAGGAATGCCAAGGAACAAGTGGAGGCTTGTAAAGTGATTCTGCAAAGTCATGTACTTCCTTTTCCATCTTTCCAAATCAGTTTCTCATGTTTTCCTTTGCTATCACGTTAACTTTGCGAACACTTTGTGTCTAGATTAAGAGAGTGAGGAGTGGAAAGCAGAAACTCCTCCCAATAAGTTGCCTTGGGTAACTTCAATAGATGCTCCTTGGGAAACCTAGAACAAATAGAGATAGTTGGTTCTTTAAGGATCACTAGTGCAGAGTAGTTAGAGGGTTTTTCAAGCCTACTCAGGTCAGACAAGCTATAGATGCAAAGATTCTAGTCTTGTGAGAAGGCTTGCCTCAGAGAATGCATCTGGGCATCCATAATTTCTATATGAAAAGGCATTTGGGCACAATTATTCAATGTGTCTCACAAGAGAAGCAAGCCTTAGAATTGAATGGTTAATACTGCAAAATAACTGGGCAATCCAGAGAGTTGGGCCTTGAGACTTCCATTTCTCATCAGCCAAGTAGATAACATATAAGCTCATAAGCAGGTGCCTAACTGCCAGAGCGTTTGTGGGGGATTTAATGCATCCGTGAGTTATAACTCTTTTTTAGTGAACTGTCCTTGAAGGGTGCTCATCCTTTATGCCTTTGATTTACTACCCATGAATTCCTGTTTCCAGTTCTAATGGATGAAAGAAAAAGATAGTCACACCCAAGTTTATGCCCACACATTTCACTTCAGGAAATAGGACAGCAGAAATATACATTTTCTCCCACCATTTATACAGAACTGAGATTTTCAATAACTTCATGCAAACAGATATAAATCATCAACAATTAGAGTCACCCATCATCTTCCTATAAGATTTATAATTAAAATATAATAACTACAACCGAAGCCTGAAACTGAACACTATGATAAGGGATATCTGATAATTAATAAAAACAGAAAAGAAAAGAAAAACACAACATGCTAAACAAAAAATTAACAAGAAAGTAAAAACGAAATATCTCCTGTCAGGTCAAAACAAAATAAGTACACATTCCATACCATTAAAGAGTAAAAATAGTCTGTTTATAAGGTTTGCGTCATCTAAATTAGCACCAGATGCCTTCTTCTTCAGAAGCTCCTCTCCCCTCTTGACAACAGGCTCTTGACTTGAATATAACAATGATTAAGAAATATATCAGGGTCTACAGAACAAAAATACTATAGGAAATGGAAAAAAGAAAATAGCTAATTTAGTAAGTTGATACAAAGGGAAATTAAAATGTACCAGTCTGCACAAGCAGCCAAATAGAGAGGATAAACAAGCTCAGAAGCTAGCTCCATATTCTCAACAATATTAAGGATCCCTAGCTGAAAACAGAAAATTAAAGAAACAAAGTATAGCTCATGTGCGCCTCTTACAGAATTAACATTACAGATTGGAAACCATCCAAAATCCCCAGAGCAAGATAAGTTAAATGTGTGCCTGCAATCACCTTTCTCATTAGAAGGTCATCACTTTTCAATGGATGCTTTCCAGTAACACGGTTGCTTTGAGCAATTGAAAGTCCTGCTGGACATCCTCCACTGCAATGGAAGACAGAAAATTAAGGAATGACAAAAGGATTGTTCAAAGATCAATTTACTGCTTCATAGAAAGCTGGATTCCAGACCCTTGGGCTGTTGGTTGGTATAAAATTGTATGAAGGCAAAATTCAAGAAATATCACACTGTCCTGAGATCCACTAATTAATCTATATTTTGCAGCAACTTCATCATCAATGCCATTTGAATGACATTCACCAATCACCTGAAACCAAGAAATGGTTGATGATTAGAAACCAAAAGTTAGTCACTAAGAATTGAACTCCTAGTCATCCCCTGCTACATTTTCTACCAATTATGTTAATGATCAATTCCACGTGTAGTAATTACTACCAAAAAGTGCATTATTTGGAAGTTTAGCATGGTTTTAGGCCCTTTTGAGTAGTAATTACCTTGAAAATTATTGCTCAAAGAAATAAAACACCAATAAATGGTGTGTTTGGGAGCAAATTTGTGTTGATTTAGTACAAAAAAGTGTCCCAAAAGCAATTCCAGATATGTAGAGAGCAAGAATGACAAGGAAGGATTAAAAACAAAGAAAGTGACACTTCCACAACACATTGTCAAACTTTAGCAAGCCATTGCCAAATGAAATTTTGCAGAAAAAGACATGTTGGAGTGGCTATGCAAGGGATAACGAGAGTATACCATGCTTGGGAGTAGCCAAAAAAATGTCAAAACCATGTAAGTAGTGGTTGGGAAACAATTAGGAGTCAATAGCATGTCTCTATCCAATTTTGCACGGAGTTGCAAATTTTTGCAAAGCTGTGCGAAATGGAATAGAAGTGTGTTTTGGCTGCAGCAGACCAACAATTTCGCAAGTCTATGCCAAAATTTTGCAAACTCATGCCATACTTCCAGCTTCGACAAGAATATCGAACATAACAACAATAACTATAGACTGGTTGTGACTCTTGTCCATAAGAGTCACTCCCTTCTTATAAATACTACAATGATAGAACTGGAGTTCTTACTGTTACTCTATAACAACTATAGCAACAATCCTAGCACTGTTCGCGCCTCTTCCCAAGAGGCACTCACTCCAAGGGAAATACAAGAAAAAGTTGAGGAGGTATAACAGTTCTTGTAGTTCCTTTATTCTAGTTCCTTTCTTGTATATCTTTTGGATTGTGGGCCTCTTGGGAAGAGGCACAAACAGAGCTAGAACTGTTACTATAGTCGTTATAGAGTAACAGTAATAACTCCTTCGTTATATCACTATAGTATTTATAAGGAGGGAGTGACTCCTACGGATAAGAGTCATGACCTGTCTATAGTAGTAGTTTCTTTATGTTTTATATCCTTCCTTTACAATCGTCAATATGAGAGGCCTCAAAAGAAGAAAAGAACTAAAGTAAATTTCATAACATCTCTCACATCCTCCATTTATCCTCAAACATCCAAGAATTTCACTATCGCCACAAAATCCAAATCAGAAATATATATATATATATATGTGTGTGTGTATGTATATACGTATGTATGTATATCATTCAACGCATTTTCTAAAAGAATAGAAAAGTTCAAAAAAGCTTCCATGGATTCAAGACTTGCTAAAGGTGTTAAAATTAAAAAATACCTTCGCAGCAATTCTTAGAATTATCTCTTGGTGCTGAGAACGGACTTTAGAAACCCAAGCTACCAGAACAGGTGCCATATTTTCTTTTTCCTATGATAGAAGAATAAGGTATCAATGTCAATTTCTTAAACGCCCCCTAAGGCACACAACTAGCTATTCCAAATAAATAAATGTTTTAAAATGAGATTTCAAATACCACAGAAAGCCAAACAAACCTTCAAATGAATGCGATCAAATGCCATCTCAATATAAACAATGCAAAAGTTCTTAACCATTGGAGCAGCGTTATCTTCAATGTACATTTGCCATAACTCTGACAAAGGCAAAACAATCTCTGGTTGGTGCTTTACTCGCTTGTTCACATGCCCCAAGATCTCAATAACCTATAAGTGACCAGGGCAAATTAGTGATATGGGCATTCAATGATTCAACAGTTAAAAGGTCCACTATAGTCCCACATGCAGAAACTGGAAAACATGGTGCATTTAGCAAAGATACATGCAGCAAAAGGAAAACTAAGTGCTTTTTGATATGTGAAGCATAAGAAACAATTCACACACACACAACACATGAGGTAACCCACTAGCCCCACTTATTTTTATTATCGGAAACAAACATTTCATTCATCAAATGGTAAACATAAAGATGGACAAACAATCTTACAAAATTTCACAATTGTTGATCAGAAAGCAAACACATATACTGCTCAGAAAAAACAAAAATCCTCAGCAAATCTCAGAATATTGTTGAAACTTAATACACTCTAGAGGGGAGTTCCCTAACAAAGAAAGCCAAGTCCTTTACCTTACTTGGTTGACAAGCTTGCAGTTTGATTAGCTGAATGGACCAAAGAAAAGATGCATCCCACCTCACTAGCAACATTTAGAATTTTTTACAACCTAGTTGTTGAAGAACTTTCATGAGCCTCTCCCTCTCTCTATTAGACAGCCAAAATAGTACAACAGCACAAGCACCCTCTATAGGTTAGATAGGGACAAAGCTTTAAGCTGCAGGCAAACAAGCACCCTCCCCACAACCACCCGAAAAGAGAAATCTACTATATCTCCCTTAATGCTGAAACTACTCTTGTACGTTTAAATTAAGCTCTCATTTGTGTACCTAAATAATCTCTGATCTCACCTCCTATATCTAATAGTCCAAGATCATTCAAAGAACCCCATCAAAGCTCAACCTCATCAAATATGCTAAAAGGTAACTAATCGACCATAGTCTTCCCATCTTATCTCTTTAAGTAGCAAACATTCTTTTTTTAGCAGAAAAGTAGCAAACATTCTTCCAATCTGACAATAGGAAATCCAGAGGAATCCCAACAAAAGGCTAAGTAAGTAACTAAGACCCAAAGGAGGAAACATAGTAATCGATTCCCACATAGCATTCATAGATCTCGGATCTCCATATATCATCAAATATTATGTATCTCACTCCACCATAAAAACCATATCAAAGATAAGATACACTTGGCAAAAGAACTGCCTTTTTTTATTTTTTAATAATCAAAAAACCCCTTAAAAGCAATTACCAACATCTCTACTACACCTCTAGTAGGCACCCAGTTACTCAAGGCAATGTAGAACAATGTGTTAAAGGCCCAACGTTGAGGGCCAATTGAGAAAGAGATAATCAAGCTATTCACTACTCTCCAAACACATAACACATAGGTCCAAGCTGAGAGCATTGTATAGCCTCATCAACTAAAGCAAATTGTTGGTATCAACCTTCTCATTAGTCATAAATTATGTAAAAAGTCTTGGCCTTAGATGGAGCTTTTCAATTCTACATGAGAAGTCATGATAGGAGAAACTAAACTTTAGAAATAAACTCACTAAGAAAATTCTGAAGGTGTCACTAACTTAAACGTTTTGTCCAAGAGGTAAGACGAAATATACAAGCTTAAGCTTTTAGGACAGTTGGTCGTTTAACATGGTATCAGAGTTTGGTGTAGCAAGAGGCCTTGGGTTCGAGACCTCTCTCTTCAATTTATTCCCCATTTGTTGATTTGAAAGTCCATGGAGGGCTCTATTTGGTTTGTTTAACTCTCCACGCACGGGTATGGGAGCGCACATGAGGGAGGGTGTTAATTCTGGAATTTTGTTTTTCCCTCTTGCTGCCCTAGTGAGCAGTGTGTTCTTGCTGCCCTGGTGAGCAGTGTGCTCTTGTCCTATAGTCAGTCTTCCTGGTCAACTCTCCTCTTCATCAACACAAGTCTGGTTGCTTCAGTACTCATCAGCACAGGGAAGATTCTCTTGTCCCCTTAGTTGAATACTGAATTATTTGTTGCTGCCCTTGTGAATCTACAAATTTTTTTTCCTGCTGGACATACTGTGCTTGGTCTATATGGCTGAAGAGTCCAAGATTCTTGTTGTTACTGATGTTATTCCCATGGAGTCCAAAATTACTGAACATAAATTGACAGGTCCCAATTATCTAGATTGGTGTAAGACTGTTAAGATTTATCTGCTAAGTTTGTCAAAGGATGATCATCTCACTGATGACCCACCAACAAATGAAACTCGCAAGGAATGGCTGAGAGATGATGCCCGCTTATTTTTGCAAATCAAAAATTCTATTGACATTGAGGTGGTCAGCCTAATCAATCATTGTGAGTATGTCAAAGACTTGATGGAATATTTAGAATTTTTGTACAGTAGGAAGGGGAATATCTCACACATTTATGAAGTTTGCAAGGGTTTTTATCGTGCTCAACAACAAGATCAGTTTCTTCAAACCTATTTTATGAATTTTAAAAGGACTTATGAAGAACTGAATGTCATGTTACCTTTTAGTTCTGATGTGAAAGTCCAGAAAGCTTTTTTTTTTTAATCGGTAAAAGGCAGTTTATTAATCAAACCAGAAAAGCCAAGACAACCTTGCAAGTATATAGGAAATATACAGAGGGGGCCGAAGGCCAAAAACAAGAAAGGGCTTGAAGACAAAAACCTACCAGCCCAAGAAGCGGGCTAAAGAATGCAAAAAACACATCTTACAATATAGCAATCCACCACCACCCCCCCGAATCAAGCAAGCCCAAGAACAAAGAGATCTAAGAAAAAAGGACTTCAGCCCTGCTTAAAGAGAAACAACCATCCTCAAAAATAACATTGTTCCTCTCTTTACATATCGCTCATAACAAACACAAAGGAGCAGCCTTTCAAAGTTTTGAATCCTTTTTTCTTAAGGGGAGACGAATCCAGCCAAGCATCGGTCTTTCACCCGGAGAGGGCAGACCCAATCTCCTCCATGAATTAACACAAGGTCGGTCCATAAACTCCAAATCATGGGGCAATGGATAAAGAGATGCTCCATAACTTCTTCTGCCTTTCCGCAGAAGGGGCATTTACTAGCAAGAGAGAACCCCCTTTTCTCCAGCTGGTCCAAAGTAAGAACCTTTCCCCACTGTTGAGAGAAAACGAATTTTGTATTTTCATTAATTTACAAAGGAGGAAAAATACATATATATACTCTAGTTAGAGTGAAAAACGAAGTTAGAGTCAACTAGGGGCAGCTAAAGAGAAAAAGAAAAGAATCATAAATGGATTAGGAGACTAATCTTTAACACTCCCCCTCAAGCTGGAGCATATAGATCAAAAGCACCCAGCTTGTCACGTATATACTTTATCCTAGGACCTCTAAGAGACTTAGTAAAGATATCTGCTAGTTGGTTATTAGAGTTCACAAAACTAGTAGTCATGCATCCCGATGCAATCTTTTCTCTGATAAAGTGGCAATCCACTTGATGTGCTTGGTCCTCTCATGGAAAACCGGGTTAGATGAAATATGCAAGGCGGCTTAATCATCACATATAAGCTGTCTGATAAGTCGCTACGAATCTTAGCTCTTAGAGGAGATGCTTCAACCATATGAGTTCACATGTTGCTAAGGCCATAGCTCGATACTCAGCTTCAACACTAGATCTAACTACTACATCTTGTTTCTTAGTCTTTCAAGATATTAAATTACCTCCAATGAACACACAATACCCTGATGTAAAACGTCTATCAGTGGGTGAGCACACTTGTCTGCATCAGCATAGCCCGACAATCGAGTATGGCGCACGTTGCACCATCTGATGGCCAAGCGACTGGTGTTCGCTGGCATAGCGAAGAATGGCTAACGACATCTAATGGCCATCCTGAGGTGATTGTAGGGCGACTAACTACGCTCACGGGAAAGAAGTAATAGGGTCGGTGATGGTGAGATAGTTCGATTTACTACGAAGTGGAGTGATATTTCCTGGATCTTATAGAGGCTCCCCACGTCACGGTACCCGATTTGACGGCCCCGGATCCATAAGTGTGAGAACTACGGTCCCGACATCTGGGTGTGTTGATATATCAGTATGCTCTGCGAGAAATAACCACTCCATAATGGCGAGCGACCTCGATGCACAGAAAATACTTGAGTTTCCCCGAGTCTTTGTGCAGCCCGGTTGAATAGGTGTTGTTTGGGTTTCTGAATATCATCATGATCACTGCCTTTAATGACAATGTCATCCACATAAACAATCAAGTAAATACACTAGCCAGTAGAAGTATGATGATAAAAAACCGAATGGTCTGTTGTGCTTTGAATCATGCCAAACTCTTGAACCACTGAGCTAAATCGGCTAAACCAAGCTCGAGGAGACTGTTTCAGACCATATAAGGAACGACGTAGCTTGCATACCAAACCAGACTCCCACGGCAGCCAACCCGGTGGTTGCTCCATATATCCCCCTCCTCAGTGAGGTCCTTAGAGGAAGGCATTCTTGATATCCAGA
The DNA here is from genome assembly GCA_016808115.1 of Tetrastigma voinierianum. Lineage (NCBI taxonomy): Eukaryota > Viridiplantae > Streptophyta > Magnoliopsida > Vitales > Vitaceae > Tetrastigma > Tetrastigma voinierianum. The sequence goes on from JAEQBH010000977.1 coordinate 341,580, forward strand.
AGGGCCGTGAGGCGCATAAGCGTAGTAGAGAGAAGTAAGTGAGCAGTGATCTTGGCCACTAGAGAAAGGTATCATAATAGTCAGTCATATTGTGAGTATACCCCTTAGCGACTAGCGGTCTTAAGTAGATGCACGGCCATCGGGTCCACCTTCACTGTATAAACCCAACGACAACCAGTAGGAGACTTGCTAGGAGGAAGAGTGACAAGCTCTCATGTGCCATTGGAGGAAAGAGCATTCATTTCCTCAACCATTGCCAGTTTCCAGCCCGGATGAGAGAGAGCCTCGCTAGTGCTTGTAAGGATAGAGAAAGAAGACAAGGTGGAAACAAAGGCAAAGTATGGTAAAAATAAACCATGATAGCTTAGAAAATTACAAACAGGATGTGGGTTACAAGTAGAGCGAGTATCTTTACGAATGGCAATAGGTAGATCCTCAGGCGGTTGCGGAATCAGAGCAGGAGATGACGGTGGCATAGAAGAGGAATTAGTGAGGCCTTGTCGAGGAGGGCGAGAGGACGGCGGTATAAACTGAAGTGGTCGATCCACGGCATCCATAGGTGGAGAAGGGAAATCTGGGGTGGTAAGACAAGAGGTTATGTAAGACATTGGCTGTGAAGTGCTCTGTGAGGAGAAGAAGAAGCCCTCGAAAGAAAGTGACATCGGCGAGATGGAAGTCTGGGTTGTGTGTCGGTGGGAATAACATCTATAACCCCTTTGAAATCGAGAATAACCCAAGAAGACATACTTAGTTGCTTTGGCTGAGATCTTGTCTTGCCCACGAGTAAGAATATGAACAAAACAAACACAACCAAAGACACGGGTAGGAAGGCAGAAGAGAGGCTGATTAGGAAAAATGATAGAATGAGGGATTTGATCATGCAAAACGGAGGATGGCATACGATTAATCAAATAACAAGCAGCTAAGATAACATCCCCTCAAAAACGTTGAGGAACCTTATGATAGAGTAAGAGAGTGCGAGTTGGAAAAATCAAGAAAACCCAGAAAAGTATAGCTGTCAGACACAAAAGAGAGGAAAAAGTGCAGATGCAGGTGTTGGATCAGAAAACCAGGGAGATAGGCTAGTAGATCGGCGACAGGCGACTCAGGTGGTGAAGTTTGGCGACCGGAGAAGTTATCCTGAGCCGATTGCATGGGGCAATGAGGGGCGAGTGGAGTGCAGTGGAGAAATGAGGGTCAGATACGAGATGTTTGCACTAGCGGGGAGCCGGCTCCGTGATCTGGTGGGTGTCCACGCATCGGAAGTAAGGGTTCTGGGAAAATCTCGCCCGGAAGAAAAATTTCCCCCAGGCAAGCGGGTTGTTGGGGCGGTGGTTGTGGCTCCCGAGGCGTGTGGCTTGACGTAATAAGCCCAGGTGAGGCACAGTCGTTGGATGGATCACCGGAATTGACCACACGGCGAAACCCTAACCCTAATATTTTCAAACTCTTCTATGGCTCTAATACCATGTTGAGAGAAAAGGAATTTTGTATTTTCAGTGTTTTAAACCGGGCCAGGTGGCGAGCCCAGGAAGGATTCTGGGTTCACAATTCTTGGTGGATAGATGAATCGAGCATGAGTTGAGCAGGTGACGTAATAAATATATTGTTATATTTTATTTAAATTTTAAAATATATAATTAATATTATTTAGATATTATTTATTACTTTTTATATAAATAAAGTATTTTTAAAAATATGTATAATGTTTATATATGAAAACATATTAAAAATGGAAACTTATTTATATAAATATATGTAATTAGTAGTAATATATAATTTGTTAATATCTAGAATAATCACAATGGCAGCATAATGGTAGAGTGGTCCCCTAGTAACTTCCCCTTCGCATATTCGAATCAATGATCCTGCATTATTTATTTGAATTCTTTTTAGTTACAAGCCTTTTAACCCTAAGTTTTCTAATACTAAGCAAAACGACGTAGTTTCGAAGTAAAAAGCATCAAAACGACGTTGTTTTAATTTGAAAAACAAAACAAAAATATTGTGGGAGTGAACCGGCCGGTTCTGCCAACCGTAGGTTCACTTAGGTCAGGCCGCCCGATTCCCGGGCGGTTCAGCCGATTGTCGTAAAGCGGTTTTTATGGTGAAGCCGGATGGGTTGGCCGGTCGACGGTCAGGCTTATTAGGCCGTGGTCGAGTCCGGATTACCCAAATCATGGGTATTTTTATTAATTTACAAATGAGGAAAAATACATATATACTCTAGTGTTAGGGCAAAAAGAAAACAAAGTTAGAGTCTAACTAGGAGACTAAGAAAAAAATGAAAGAATCACAATGGATTAGGAGGTAATCCTCCTTAATACCATGAGAAGCCTCCCAATGAAAAAGCAACTTTTGTGAGAACACACAGTTCTCTGATAAGTGCAGCACCATCTGTTGTTGGCGATCCTCCTTCCGGCAAATCAAAGCTACTTTTATAGTGGAAGTAACCATCCTTGGTCCCCCTTCCATAAAAGCCTATCGCAGCGAGGACCCAGTTCTTTTAGGGCTGATTTTGCGAGATAAAAACACTATCTTGTTTCCTGACTCTAGTCGTCAAGATCTTCAAATACGAAATTCTAGCCCCCTCTGTTCGAGAACCCTCCACCAAACTCCATCACGCTTGGCCTCTTTTGTTACAGTCACCTCAAACGAGGGAAGGAAAGGGGAAAGGCCTGAGGGTCTCTCATCACACAGCATCTTCCCCAGAGCTCGACTCTACGCCCATCTCCTAACTCGAAGGTACAATGTTGCTTCAATTGTGTAGTTTCCTTACTAATCTCCTTCCATAGGCCCACTCCGTAGCTACCCCTAGGAAACTTTGGAAACCACCCCCCATCCTCCATCCCATACTTTAGGCTTAAAAGGTGCCTCCCGAGGAGGACCTCCGTACCAAATCTCGAATCCATTTCTGAGAGCCACAGTAAGAATGGAGGCTATGGATCTGACCCTCCTTCTTTTTATTCAATGAAGCAGGTGTCCCTGACTCACGGATGGATTTTCTTTTTTGAGTTACCTGCATACTAAGAAGTCATAGTTGAATTTTCTCCAATCTGATTTTGACTCTTCTAGGTAACCGGAATAGAGACATAATGTAGATAGGCAAATTAGAGAGGGTGCTTTTAATAAGTGTGAGCCTCCCTCCTTTGGAAATATAATGCCTTTTCCAAAGAGCAAGCCTTCTACGGAACCTTTCCTCAACCCCGTCTGAACTTAAGAGTTGTGCTTAGCCCACTAAAGGCATACCTAGGTAGAGCTGTTGTCGAAGGCGATTTTACACCACCCATTCCATAGCCAGCGTCTCTGCATTATCCACTCTTCCCATAGACAAAAGAAAGCTTTTATCCAAGTTGATTCTTAACTCGGATAAAGCTTCGAACCAAGCCAAGATCCAGTTAAGATAAACCATTTGATCTTCGGAGTCCTTACAAAAAATTAGGGTGCCATCTGCAAATAGCAAGTGTGACCTGACCCCTACTCTTCGTCTCTCCCCTTAAGCTTATATCAAAAAAGATAATACCTCAGGCCACGGCTTTAACAAAAGGTACGAGGATAAGGGTCCCCACCTTAGCCACAAATTGTTAAAGAACCTGTAGAATTTTGCGCCATTGATCAATATTGAGAACAAAGCAATAGAGATACACCATTTGAAACAAACAACCCATTTTTCCCCAAAGCCCATCTTTTTTAGAACCATTACAATAAAGTTCCAATTGATTTGATCATAAGCCTTCTCTATGTCTAGTTTACAGAGTACTCCCTTCTCCTTCTTCTCAGGATCGAGTCTATGACTTCATTCGCAATCAGGGGAGCGTTCAGAATCTATCTTCCCTCCCACCAAGCATTTTGAGCTAGTTCTTAATACGCTCATCACCTTTTCGATGCGTTTTGCGAGCACCTTTGCGAAGCAGCTTGTAAAGACACACCATCTTAATGGAGTGCGAAAATCTTTGATATCCTCGGCCCCCTCCTTTTTTGGAATCAAAACTAGAAAGGTAGAGTTTAGGCTTTTAACAAACCTATCATGTTGATGAAAATCTTTGAAAAAATCCATAACATCTTTCTTCACAATATCCCAACTGAATTGCGAGGAAAGCCCACGAGTGAGTTGTTCGGTACTACAGAGCCTTATCTCCATTCGAGATCGGCAAAATTTGAAAAACTTCATATTACGTAAAAAGACACCTCCGAGACGGGCGCTTCTCTATCGCGAGCACGGAGGAACAAAAACACTGCTCTGGATTGGCCCTCCAACCTCCTAGATCAGTCAACATTATATTATAAGCATCCACAACGCTTGAGCGAACGTTTTCCTCTCCATGTCGCCACTCCCCTCCTATACGGATCCTATCAATACCGTTTCTCCTCTTGTGGAAGTTAGCCATTCTCTGAAAGAACCCTGTATTTCTATCCTCTTCCCTAAGCCAGATTTCCCTCTACTTTAGTCTCCAAGAAGTCTCCTCCATTAAGGACCATTTTTTAAACTCCTCCAAAGCTATCAATCTTTCCTCTAATTCGGTAGTGCATAAAGGTCTCTAACTCTCCACATTATCCCAGTGAGACTCCTTAACGAGAGCTGCCTTCTTATTAGCTTCAACCATCCCAAAAACCTCCTTGTTCCAAACTTTGAGATTCTCTTTAAGTGCTTTGGTCTTTTCCATCAGGACATAGCTGCTAGTCCCTCTGAACGTAAAGCTTTGCCACCAAACTCTAGTAAGGTCCTTAAAACCCTTCTCCTTAAGCCACATGTTTTCAAACCCTAAGGAAAGGACTACAGTTAGATTTTTGCCCCTCGAAAGCAGATTGGAAAGTGATCGAAATTCGGTCTAGGTAGGTTTGCTACGTCTAGTTCCATAGAAATGGGAATCCCACTCTCTTGGTGACTAGGAACCTATCGGTCTGGCCATCCTACAATTGATACACCTCTCCCGGGTGAATGGATCCCCCTGGGTAGGGATATCTTTCAACTCTAAATCATCAATTACTTGGGCAAACCTCCTCATAGAGCAAGTGATCCTACCATCATTGTTTTGCTCGCTGGGGAATCTTATCACGTTAAAGTCACCCCCTATACACCACAGATCATCCTGACCCCACAGTGGCTCCCGATTCCCCCCAAAGCTCCTCCGCTTCTACCATAGGCTTGTGGTCATACACCTGTAACAAAATCAGTGAAACCATCCTCGAGACTTTGAACCTAGGGCCAGTAAAAAGGCCCTCTTCTTTTTCCATCAACTGAAACACCCAAGAGTCCCAAAAGATGATTATCCCTCCTAACGCACCCTTGGCTTTGAATCATTGATCCGAGAATCTTCTGATACAGGCTTGGAACAAACCCTACGAAACCTTCTTGATTTTAGTTTCTTGTAAGCACACAACAATTCTCTTCATGTCATTGTTAGCCCCCCTCACATTCCAATACATAATTCTCAGTTCGCCATGAAAGCAATTGAGAAACCTTGCCCCCTCACGAAATTTACACCCTTACTTCTCCCCTTGTCCTTCACATTCCATTCAACCTTTTTCAATTCCCTGTCGAACTTGGTTAACGTCGGAGCCCCTTTTCCTTTTCCTTTTTGTCTACTTGCATTGATCTTTTTCATAAAATCAAATATAACCTCTTCTAAGCCTACCGTTGGGAGAAACCTAGGAACTCGCTGAATTTTGCCAAGCAGCTTCCTTCCCATGACTCCTCTTCGTTATTCATCTAAGGAACCTCCTCCTCCCTATCCTCGGAATAATTTCCCAACATCTCGTAGCAAGTCGTTCCCATCCCTCCTGAAAAAATATCCCCACTACTAAAATTGCCCAACAATAACAGGATTCTTAAGGGGATCTCGAATTCTCTCTCAACCACCATCGTTTGGTCTCACGACCAGGTACTTGCACTTGCCAAAGGCTCCTCGACGGTCAGATCTAAGAAGAGGGGAGGAGGAGAGGCATTTAAGCATTAAGGGCTCATTATATATGAAACGACCCAGAAGAGTCTCCACCTTTGTCTTCCTCCAGTTGATCAACCCAAGAGGCGCAGGGCATTGAAGTAGCCCTAGGTTCTTCAACTCCATAGCACCTCCTCTGAAGATTCTGGAGCCCTTTTCCAAAGCTCTGCTTGCCTTTTCCTGTGAGTCGAGCTCAAACAGCATCAAGTCGTTGTTTAAGAAAGCAACCAAGATCCCCCCTTTCAATCTCCACACAGCCTTAGCCCACGATTCCATTTCCTTTGCCATGGGAGTAGAGTTTGGAGGCCTTTTCCATCTTCCCACTAAGTAATTCTTCAGCGCGCCTCTCGATTCCTTTGGATCAAGATCACCAACGTCCACCTAAACTGCACTATTACAGCTTCTTTGGACTACCTCGATATACGAAGTAGTAGGCCCAAGGTGCCCCTTTGAAGAGTAACAAGGAGTCCTCTTTTCCTGCGTCTCCTTTACCCCCAGTTCATGAAGTTTCTCTACAATAATGGCCCACCCCTTCACTATACCCTTCCCTTCAGGTAAGAAAACATTGTGCCTCTTTCCTTCACCATCCCTGACAGAGCATTCAATAAACTTTCTAGCCCTGTTTGTCCAGCATGCCAACTTGTAAAACTTGTTATCTTCCTACCACTCTAAACCCTAGTTTTCCAGGACCCTTTCCCTACAACACACATCTAAAACCTTCAACAAATTTCTTAGACCCACTTCGCCAAATTTGATCCAAGAAACCAAACTCCTTCTTCTTTCTGTAATAACCACCTTCGACTTTCTCGCAAGCCCTTCTGTCGACAACTCGAAGGATTTTGCATCAATGGCGATCCATTTCGTGTCCCTCAAGTGCTAGATTATGATTAAACTACAGAAGCATAAAAAATTATCCAAGCAAAATGCTCAACATCAACCAGTTAGTACCATACCCACCACTACAATGACTCAACTCTTTGGAACTAATGTTGATGTTTTAGTTTTTAACTTTTACGTATTCTACTCCTTGACAGAGTTGGTCAAGCTCAGCGAGAAGCGAGATGTGTGATAATGATCGATCTTAATTCTCGATTTGAGGTTCTTCAAATCCAGTATTCTATCCGGTCTTTGAGATTTCCTCTCTACATGAGGCCTTCAATAGAGTACTTCACACTAACATCAATGCTTTAGTTACCCCACCTGGGCAAACTCCTAGTGCTCATATTAGCCCGCAATGGAGTGTGAAATTGAATGATCACATCATAGAGTTATAACAAAGGAAAGACACAGCTTGATAAGTAAATGCGGGGCAGAATGCAAGAGGGTTGTGTGTTGTCTTGTCATGAGCAGGCCGTACCAAACGCACATGTAGAAAATTGCAAAATAAAACTCAAGCCATTACTCACTTAGCTCGTGGTGAAACTTGTTATTTGTTACCTAGTTCATCTGAACATAGTATTACCATTTAACGAATGAATTTGCTAAATTTGCGATACCCGAGGGCATTGAAGAATTCATCTCCCCCTATTAGTGCTATTGCTGAATTAGGTATACCAAATTCATGTCTTCTTTCCTCTTCTACCCAATGGGTCATTGATTCTGGTGCCACAAATCATATGACATGTAATCCTAATCTCTTCGCCACTTTTCAATCATACACATCTCCGTCTAATGTTCCTTTAGCTCATGGTTCTACTTCCTCTGTTCTCGGTTCAGGCACTGTTCACCCAACTCCATTAATTTCCTTATCTTCTGTGTTGAGCCTACCAAGATTTTCTTTTAACATGGTGCAAAAATTGAAATGAGAGAAGAAAATAATTTTTTTCTTTATTGAATGAGTGAGTGAGTAAAATACAGTATAGGTCCTACCTATTTATATAGGTTAGGAAAACACCAAAAGGAAACAAATAAAATATAAAAATGAAGGAAAATAATGTTACGAAAGGAAGGAGATAAACCCGAAAAATATCACCATAATTACCGGCCATTTCTATACCAGGCTGGAGCATATAGGTCGTATGCCAAGCTTGTTACATATGTACTTAATCGGAGGGTCAGGTGTTCGGAGGAGGAGAGATTAAGTAGGGGGAGGGTCATGATGAGGTCCATGTCGGTGAGGGTCGGCCAGGTGAGAGTCGCTAGAGAGGATGGAGAAGGTCCCGGAATGGAGAAGATCAGAAAGATCCACGACGGAGAAGGCCGGAGTCGGAGAAAGTCCATGAAAAGTTCGGAGTCGAGAAGAAAATCAGGCCCAGGAGGAATCGGGTCGAGGGGTCCAGAGCCAGGAGAAGGTCCGACGGAGAAGGGTTCAGAAGAGAGGTCTTCTTGAGAGAAGATCCAGGAAACCAGGGAGGGCCGGGTCGAAGAAGGTCAGGTGAAGATAGTTGTCGAAAAAGAGGGCTCACTCCATAACCAACCATGGCTGTGATACCATATGAAAATTAAAATGAGAGAAGAAAAGAATGTTTTTTTTTTATTGAATGAGTGAGTGAGTAAAAGACACTATAGGTCCTACCTATTTATATAGGTTAGGAAGACACAAAAAGAAAACAAATAAAATATAAAAATGAAGGAAAATAATGTACAAGAAAGGAAGGAGATAAACCAAAGAATACCCTATGATTCTCAACACATGGTATTAGAGCTTGGTGTACCAGGAGGTCCTGGGTTCGAGACCTCTCTCTACAATTTATTCCCCATTTGTTGATTTGAAAGTCCATGAAAGACTTTATTTGGTTTGTTTAACTCTCCACGTGCAGGTATGGGGCCGGCCGCACATGAGAGATGGTGTTAAAGTCATGATATTCATGTTAAACTCAAATCCTACAAGCTTGAGCTTTTAGGAGAATTGGTTATTTAACAAGATTAACAACAGCAAAATCTTTAGAAAGCAAGACCCAACTAGTTGTAAAGGGGTTCTTCCAAAAAAATGTTTTTTGCTTGATCTAGAATTAATTGGTGATTATTTTCTTAATGGGCTAGAGTAAGGACCTGGTTCGCAAAGAATTGTTATTGAATCTTCTTTTCCTCCCATTGGTAATTCTGTATAAGTATACTCGGGCCCATGTTCTTGAATCTAATTATGTACCATTTTCCAAACTAAAAAGATACAAAAAAAAAGAAAATCAAAAAACAAAACAAAAAGGACGAAGAAAAAAGAAAAAGGACTAATTAGGAACAAAGAAACAAAAAATGTATAGCATTTGACAATTCACTGTCAGCAAAAGATGTCCTGCAATCCTCTCAAGAATTATCTTTAGTCTTCATTTGTTGCAACAAATCATCAAAATGTTATTAAATGCATTGTATTTTTACTGCTCTGGAAAAAGGCCCACCAAATATCGAGCCATACCCGCATTAAAAAAACTCTAACTGAATTTAGAATTATGCTCGAAGCTGGATTATTTCTAAGAAGGGCAAACACCACTCACTAGGTCCACGGCAATTACCGAACCAAAGCCAGTGAATATGTCTTACATAGCCGTTCATCATTTTTCCTATCTGCTTCTTATCTATTCATAATTAAAGTTACTTCTTGATTACACAAACATCGAAACTTTCAACAGAGACTGATTAGCGAAAAGAAAATTGAAGTTTCCAAACTTATGAGACTTCACATTTGTTCATTTCCTTTTCTTTTCCTCTGTTTTTTCTGCAACCAAACAGAGGACAAATGGAGAGAACATACCTTCTTCCGCACGGCTAAGGATTGAGAAGAGAGAGAAGCGATTGAGTAGGGGAGAAGCTTAGTGAGCAATGCTCCAAGTTTAGGATCGTCGCATAGAGCCAATCGAGTTAGCATCCGATCCAGAATTTCTTCTATCTCTGCATCGGATTTTGCCGGAGCTGATGATGGCTCCGCCATTGTTTTCTTCTTCTTTCTTCTCTGTTCTTTTCTTGTTTTTCTTTTCCGCCAAGACAAGCAGAGGAGATACAGCGCTTAAAACCGAGGAAGAAGAATTAGAAATGGTTTTATCATTTTCTATGCCCACTGTGGAGGCGACTTAGGTTTTTTTGGGCCGGACTGAATCCAATCATCTTCAGCCCAATCTATATTCTCTTTTTCTTTTTTTCTTTTTATTTCTTTCTTCTTTTTTTTTCTTTTTTCTTTTTTGACTTTATTTACTTTGGGAAAAGTATGTATATATATCACTAAGTATTGCATAACCATGGTTGAGGCTATCATCAAAAAATATATAGTTGTGATTTTACACAAAAAAGTACAATTGCAAAAGTAAAGACCGGAAATGTCCTTCATTAAACCAGTTGGAATTTAAAAAATTTAAAAAAATTATTTGGGTCTTCTTCTCCGTCCCTTCTCCTCTCCTTCCCGTTGCCATCTTCTTCTCTTCTCCTTGCTGACCATTTTCCTTTCCAATTCTTCTCTTCTCATTTGGAGATTAACATCTTTGGTGGATGTTGCGAATACCCAGCTGACTAAACCACTTCCGAGACTCAACTCTTGTGCGATTTCGATCTCGCTAGGACAAGAACAGCTACTCTCATTGCCTAGTACTCCATCTTCCTAACATCACTCTGCACAATTTCATAGTTCCTTTGTGCTCTCATTCTTTTGTCACTGGCTAGGGCAAAGGTAAGGGATGAAAGTTTGATTTTTTTTTTCTTATTTAATGGTTGGTCTAGTTCAATTATGTGCTCAAAATGTAGTTTTCTGCTTATTTGTTTTGGTGTGGTATGTGTTGAATGAACCATGGTTGTTGAAAATTCCTTTTTTTAGTCCAAATGAAACTTTGTTTGCAATGTACTACCATAATAGAGTGAATGTATAACAATAAATAGTCAATAAACTACATTGAGCAATGAATGTACTACCATTAGTAACTAGTGAATGTATTACCATAATTAATAAGTCAATGTATTATCTTAATTACTGAATAAAGTATCATAAGAAGTGAATGTACTACCATAAGTATATAATGTACTGTTGATATATAACTAATGAACGTACTACCTTAAATAGTGAATATACTAACTTAACAAGTCAATGTATAACCATAAGTAGTGAATGTACTACCTTAACGAGTCAGTGTACTACCATAAGTAGTGAATGTACTACCTTAACATTGGAGTTTTAGGATGCTAAATTATCAGACATATGCATTGGCACGTCATCAGCACCACCCTCTTACCTTCCGACCTATTATTTTGTAAACCAAGATGATCAAGGGAACACACGAGAATTCAACCTCATTAATAGTGGTTTGGCAGTAATTCGATAATCAATGATCTTAATTCCTACTTAAAATTGGTTGCTAGAAATCAATTGAGATGGGATCAAATCTTTAATTACTAATATATTCATGGGTCTTACATCATAATTACAGGCCTTGATTGCAATCAGCGAAGTGACAAAGCAGGAGACCAAACAAAATCCAGATTTCTTGCCATTCAAGCTCATACCATAAGTAGTGAATGGACTACCTTAACATTGGAGTTTTAGGGAGTTCTTGTAATACCTATATGGTTGTTGTTTCATTAAGTGTGTTCCTATAGACTAGTTAACATAAAGGACTATTATGTTTCATATGTTTGATTGTATAACTAATGAGCCTTCAAATTGGAAATTCCATTTAAATGTGTAGAGTTGAACAAGATGGACAACGAAATGTTCTGTTATGTTTATGTGGGTGGCTAAATGGTGAAAGATGCAAATAGGTCAATTGAATATAAAGGTGCACGAATCATAACATTGCTTGTTAATGTTCATATGCCCCTTGACAAGTTTGTTCCACTAGTTTGTGGTAAGCTAGACCTTGACTCAAATTCTGTTAAATTTTACTACACATGTAAATTTGAACCGCCAATGTTGGTTGAGTTAAATGATGATGAAGAATTGAGGAAAATGTTTTATTCAATGACATGCATTGTCGAGTGTATTTGTCTCTGAATACCGAAGTTGAAGTGCCGATTGAAGTCCCGGTTTAAGTAATCCCTAAGAGAAGGTATATTAATTCACATTCAATATTTATCCTTACGTTGTAAAACATATGGTAAAAAGGGACTAAAGTTTGTTGTTGTCTTGGTAACAGTGCCCCCACACCTATTGTTGCTTCTAATTCCGAATATGGTCTAATAAACAGAAATCCAAATGTTAATTTGTTTATGGATTTTTCGGAAGTTGCACCATCATTACCGTCGCATAGTTTGTCTAATAAAGGTTTTGAAACAAATGTCCTTCAACATAATTCAAGGCACTTAGAAAATGCAATTGTATGCGTGGCCAAAGGTTTCCTAATGTTGCTGCATTTTGAGATGCTTTGTACCTAATGTCTTTAGGCGGGAGATTTCAATACTATTTCAAAAGAAACTTCTATAGGCATATGATTGTTGTTTGCATTGTCAATGGATGCCCTTGGAAAATAACTTGTTATGCTATTGGTACGTCAGATGTCATCTAAGTGCACACATTCATAAATCATCATAGTCATAGTATTGATGATGTAGTTTCCAATCAACCATTAGTGAGATCAACTCGAGCTACCATGGTGATTGATGATGTGATTCAATCCTTGGAATTACTATAAATTGTTGTCTTGGATGTGTGATTGAGTTGTCCACATGAATCTAGGATCAATTGTTGATTTGACATACTTAAGTGATGGTCATTTTAAACAACTATTTATTGCACATGAGGTGTCTATACAAGGGTTTTTGTTGGGGTGTCGACCTTTCATTGTAATTGACTCATCTCACATGAGTGGGCCATATGGTGGTGCCTTATTTTCAGTAACAACATATGATGCAAATGACAACATGTGTCCCATCAGCTTTTGGAGTGACAACATGTTTCCATCAGCTTTTGGAGTGATGAGCCTGGAGAATTACGAAGATTGGTCTCAGTTCTTACAAAATTTAAAGAAAATTCTTAAGGATAAGAAGGTCGTGATTATATTGAATAGGCACCCTGGTCTATTGCGTAGCATACTACAAATATTTGGATAAGAGAACCATGCATACTGTTACCATCATTTAAAGGAGAATTTTAGCAGCTTCTTTAGTAAGCATGCCACCAAGGAATGCTGAGGAAGAACAACGCTACGATAACTGACAAGATTGCATATCTTGTTTGGATACGATTACAATGCTCACATGTTTGAATTATGTAAGTACAGCGATGCGCTAACAACATGGGTTGAGTAAATTGAACCCAAACATTGGGCCATGTCAAAATCCTAAAGAAAAATGAGACAAAATAACAACCAACGTTGTCGAGTCTTTTAATACTTGGTTAAAAAATGAACGTCATCACTTCATATGTAGCTTCCTAGTCGAGCACATGACTAAGTTATGCTTGTTAAGCATAAGGCTGATATCAATTATTGTAATGGTACTATAGGGCCGAAAATATAAGAGAATGTGAAAGTAAATATTGTGAAATAGGAGGTTTACATTGTTAGCCCATTCATGGAGACCCTTTTTGGTGTATTTGTTGGCAATGTCGTCATCAATGTTGACATAGCAGCTCAAAAATGTACATGTCGTGGTTGGGAAATGTCTGGCATACCATCTAAACATGCATGCGCAATTGCAATGTATCTAAGACCAAATATTGTTGATTTTGCTAATGATGTGTTCAAATGTTCAACGCAAGAAAAGGTATACTCATGCATGTTCCATGGAATAGAGATTCACGACATGCCAAAAGTGGATGACGATGGTGTTATTCGGGATATTGTTGCCAATATTTACTTGCCTTTAAAGCCTCCCCAAACAAAATGACCTCCATGAAGATTAAGAAAAAAAGCACATCGAGTCGTAGTTTCAAGATAAGTTGATTGTGTACTACTCGCGTTGCAATACGACCAGTCACAATAGAAAAACATGCATAAATCCATTGACATGAATAATGTTACGGTGTAATGAATAATGTTTTTTTTACTATCGTTTTGTATTATTTTAATGTGTTACCATTAATCAACATTTAGGATATTTATGTGTTAGTCTACTTTGAATATTAATAAAATATTTGTGTAAAACTCGAGAAAAATGCAATTTTTCTTAAAAATGGCAAAATGGTAAATTGTCGTTGTAGTATAGGTTGAAAACCTTAAATTTTCTAGATTTCGAATGATGAAATGTACTTTACTGTTGGAATCGTCTCGTGAAATCTAGTCACAAAATGGAATTTCGTGATTCTGAGATAGTCGAAAATTTCACGTATATTGAGGCACAGGTGTCGAATGACACATGGAAGGGTGTCACATGGCACGATTATGTGGATGCCACACGGCAAGCTTAGAGGAGGGCACATGGCATGAAAGCCATATGGTGTGGCATTTGCAACCTAGTGCATGTGTCCATGTGACACATGGCATGTGAAAAATATAGATCAAAATGTGAGGAAAGTGAGAGAAAGTTTCCTCTTTTTGGGATCAAACCAAGGAATAGATTATGGGAGAATAAAGAATTCGATGGAGGGAGGAAAAGAAAAGAAAGGAGAAGAAAGGAAAGAAAGGAGAGGAAAACAAAAAAGATAAGGAAAAATCCGTGCATGGAGGAGAAAGGGGAAAGAAAGGAAAGGGCTTCGATTCCCGTGTTCCGATGGTCGAAAGTCGTTAGTCCGAGAATTAAAGTTGGTCTACTCGATGAGAGCTACGAGTAGGTGCCAAAAACAAAAGAGGTGGGGTTTTCTCCTACACCGGTTCTTCTTAATCTAAGGGTCGCCATGGGCGTATTGGTTCAGCGACCATGGGACGAGTTTTGGGCGTTGAGACTATTTTTGAAGCAGTTTTTATTGGTTGAGGAAGTGTTTCATGGTAGAAGTATAGCAATTAATGACAGTCTTGAAATTTGTTAAAAAAATAATAATAAATAAATAAAACAAAAGCTTAAATTTTTGGACTGAGTCTAGATTATTTCCATGCCGGGTATGGCCGGATTTATGGTTGGGAATGGCTAGTTTGTGTGGACTATTTTTGTGTGTTATTGCTGAAAATTTTATAACATGCTGAATGTGTTGTAAACATGTTGATATATCGGTGTTATATATATTAGCATGAATGGATGTAAATTATATGCTTCGATAAAATTATCCATAGTACTTGGCATAAAGTATGAGTTATAAATTGTTTCATATAGTGTTCATTATACATGTAACATGAGAGAAAATATAGTGGCATTTTGCATTGAATATGCATAGGAAACATCGCATTTCATGAGTGTGAGTGCATGGTTGGTAAATCGACATTGCGTTTGGTGTTTGATTGGGTGGGCTCGGTAAATGGGACAACGTCCAACAGAGTCTCATGGTTGCATGAAACGGAAAGTATGTGTCGGGTATCAACAAAAAGGGATAGATCCCCGTCGAGGTAAACCGTCAGTATGGTCGAGACACGTCCCTCGGCGGTGAGAAAAGCGTAAAGTATGCGGGTTTATGGAGCCTGTTGTGAGACACCAAAAATCCGCTACCCATAAAAAGACGCATGAATTTTGAATATAAAAATTATCCATTGTGATATCATCATCAAAAAGCTTTTGGTTTATAAACAAATAGAGTGGTTTTGAAAATGATCGTGGATGTCATCGAGTGGCCCGGTTTTTCACACTTGGCATAATACGTGTGAGGGAGTCGGTGAGGACTTAAGATATGGGACATGATGAGTCTCATCTCGTTTCATGGCATGTAGGATTCTATGTAGAATTGACATATTCTTCATTGGAATATTGATGTGTGTCTTATTGTGTGAACATGGCATTGCATGTACACTTAAATAGGGAGTAGCCCTTGTAGGAGTTATCCTTACTAGGCATTGCTCACCCCGTCGTGGGACCCCCCTTTTAGATGCAGGTTATGTACAGGTGATTGATCCTCATCTGGGATCGCATATGTGAAGAAAGCCGAACTGTGACTTTGAGAAACCTTTTTGTAAAAAAAAAAACTAGATTTTACATGTAATATTTTGTATATAAAAGAGTTGTAACTCGAACTCTTATGAACTATTTTGATAAATTTGTATACTTTCTAAAATATATGGGCATGAATGGATCCCAGTGAATGGGACACGATATGGTGGTATCGATATATGCGATACCCAAGTATTCCGTGCGTTGACGGGTTGTCAACAGGAACCCGGGTTTTTAGGGCGTCACATTATGTTTACTTCTACTTTACATTATTCATTTTTACGATCTACTTCACTTTGCTTATTTTTACAATCTATATTTTGAATGTTCTTATCATTTGCAATGTTTTTTCACCAATGTCTAGCATAATACATTAATGGATAAAGCCCAAAAAAAAATGTAAGGCGTATGTTCCACCGTCATGTATTGAGGTGACAATTCCATCATAGAATTATAAATGTTATTATTCATTTATATTGTTCATTGCTAAATGCTTAATATGGTTATTTGTGTTATATTTGTAAGGAAACATCCCCAAATCAAAATATTTGGGATCTAAATTCCTTTCCATTTCATGTGACTTGTCTGATGAGAAGCTCAATGCAATTAAGGAGATTGGATTTGGTGGCTTGCTCCAATTGGTAAGTAAGGAGTTGCGTTAGGAGCTACTCCATAGGCTTGTTATACATTACGATGTGACATCCCACACAATCATGATGGAGAGTGCATGCAACATATAAGTTCTAGATTTAGATGTTGCATTGTATTAGGCATCCCATGTTCTAGTGAAGATATTATTGTATCTACCCATAGGACATGTGCCCCTATAGCACGGGACTATACTCTCTCAAAATTGGAAAAAGATATAATTGAATTACTCCTTGGTGACCAATTTAAGAAGGTTTTTATCATTTTTGCATGCACCATCGTATTGGCGTCGAACAGTACAAAAGAAGGGAACCATGATCGATAGGAAGTGGCCATGGATTACAAAGTCAATGTGGAAAGAAACTGGGGCAAGTTTGTGTTACAATTTCTTGAACATGGTATGTAAGATTATAAGAAAAGAAGCGGCACGTATATGCGAGGATGTCTACTGTTCCTTCAAGTAGAATAATATGTTTTAAATGTTATGAGTCTTATTTATATAATAGTTTAATACATTGCAATATATCATATGTTGATTGATTCATTTTGGAATTGTTTTATCTTGTAAAAACTCGATGTCCAACGGTGAATGTGGATGAAGCACTACCTTGTTATTATGTATGGACTTATAAGATGGTGAATAAAAGGCTAAGTGCTAAAATGTCCACTCATGGGGGTTGTGGACATGTGGAGGTAAGTTTAACAAATCCACTTATGTTGATAAATGAATTATGTCGATACTTTAAATATTGTTCATGTACATAATACTTATGCATGGTTTATTTCATAAGCAGTTGGTAGATATATCGATGGGTGAAGCTAATCAGGACTCACATGATGATGTCCAACCCTCATATATGTTGGATAATAGTGAGGCAGTCGAGGAGAGGTACAAAAATGCGAAAGAATTGTTGCGGTTAGCAAAGATTGGAATGCGTGATGCTAAATTAGCTTGCTCACGTAAAGGGGCTAGAAAATAATCTAAGAATATACCACCACAAACAACCTCAGTTGGTGAAGATAAAGATGAAGACAGTGAAAAATATGGAGATGGTATTAATGAGGGTTGTAGGGATTCGCATTTTGAATTCCCTCAGTCACCTACACTTGTAGCTGATAAAGATGAATAAGTGTTCCTAAGAATTGGTTATCATGGTACACCAAATATCCAAGTGGATGACCATTGTATACCAAATGTCCAAGTGGATGATCATGATATACTATCAGTCCAAACCCCTAAACCAAAGAAATATAAGAGGATGGGAACAAGGCTTGTCAAGCTCTCCCAAGTTCACAAATCTCTATTTGTGAAAGATTTATGTAGACAGTACAAAAAGATAACACATGCCCAAAAAATGGTTATGCATTACGCACTAGCAGAGGATAGAGACCATAGGTACTTTTAGCTAATTTTTTGTGAAACTTATAACAATTCTAAAAAATAGTCATTCCTAACACTTCTTCATACATATGTAACAGTGAAATATTGTGTAACATGTTTGGCTCATATATAACACGTGAAGAAATACTTTCTATGACCAAAGGGAAGTGGATAAAAAGTGTGGTAAGACTTGTTATGCAATTAATGTTGTAGACTATTATCAATGTAACATGCACATTTATAAACACTAAGGTACATTTAATGTCACAAATGCAGATTATTATCATGTGGAGTAGATTATTAAATGCCAAACAAGGAGATGACCGCATTTCATACTACTTCGAACCTGGTTTTGCGGTTGATAACCATTTGTAATTTAATTATTATATATATTTTATGTATTGTTGGTGAGGATTCTTACATGTTTTATACTTTTAAATTGTTCAGAGTTTGCCCTATTGAGTAAGTCGCTAAAGATGAAGCCAGATGGACATGTGTGTACCTATAAAGCATATATGGATCCATAAGGTCTCGGGTTGGATTTAAGCACACGCGGGAAGGTAATCAATCTATATAATACATATATGAGGGAATTTTTTTTTTTTTTTACATTTTTCTAAGTACTTACCCAATTGTTATATATTAATGTAGTTGTTTCTACCCTTGTGTGAACATGATCACTGGCACTTGCACGTTATCAACTTTGATGTTAGACACGTAGGGATCTTGTCCTCCATCCCATTGTCTCGAGGAGGCAAAATCAGTGATACGTCAAAGCGACTAACGCATCATCTTCAAGCATACCTCAAAGCTCATGGGAAAGTGCTATCCCAAATGCCCATCTTTGATTTTGAAAATGTCCAACAAGATGTTCCACAACAACATAACGGGTAACATTTATTACTTTCATATATCAATTATTCCAAAATAATGTAGATTTGCATATGTTTACTTCTAGAATATGTTTATGCTAATAAGTGATTGTCAATTATATATGCAGATTTGATTGTGACATCTTTGTCCTAAAATATATAAAACTTTGAAATGGGGGGACTTTGAGACATGCTTTTGTAGAGGATAAGATGAACTACTATCAGTTGAAGGTAGTTGGTACGCTGGTCATGCACGAGGCAAACCGAGAGTGGGATTAGATTAGACCATTATGTATAAAGGCTTAGTGAACAATTGAGGGATACATTGAGTTATATTATGACTATTGTTTTTGGATTTATGATGTAATAGTCCTTGTAGATTGTGTGAACAAAGTTTCTATGGTTTTTTACTTAAACATTAATTTAACAATTTTATGTGAACAAACTTTCTATGTCTTAAATCGAATTATATTATCAGGATGAACTTGAAACTAGGGAAAGACAATGTACTAACAAGTAGTCAATGTACTAGTCCTTGTATTACAATGAATAGTCAATATACTACCATAATACTTAATATACTACAATAACTAGTCAATATATTACCATAAATCTTAGTGTAATGTTATGACTAGTCAATATACTACCATAAATAGTCAGTATATTACTATAAATACTCAATGTACTACCATAAGATGCAATACTAGTGAGACAATAAAGTGCGTTCGTTTAAAAGACAATGCATCTGGATGACTATTTGGACAAAGTTTTCGGAGTAAGGGTCATCTGAATGTGTTCGTTAGAAGCTTCTGTGGTCAACAACCTGGTTAGACAAAGTAAAGTGCATTCATTACTTCGTCCAATACCATGAACTAATATATGCAATTTTCTTCTTCTCGGTTGGATGCACTGTAGGTTGTCTAAATAGTGCGTCCATTTAGATTAAGTTCTTTCATTTCTTCGTTCTTTTTCCCTCTTTCATATCCTAACCTCCCATTAACATTTCATTTGCATCAAAAGGTTGGATTTAGGGTTTTTATTTCAAACACGAAAGTACGAGATGACACCAAGGAAAGAGACTTGTGTGGCATGAGCGCAAGGGAAAAGGTCAATACAAGAACATACACAGGAGGCGCATAAAAAGGAGAAATTTTCCAGTATCATTTTGTGATCAAGGGAAGAATAAGAACAATATGTTTTTTATTTTTTAAAAAGGAAGGTGAGTACTGGAAAAAATGTAGATTTTATCCAACTAGTGGGCCTTGGTTTGACAACAAAATTTAGTCCCATGGAGTGGATTCCCCTCCTACAAGTAGTGGTCCTAGTGTACTCGATTTTAGTCATACTCTTTTATTGCAAGTTAAGGTTTATTAGCATAGGAGCAATGACTTATATTAATACTTCATTAAGAGGGATAGATATTGAGGTTGAAGTGGACGAGATTTGTCGTATATTAGGGATACCTGCAGTTGGTGCACGAATTTATGAGACCAAAGCGTGACCACATATGGAGGGATTCATACCAAGAGAAGTCGTCAAATGACTATGTGGTTTGGAAAATGACTCGAATATGAATAAGCCAAGTATAGTAGGGTTGACCATGGAAAGTCAAATAATTCATAACATAATATGACACAACATTCTACCAAGAGCATGACACAGAGATGATGTGACTTATTTAGAGGCCTTTATCATCGATTCAATTTTAATGGGACATCGACTGCATTTAGGGCATATTATCATTCATCACATGATTGCTTACTACAAGAAGAAAAAAAGAATTATACCATTGGTAGAATTCTAACCAAAGTCTTCAAAGCAAAGGGTATCGATCTAAGTTGTGAACCGAACATTGATAAACAAGCTCATACGATACCATCAACAAGGCTACTCTATCAAGAATTAAGATTTATAGAATGAAGGATGAGACACGAGTAGAGGGTAAAGGAGAGGAAGGATATTTTGATGATGAAGAGGTTGGTGATAAGGAGGGTGAAGATATTGAACATATGGAAGGTGGGCTGACTAGCAACTCAGACTAGACGAGGACACGGTTCCACCCATAAAAACAGATACACCATGGCTTGGTTTACAAGAGCAATTAACCTCACTTCAAACCAAAGTGAGGCAAATTCAAGCTTATATGAGGGAGCTTCAAACCAATCTAGGAGACAAGCTAGTCCATTAGTGTGACACCCCTATCTCGGGGTCCGTTGACAACTTAGTCGGCAGTAGGCTTGTGGATATCGGGTAACGACCGCCAGCCATCATGTCCCATTTATCGGGATCCATAATTTAACAAAAAAATCGGACAAAGTCTCCTCTATACAGGAAGCTCTATCCAAAATACAACTTGTATAACAATACATCACATGACCCATCCCGGCTCAATATACCACACCAAGTCATTCATGAGTCAGAGCGACCACTCGACCCCATTCAACCATACCCTGAATACTATACATGCAACTATGCAGTGATATGTTTACAAGGTTCAATTCTAAACTCTTATACAAAAAATGATATGTGCTGATTGTTCTAATATACATATACAAAATATAGTCCAAAGCCACATCAGGCTTTCTTCATATATCTATGCGGTCTGAATCTTGGTCAATGGAATGCACACGACACGTACCTTAAATGGGGGTCTACGACAGGGAGTGAACAAAGCTTGGAGTAGTGATAATCTCAGACGGGTTACTCCCACCTAAGAATTAACTCATACAATGATCAAACCGACTAATACACATCAAGGCGAAAATGTCTAAATGAATGTCGTATGTCAGTAAATTGGAATGTCTTCATGCCCACATATCAGAGTCACCAGAATCTCTTACACATGCACATGCGAAGTGTGACAATGATCATAGTGGTACTAATAGACACACAAAATCGCGAGCCCTTACCGGCTCACTAGTACCCAATGCAAGTGCCAATGGGCAACTAATCCCGACTCCTATCACACAACTCGAAGTCAATGTGATAACCATGACCGTGTGTCTTCTTTGGGCAACAAAACTTTTCGACTCACGCCGCAGGTCTCTTACACCCATATAGATCTTTTCGGATCACACCACGGGTCTCTTACACCCATGTTCCAAGCTTTTCACCTGAGGGGGTTAACGGTCCCCTTCTTGCTCACGTAACCGCATTCATTACATTTCTTTTATGTTTTAAAGTGAGACATTTATCGTCGTCAATGCAGGAAACTCTACCCGTTCATCAACTTAGCGATGATGAATGACCATATCCATGCACACACTTGATATGTTGATGTCCTTGTGCATATGCAATGCTAATGTCTGCAAATTCATGTTACATGTATGATGCATACTACATGGAACATTGTCAATCATACTTCATGTCAAGTACCATGCAACATATATCACAACATATAAGTTCCATACATTTCCTTAATCTTTGCATCCTCGTAGTATCATGCATATTAGCATTCATCAATACATGACTAAACAAGTAATATCATATAGCTTCCTTGAATAACTCATGGAGAAATTCATACTAATACGATAGCCTACGGCATGCCATACGATGGATTTATATCAAAACATTTATTCACATCGACCTGACCAAATAACCTACACACACTTGGTGCAAAACACAGATTTTCAGCATGGTTGTGGACACCCTACCTTCCACTATGCATGGAAAGAACCTTGACTCAATGGGCTTTCCATGGGATCTAGAACACCCAAATGGAGTTAGGACTATAAAAGATATGGTGGATTCGGTTGGGAGGCAAACAAAGCGGGAATGGACCACGTGTCTTACCTGCACACTTGGTACCAAACACCATTTCCGCTTTGTGGATAAAATTGTATCCACAGTAATATGGATGGGTTGACTCAATGAGCTTTCCATGGAGTCGAGAACACTCGAAAGCGAGTTCGGACCGAAGACGTTATGGCTTTTCATTCAAAGCGATTGGGTTTATTACCAACTACTGCCCGGAAGCCGGTCTGTGATACGATTTCAAGGAGGGTCTTAATCCGTAATTTGACACTGGTTCTTTAAAATCATTTGAAGATACGATTCTTAGGGTTAACTACCGGCTGGAATCGCCCCCAAATTAGATGCCAAAACTCAGATATGTCATAAGCAGGAATCCTCATTTTCAAACGAACCGAGCATTCTGAACATAGCTCCCATTTGAATGCATTTCTAAGTCCAAATGGGTCAGAATTTGGATAGATCTATTTCAATGAAATATGTTCTCTATCGTCTATTTACCAATTTGAATCGCTTAATTCGAGATCTTTTTATGACGAGTTATGGCCAAAAAACACGATCGGGGGTCTAAAGCATATGAGGCTTGGCAGAACATGGTTCATTTGAGATGCATTTACACATAGTCGAAAGGGAGTGGGAATTTGGACCAGACTATTTCAGGAAATATGTTCTTCTATAAGTCTAGTTTACCCAACAATTAGAATCACTCAATTCAAGTGAGTGATGACCAAAACTCAGTCATGGGTCAGAGAAAAAAAAAACCGGACAACATTCTCCACTTTGACACACACACACATGCCCTTAGATATAAATTAAACCGAGTAGGATAAAAACTCTACCTCAATTTGCGTGATTTCCCGGGACATCGCCTTTTCTCGATTTTCGTGAAAACCCGAACCTTAGTGAAATCCTGTGATTCCTGTACCCACGCGTAGCTCTTGTCATGTAGAGTAGCTTTAACTCTCGGCTTGCCGAGTTTCAACTGGTAAAACCTCGTGAAATCGTTAGAAAAAGGTTTGCTTTCCTCTCTCTCTATCACATTTTTCTCTAGACCAAAATGAGATCTCCTCTCTCATGTTAGATATTTTAGGCTATTTATAGTATGGACACGTGGCTCACGTCACGCCACGTGTCACACTTCTTCGGTTTCGCTATCGCCTCGAAACAATTTATTTCGTCCCGGTTTTAGTTCCATCTATCTTAAATGGACATTCTTTAAATATTTGACATTTTTCAGGATTGTTCTAAAAATCTCGTTTTCGGAGTTCACTCGACGCTCGTTACCTTGAAATTCGTGAAAATCCAATTATCTCGGAATTTAACGAAATTCACTTGAGTGGCTTGGGTACACACGAGATAATTCAACGGTGAGAAGTCGTTTAGATCATCCGAGATCTAGAAAGAAGTTCGAAAAATTACCATTTTGCCATTCCTAGCAAAAATTCAAATTTCTAGGTTTTTCCCGGGTCTTACAATTATCATGAAGAGATCATGTCATGCCTACAATCATTCCTACCACATCCTCTTCCACAACCATAAAGTTTACTAAGGAGTTCAATATTTATGTTTTACTTAGGAATTCAATATTTATGTTTTTTTCCAATTGCTTTGTAAGCTACTTTATAAGCTACTTTGTAAGCTACTTTTGTGAAAATTAAGTATTACATTTCAACAAGTTTTCGATACATCTTTAATGTTATTCATTCCAACCAATATAATGTGGAGAAATTTTCATATGAAGCAACAATATGAGAGGTAAAACTTCAATTTCATTTAGCCAAAATAATGTTTACAATTCCTACAAAATAGAAAGATAATAAAAAAATACATAAGTGTTGGTAAATGCTTTACAACATTTTGCTAACTACGATTAAAAACATAAATGCTATGAAGATTCCAAAAATGAAACACATCAGCAACATTCTTGACATAATTTTCATAGATTGCTTCTTTTCATGTCCATTTTTAGGAGTAAGTGAAGAGGATGTAACAGCTCCATCAGGTATCATTCATTGTCTTGGATATTGAACTCATGCTCCCATTGCTTCTTCTTTAGATGTATAAGCTTTGCATAGACTAATTATATATAATAACACCCTTCGTTGACATTCAAGCCAAGAATCACAAACTCCGTGTTTCCAACCAACAAAGATTATGTAATAGTTTCCCATTGTGCTTACTTGAAAGAGGATGTAATAATGGTTAGCAATATAGAATAGGCTAAACAATAAACTGGTGGTAGTACATTCAATAATTAGGGTAGTACATTCAACACTTATGGTAGTGCATATGCTAAAAATGTGTTATAATTGATTTTGATGATTAAATTTTGGGCTATTTCAATCCTACTATACATTTACCATCCAAACAACAATTAACAAATAAATAATGGGTTTAAATTATGAGGTTATTAGATAAACATTTTATGGTAATACATTCACTAGTTGTAGTTGTATATTCATTGTTATAGTAGTACATATGCTGAAACTTTACCAAATGTGATCAAAATGAAAAAATAAATAAAATGAGTCCACGAAACTAATCAGAAACAAAAATAACAATAGTAATCCATTGATTCGCAAGACATGGAAGAACAACCCAATGCATCTAAACTTTGATTCGCAATACAGGGAAGAACAACCCAAAGAAATAGAAGTTGGTTTTGAAAGGAATAAGATACTTACACGTAGTTAGAGTATATAGAGATCGCGGACGAACGGAAGTGAGATATTCAAGGGGATGACTACTTGATGATGGAGGGATAAGAATTGCGAAATCGCGTAAAGCAACTTTGGGAAGATGGAATACTAGGCAATGAGAGAGTTGTCTTTGCCCTAGGGAGATCGTGAAATCGCAAGGAAGAGTCAGGGGTCGGGAAGGATTTAGTCATTGGGTATTCAAGTACATCCACCAAAGAGAAGAATCGGGAAGGAGAAGAGAAGAATTGGGAAGGAAAATGATTGGCATTAAGAAGAGAAGACAATGGCATAGGGAAGGAGAGAAGGGATGGAGAAGAAGACCCAAACAATTTTTTTACCTTTTTAAAAATAATTCCATCTAGATTAATGAAGGGCATTTTCGATTTTTACTTTTACAATTGTAATTTTTGTGCAAAATCACTAATATTTTTTTTCTAATGGTAGCCTGAACCATGGTTTGCAATACTTAGTGATATAATTACAAATACATATAAATTAGTGGCATGATACATACTTTTCTCATTCACTTTTCCTTGTAACGTTGTAGTATTATGTTCTTGCAAGTGTTATGTTTCTAGGTTCTCCCATGTACCTACATTCTTTATATAGTGAGCTTATGAATGGAAGGAAAATTCCGTCTTCTATGCCTTTTGTTCTTGTCAACATGTAGCATGTACCAGTGGAGAGTGCTTAAGTTATTTTGTTTGATGTCCATCGTACTTTGCTCATGTGATAGAACGTTTAACGTTTTAAAAATGCATGGTCTATAGGAAGGGGAGGGGTCCTAAGTTGGAGTGTCAATGAAAATAGTTTACTACATTGTACTAAAGTATTTAACTATAAAAAAAAAATACATATAGCATGTACCAAATATATACTTAGTTAGAGGAAATTATTAGAGAGATAGTAAAAGAAATTTTTTTTTTTTGAATACCCAAATTTCTTATATTTAATTTTACAACAAAAATTCAAAAAAAAATGTAATTAAACTAATTAAAACACACATATATAAAATTATTTACTCTTTATATAGAAGAATTAAAGTAAATAAAAGAAGTTTAAAATATTATTTAAGAATATTTTATTTTTATTTCTCTATTTATTTTTATTTTTTCCCTTGAATCTTCTGTTGCTTGAAATAGAAAATTTAACAATATTTCTCTTTCAATTTTCATAATTGTTGCCTTTTTCCAAATAAATGGAAAACAAGACCATAATGGTTTACTCAATAAATATAATAAACTTTGTCTAACATATATATATATATATGTATATATATATATATATATATATATATATATATATATATATATATATATATATATATATATATATATTGATGATCTTTTCAACGGAGCCCGGAATTTGGAGGCGTGTGGGGGTAATTTGGGCTGGACCGGGATTGTTCTTGGTGCGGGATCAGGCTCTTGGATTGTACGAGGTGAGGTAGGATCATTCTGCTTGTTGATCTGGAGCCTCGATGATGCTACCATAATCGAGGAAAAAGAAGGGGGTCGGGGCTTTGCCAGTAAGCAGCTCAGATGCCAAAGTCAAGATTCTTGTTTGTGAATCTGCCAAGAAGTCGAATGGCCCATGTGCGTGATGATGCCTCGTTTTCAAGCCCCGGGGCGGGAATTTGGAGCGCGGTGGGTCGTTGGGTTGGATGAGCTGGCCGGGGGTCAGGAATTGAGATCTTGGACCATACGGGATGGGGTAGGATTCTTTGCAATCTTTGGTATATAAGGTTGGTGCGACACTCTGAAAAACCAGAAGGAAGAAGGGCGGCCCAGGGGCTTCGCCAGTGGCGCTCAGATGCCTAAGTCGGTCTGTATGAGGAGAAAAGATGGGATCTTTTGATTGCTTAGTCTTGGCGTCCCCAGAGTGCGTCTTGGCTATTTGGGGTGGCCTTTTGTATTTATAGTGTATATTATTCCCGATTTGAGAGTGTCAGGGATTCTTTCCATTTGATGGGATATTTATTGCCTTTATCGGATTTTAAATATTGAAGATAGTTTGTTGAGAATTATCCTCCTTCCTTTTAGTGAGATTTGATTAGTTCTTGAGGATATTATGTTGTTACAGGAAGTATCTGTTTCCACTTATTAATTGAGATTTGATTGGATTTGCGGATTAATATATTATTGAGAATTATCTTGTTTCCACTTTATTGGATGAGATTTAGTCGATTTGTAGGATGTGAACCTTCCCAGAATTATCAGGTATCATCGGCCTTGGGGTGAGTGGGTGGAACTCGTTTTGGGCGACCCAGTTGGGTGTTTATGGGCTTGCCTCTCCTTTGGGCTAGTGGTAGGCTGCGGGCCTATTTTCAAGAGCCCCGTCAGTTGCTGACCACGTGCACGGCGTGCGTGGGCGGGAGCTATATCGTTTCTTGTATCGGGGTGTGACTTCCATGTGATAATTTGGATTAGTTAGGGCTTTGTTGTGGAGTCTTGTAATGAGTGATATTGACCTTCGGGTTCCTTATCCATTTAGTAAATATCCTCTGACCATTAAATCTTGCGTTCCCTTGAATCGAATGGCCTAAATTGAGCGTCACGAGTTAATTAAGCTCGTCAGTGAGTCATTAGGAACTGCGTGGTAACGTTGATGAGTAGATTCTAAATTTGTCTGAGGAGCTTTGATTTGGTCGTCGATGAAGTTGATGTTCTCCATCGGCTAACATGTCGACCAGCGATTTCCTAGGTTCTTGTGGGCTTTGCTTTTGGTGAGGTCGTCAATGCGATGGCGGGTAGAGCGCTGATCCTCGCGAACTATTGAGGAAGAGCTCGTCGGTGTGAGCAGGTTAGTGGAAGCTGCGTCCATGTATTGATGGGAAGAGCTTCGTTAGTGCGGGCAAGGAAGAGAGAACATGCATTGGGAATTGCGGGGAAGAGCTGGATCAATGCGAAGGGGTTGGCGGGCTCGTCCATGTGGCGAGGGAAGAGCTCGTGAGTGGGCGATGAGTAGAGCTCGTCGAGAGTGAGCGATGGGAAGAGCTTCGGTCGGGTGAACAATTGAGTGGGGCTGCGTCCAGAGTGAGCCCGATGGGAAAATTTGGTCGGTGAGCGAGTTAAGTAGAGCTCGTCCATGGGAATAGGCTCGCCACTTGTTGAGGTGATAGGAGGCTCGTATGAATGAATAATGGTGAGGGAGGAGCTCGTCGTGTTGAGTGATGGGAAGAGCTCGTCGGAATGAATAATTGAGCGAGGAGCTCCTCCGTGTGTGATGGGAAGGCTCGTTAGGATGAAGTGCGATTAGAATGAGTGGCGGTGTAGCGAGTAGGCGGTCTGCCAGAATTAGCGATGTAGCCAGTGGCGATTAGTAAGTGGCGGTGGCCCAGGGTGCGGTGGCCAGAATGGCGGTGTGGCCCAGAAGTGGCGATTGGCCAAGTGGCGATTGGCCAGAGTGGCGATTGAATGGAGGTAGCGTTAATGGCCAAGTGGCGATTGGCCGGAGTGTCGATTGGCCAGTGGCGATGGCCGAGTGGCGATTGGCCAAGTGGCCGATGAGGCGGGCGTGTAGCCGGTGATGATTGGCGGTAGGCGGTGTGGCGCAGTGGCGATTGGCCGGTGGCGTTGTAGCGAGTGGCGATTGAGCCCGGTGGGCGATGTGGTCGGTGGCGATTGGGCGGGTGGCGGTGGTGGGAGTGGCGATTGGCCAGATTAGCGATTGGCCCAGTGGCGGTGTGGCCAGTGGCGATTGAGCTGGAGCGTTAATGGCCCAGAGTGGCGATTGGCCCAGGAGTGGCGATTGGCCCAGAGTGGCGATGCAGGGGCCATTGAGCCAGTGGCGGTGGCCCGTGGCGTTGTGGGTGGCGATTGGCGGGTGGTGTGTGCTTGAAGTGGCGATTGGTAGAGTGGGTTGTGGCCAGAAGTGGCGGTGGCCCGGGTGCGGTGTGAAGTGGCGGTGGCGAGTGCTTCGGCCGGTGAGGCAGTAGCGGTGAGCATAGTGGCGATGTAGCCCAGTGGAGATTGGCCGTGGCGATTGTGCAGTGGCTATTGGCCCGTGGCGTTGGCCAGTGGCGATTGGCCGAGTGGCGGTGTGGCCAGAGTGGCGATGGCCAGAGTGGCGATTGGCCGTGGCGTGGCAGCCTGAGTGGCGATTGAGCCGGCGCGATGTAGCGGGAGTAGCGATTGGCCGTGGCGATTGAGCCTAGTGGCGATGTAGCAGTGGCGATTGGCCCGAAGTGGCGATTGGCCAGTGGCGATAGCCCGAGTGGCGATTGGCCAAGTGGCGGTGTGGCCCGGGGCGGTGAGCGAAGTGGCGGTTAGCCGTAATGGGCGTTGTGGCCAAGTGTGGTGGCCAGAGTGGCGATGTGGCCGGTGGCGATTGGCCAGTGGCGTTGGCCGTGGCGATTGGCCCAGTGGCGATTGGCCGGCGGCGGTGGCCGGCGATGGCCGAGTGGCGGTGGCCAGTGGTGATTGGCGAGTGGCGATGTAGCCCGATGCGCGATTGGCGAGTGGTGATTGGCGAGTGGCGTTGATCGAGTGGCGATGTGGCCAGAGGCCCGGTGGCGAGTGGCGATTGAGCGGTGTGGCGTTAGTAGCCGGTAGCGATTGGCCAGAGTGAGGCGATGTAGCCTAGTGGCGATTGGCCAAGTGGCGTTAATGGCCAGAGTGG
Source organism: Tetrastigma voinierianum (assembly GCA_016808115.1). Lineage (NCBI taxonomy): Eukaryota > Viridiplantae > Streptophyta > Magnoliopsida > Vitales > Vitaceae > Tetrastigma > Tetrastigma voinierianum. The sequence goes on from JAEQBH010000977.1 coordinate 371,356, forward strand.
CGATTGGCCCGAAGTGGCGATGTGCGGGGGCTATTGGCCGTGGCGATTGAAGCGAAGTGGCGATGTAAGTGGCGATTGGCCAGAGTGGCGGTGGCCAGAAGTGGCGATAGCCGAAGTGGCCATTGGCCGTGTGATTGGCCGTGGCGTTGGCGAGTGGTGATTGAGCGGAGTGGCGATTGGCCAGTGGCGATGTGGCGAAGCGGTGGCCGTGGCGGTGGCCGGAAATGGCGTTATGGCCGAGTGGCGGTGGTAAGTGGCGATTGGCCGTGGCGATGGCAGAGCGGTGGTAGAGTGGCGATTGGCGGAGTGTGGCGTTATGCTTAGAAGTGGCGATTGGCCGGTAAGCGTTATGGCAAGTGGCGGTGTGCAGTGGCGATATGGCCAGAGCGGTGGTAAGTGGCGGGTGACGTGGCGATACTAGCGGCGAGTGGCGATTGGCCGGTGACGGTCAGCCGTGGCGATGAGTGGAGGTGGCCGAGGTTGCGGTGTGGCCAAGTGGCGGTGAAGCGGTGGCGGTCGGCCGAGTAGCGTGCTCAGCCGAGTGGTGAGATTGGCCCGAGTGGCGATTGGTAGAAATGGCGACCTGTGGCCAGAGGCGGTGACCTGAGTGGCGATGTAGCCGGCCCGGTGGCGAGTGGCGGTGGTAGTGGCGTTGTAGTAGAGTGGCGATTGGCCCGAGTGTCGATGGCCGGGGCGGTGTGTTGGGGCGATTGGCCAGAGTGGCGATTGGCGAGTGGCGATTGTGGGAGTGGCGATGTGGCCAGGAAGGTGGCGATGTGGCCCCGGTGGCGATTGAGGCGGGTTAGGCGATGTGGCCAGGGTGGCGGTGTGGCCCAGAGTGAGCGAGGCTGGGTGGCGGCGTGTGAAGTGTGGCGGATTGGTAGGAGTGAGGCGCGACTCTTGGCCAGAGTGAGGCGGTGTGTGGGAGGTGGCGTGTAGCCGAGTGGCGATAGTAGGTAGTGGCGGTACTGGCGCGGCGTTGGCGGGCGACTGGCGAGTGGCGATGGCGAGTGGCGAAAAAAATGGCGGCATGGCGGTGTGTGGCGATTGGCCGAGTGGCGATTGGCCAGTGGCGATGTGGCGAGTGGCGTTAGCCCAGAAGTGGCGATTGGCCAGTGGCGTTGGCCGTGGCGTTGGCCGTGGCGTCGCCAGCGGTGGCGATGGCCGTGGCGATTGGCCGTGGCGGTGGCCAGTGGCGGTGTGGCCGTGGCGATTGAGCCTAGTGGCGTTAATAGCCGTGGCGATTGTGCAGTGAGCGGAATGGCCCAGAGTGGCGGTGGCCAGGTGGCGTGTAGCGGGTGGGGCCGTGGCCAGAGTGGCGGTGGGCCAGAGTGGCGTTGTGGCGTGGGCGGGTGGCCAGGGTGGCGATGTGGCCAGGAGTGGCGATTGGCGGAGGTGGAGTTGGCCAGTGGCGGTTGGCCAGGAGTGGCGGAGTTGGGCCGGAGTGGCGGTGGGCCTGAGTGGCGGTGTGTAGAGTGGCGATTGAGCGATGGAGATTGGTAAGTGGCGTTGTATCAGAGTGGCGATTGGCCAGTGGCGACGTGTTGCGGTGGCGATTGGCCGGTGGGCGTTAATATGGTGGCGTTGGCCGTGGCGATTGGTAGGGTGGCGTGCCAGTGGCGATTGGTAAGTGGCGATGGCCAGTGGCGATTGGCCAAGTGGGCGTTGTAGCCAAGTGGCGATTGGTAAGTGGCGATGTGGCAAGTGGCGATTGGCCAGTGGCGATTGTGAGCGAAGTGGCGATGTAGCCCGATGCTTGGTCGTGGCCCAGAATGGCGATATGGCCAAGTGGCGATTGGCCGGGTTGGCGATTGGCGGCTGGCGGTGTGGCGGGGCGATTGGCCGTGGCGATTGGTAAGTGGCGGGTGAGCAGTGGTAATGGCCCGGTGGCGGTGAGGCAGTGGCGATTGTCCAGAGTGGCGATGGCGAGGCGGTGGGCGAGTGGCTTTAGTGGCGTTATTCTTAGAGTGGCGATTGGCCGTGCGTCTTAGCCTGAATGGCGGTGGCCCGGAAGTGGCGTTATGGCCGTGGCGGTGGCCCGGCGTGGCGATATGTAGGGGCCAGTGGCGGTGGCGATTGGCCCAGTGGCGTGTAATAAGTGGCGATTGGCCAGTGGCGATTGAGCGATGGCGGTGAGCCAAGTAGCGGATTGGCCAGTGGCGACCAATGAGTGGCGATGGCGTGGGATTGGCGAGTGGCGATATGCCGTGGCGATTGGCCAGTGGCGATTGGCCGAGTAGCGTGATAATGGCGAGAGTGGCGTTATGGCAAGTGGTAGTGGCCAGTGGCGGTGGCCAAGGTGTGATGGCGAAGCGGTGGCCGGTAGCGATTAGCCGAGTGGCGTTAGCCCAGTGGCGATTGGCCGATGGCGATGCGGGGGGCGAGTGGCCCAGTGGCGATTGGCCGTGTGGCGTTGGCGAGTGGCGATTGGCCGTGGCGTTATGGCCCAGTGGCGATTGGCCGCAGTGGCGGTGGCCGTGGCGATTGAAGCGAGTGGCGATATGGCCAGTGGCGATAAGTGGCGATTTGGCCGGGTGGCGATGCGTGGCGATGGCCAGAAGTGGCGTGGCAAGTGGCGGTGGTAGTGGCGGCGTGGCGGGTGTGGCGATTGGCCGAGTGGCGGTGTGGGTGGCGGTATGCTTAGAGTGGCGATGGCCGTGGCGTTGGCCGTGGCGATTGGCCAGAGTGGAAATTGGCGTGGTGGCGATGGCAGGGCAGGTGGTAGAGTGGCGGGGTGGCCAGAGTGGCAATTGGCCAAAGTGGCGTTAACCAGTGGCGATTGGCCCAGTGGCGATTGAGCGGGTGAAGAGCGAGCGCGGAATTGAGAGGAGAGGAGGGAGGGGAGGAGGGGAGGGGGAGGCAGTGGCGTGCTGAGCCCGGTGGCGATTGGCCAGAGTGGAGATGGCCGAAGGCCCAGTCCGACTCCTCGAGGGTAGCGTGACACACTGGAGTAGACGAACTCGTCAAAGTGAGCAGTTGAGTAGAGCTAGTCCGTGTGTATTGATGGGAAGAGCTCGTCGGTCACGAACTGGGAAGAGCTTCGTTATTAGGGGCTTGTTAGTGAAGCTGTTCAGATGCGTATTAGGAGCTCGCCCACGTGTTGGCGATGGGAAGAGTTTAATCGATGGAAATAGTAGAGTAGGAGCAGTCCATCGAAGGGCGGTGAAGGTCGAGAATTTGAGAGCAAGTGGGAACTCGTTCATATCAAGGGAAGAGCCGTCGATATGAATTATTAGTAGGATGGAGCAGATATTTGATATGCGTGAAGGACATCGAGAATGTGTAGTAGGAGCTCGCCACGTGTTGGCGATGGGAAGAGCTCGTCAATGAAAATAGTAGGAAGGAGCAGGAGTGCGTTTGAAGTGCGGAGTGAAGGGCTCGTCAGTCGAGCTCCGGTGGAACTTCTCGTCATATCGGGGGAAGAGCTGCCGTGTATGATTTGTAGGAGGGCGGAGTCGTCGGAGTGCGGTGGAAGGGCTCGTCAAAAGGAGTTGTTTGGAGGAGCTCATCAGGTAGAGCTATTGGGAAGAGCTCGTCGGGTGAAGCTTGCAGAGCTGCCCGTGTAAATAATAGGAGCTCGTCGGATAGAGTGTTGGGAGGGCTCGTCGGGTGGAAATTTGTTAACAGAGCTGGTCATCTGAAGATAATAGGGCTCGTCGGATAGAGTATTTGTTGGGAGGAGCTCGTCGGTGGAAACTGGTAGCAAGAGCTCGCCCATGTAAATAGAACTCGTCAGTAGAGTTTGTTTGGAGGAGCTCGTCGGGTGAAATTTGTTGTAGAGCTCGTCAGGTATGAAATAATAGGGCTCGTCGGATAGGTGTGGGAGGAGCTTTCGTCGGTGGTTGTTGTAAGAACAGATCCATGTAAATAATAGAGACTCGTCGAGTAGGGGTTGTTTGGAGGAGCTCGTCGGAGTGAAATTTGTTGTAAGAGCTCGATCCGTATGAAATAATAAATTTCGTCGAGATAGAACATTGGGAGGGAGCTCGTCGGGTGAAATTTGTTGTAAGAGCTCGTCCATGTAAATAATAAGATCTCGTCAAGTAGAGCTGTTTGGAGGAGCTCGTCAGGTAGGCCCCATTGTAAGAGCTCGATCCGTGTACTATAATAGAGATTTCGTCGAGATAGAGTACATTTGGGAGGAGCTCGTCGGGGGTAGGTTGTTGTAGAGGCTCGCCAGTATGTAAATAATAGGAGCTCGTCAGTAGGTACATTTGGAGGAGCTCGTCGGGGTGGATTGTTGTAAGGCTCGTCGGGTGTAAATGACAGGAGCTCGTCGGATAGAGTTGGGAGGAGCTCGTCGGGTGGGTTGTGTAGAGCTTTCAAATCCGTGTAAATAATAGGAGCTCGTCGAAGTAGGAAGAGGCTGTTTGGAGGAGCTGCGTCGGGTGGGTGTTGTAGGCTCGTCCGTGTAAATAATAGGAGCTCGTCGGATAAGATTTTGTTGGGAGGGCTCTCGTCGGGTGGGGCTGTTGTAAAGGCTCGTCCGTGTAAATAATAGGGAGCTCGTCAGTAGAAATTTGTTTGGAGGAGCTCGTCGGGTGTTTGTTGTAGAGCTGAGTCCGTATGGAAATGGGGCTCGTCGAGGGAAGAGTTTGTTGATGGGAGAGCCGTAAGGTGAATTTGTTGTAGAGGCTCGATCACGTGTAAAATGTGGGAGCTCTCAGTGGGGCTGTTTTGGAGGAGCTCGTCGAGGGTGGCCCATTTGTGGGGCTCGTCCGTGAAGAAAATAATGGGAGGCTCCGTCGGATGGGGTGCATTTGGGAGGGCTCGTCGGTGGAAATTTGTTGTAAGGCTCGTCCATGTAAATAATGAGGGCTCGTCAAGTGGAATTGATTTGGAGGGAGCTCGTCGAATTGAGCCATTGAGCTTGTCCATGGAAATATGGGAATTTCGTCGGGAGAGGTACATTGGGAGGCTTCGTCGGGTGGTTGTGTAGAGCTGAATCCGTAATACATAATAGGAGCTCGTCGGATAGTATTGGGGGCCGTCGGGTGGTATTTGTAGAGCTGCCCGTGTTCAAATAATAGAGATTTCGTCGGATAAATTTGTTGGGGCTCGTCGGAGTGGCTGATGTAAGAGGCTGTGTGTAAATAATAGGGCTCGTCAGTAGGTATTTGGAGAGACTCGTCGGGTAATTTGTTATGGAAGCTCGTCCATGTAAATAATGGGAGCTCGTCGGATCGTGTTGGGAGGGCTCGTCGGGTGGAAATTTGTTGTAGAGGCTGGGTCCATGTAAATAATAGGGCTCGTCGAGTAGGGCTGTTTGGAGGGGCTCGTCGGTGGAGCTTTGTAAGAGCTCGTTCGTGTAGATAATGGGGGCTCGTCAGTAGAGGTGATGGGAAGGCTCGTCGGGTGGGCGTGTAGGCTCGTCAGGTGTAGATAATAGGGCGCTCGTCGAGTGGGGCTGTTGGGAAAGCTTCGTCCAATGTAAATGGTAAGGAAGGAGCTCAAATGCGTTTGGAGTCTGATGAAGGGCTTGTCGATGTAAAATAGTAGGGGCTCGTCCATGCGGGGAGGGCGAGGCCTCGTCGATGGTATGCGGTGGGCCGTCACATGCGGAGAATCTTGTGAAGGGCTCGATCGCGTGAGGAATGGTAGGGCTCGTCCATCCCAGTGGGGGATGAGCCTCGTCAATATGAATTATGCGAAGGAGCCGGAGTGCATGGAGCGTAGGGAAGGGCTGCGTCGGCTGTGAATGATGAGGCTCGTCGTTCGAGGTTGAGGCGGAGCCTCGTCAATATGAATGGTAGAAGGGCCCGTGCATGCAGGTGCGTGAAGGGCTCGTCTTTGTGAATAGTGGGGCTCGTCATTCGGGTTGAGGGACGAGGCCTCGTGATGCCAGATTACTTGGCTCCTGGCGTTGTGGCCTTGGTGGCGTTCGGTGAGTGGCGATGGCCGGGTGGCGAAATGGCCGAGTGGCGTGATTGGTAAGTGGCGATTGGTAGGAGTGGCGTTAATGGCCGGTGGCGATTGGTAGTGGCGATGTGGGGTGGCGGTCGTGAAGTGGCGATATGGCCAGAGATGGGCGTTGTGTGGAAATGTGTGGCTGAGGTACAGTGCGGCTCCTGGGCGGCGTGTCACGTGTGTGGAGTAGGTGGGCTCGTCAAAGTGAGCGGCGTGGCTCGGTATTTGTAGTGGGAGTAGGCGATGTAGCTGGTTGGTCGACTCTGAGCGGCGTGGCTGTGTGGAGTAAATTGGGCTCGTCGAGGTGAAGCGGCGTGGCTCAGGCTCATTTGTGTGCAGTGGCGATGTAACTGGCTGGTCGACTCCTACGGCGGCGTGGCTGTGTGGGTAAGATGACTCGTCAAGGTGAAGCGTGGCTCCGGCCCGTGGCGAGTGGCGATGGCTGGTAGTCGACTCCTGACGTGGCACAATGTGGGTAGGTGAGCTCGTCGGGTGAGCGGCGTGGCTCCGGCGTGGCCCAGGCGGAGTGGCGATGTAACTGGCTGGTCGACTCACGACGGCGTATTTGTGTGGGTAGTGAGCTCGTCAAAGTGAAGCGGCGTAGTTCCGGCGAGGTCAGTGGCGATGGCACATTTGGTGATGCAGGCTCACGAGCGTGGCTGTCGCGATGAAGGAGCTCGTTAAAGTGGCCGGGCTCTGGCGGCCCAGGGCCTTGGCGGCGTTCAAGTGAGATGGCGATGTAGCCCTAAGGCCCAGTGCGACTCTTGAGCGGCGTGGCTGTGCGGAGTAGAGGGCTCGTCGAGTGGGCGTGGCTCAGGGCGGGGCCCGAGTGGCGATGTGGCACAGGCTGGTCGACTCACCGAGGGCGTGGCTGCGTGGAGTAGGTGAGCTCGTCAGTGGTGGCTCTTGCATGTGGCGTTCGACCCGACTTTTTGGAAAGTGCGGCGTCTTTAATGCGATTGGCGAGAGAATTTTGAAGCGTTTGCGCGAGATTTAAATTACTTTGGCCTTCTTATAGATGGCGGCTTCATTCTTATGGAGTTTTATGCTTTGGATGTCTGCCTTTTAAGTGCGTGGCGAAAATCTGCTTGAGATGGGCGTCGAAGTTGTCGTCTTCGGCCAGGGGATCCACGAAGGTCGCTGGTTCGATTTTGTTGGACTCTACATTGTAGGAGTTGTGTTATACTTCATGAGGAGGAAGTTGTGACCTTCACGAGCTGCGTCGTGTCTCTGTGGGCGTTGCGTTTGCAGTAGGATTGTTAACTCTTATCGGCGATCGGTCGGTGTTGGTGCCTCACCTCGTTCGTGTTAACTTGCATTGTTTCTAATGTCTTAAGGTGGTAGAGAACATGCTGCGCGCGTTGGTTGATCACCGCATCCTTGGCGGATTAGCGTGCTCTGCTTGTGTTCCTTGTTGATCTTGTCGATGGCGAAATCGAGTTATATTTATCCGAGAGCTATCGTTCCATGAGACGGCGCGGCCCAGTGATGCTTTTCAGGGCCCAGGGTGCGGAGGCGTGTGTGGGGGTGTGTTTGAACCGGATTGTTTCTTGAAATTTGAGATCGCGAGCTCTTAGTTATGCAGGGTGAGTAGGATCGCTACACTTGTTGATCTGCGACCGATGGGAGTACTTCTCTTGCAAAATCGAGAAAAAGGGGGTCGTGAGGGCTTTGCCGTGGCAGCTCCGTCTCAGTCAGTTATTCAGCTGCGGATGCAAAGTCGGTGGTATGTGATGCCTCGTTTTCAAATGGGCGGGAGTGGGAGGCGCGCGTTGGGTCGTTGGTTGGACAGGCTAGCGAGGTCGGCTGAAGGATGCGGGATCGTGCAGGGATGGGAGTAGGATGCTGTAAATCTTTGGTATATAAGGTTCGGTGCGGCACTCTGCAAGAAAAACCGAGGAAGGAAGAAGGGCCGAGGGCCGCCGTGGCGCTCCGATCTAAGTCGGATTACGTATGGAAGAGAAAGAGATCCTTTGATTGGCCCAGTCTTGAGCGTCTAAGGTGCGTGCCTTTCCTTTGTGGGGTGACCTTGTATTTATAGTGTATATTATTCCCAATTTAGGGTAGTAAAGGATTCTTTCCCATTGGATGGGATGTTTATTGCCTTTATCGGATTTTAGAAAGAGATATTGAAGGAATAGTTTATTGAGATTATCACTCCCTTCGCTTAGTGAGATTTGATTGGATTTGCGGGGATAATATATTGTTGAAATTATCCTGTTTCCCTTATTAATTGAGATTGATTAGTTCTTGGGATAATATATTAGTGAGAATTATCTTGTTTCCCTTATTGGTGAGATTTAGTCGGTTCACGGGATGTGGCGCCGATTATCAATGTCGTCGACCTTTGGGGTGAGTGGAATTTGGGCTTCGTTTTTTGGTAGACGCTAGAGGCAGGTGACTTTTATAGGGCCTCTCCTTTGGGCACAGTGAGTGGCGCAACGCTATTTTCAAATACGTCATATATATATATAGCCATCCAACTATAAATAAAGAATTGGAGGTGAAGTTATCTTTGTAGAAGTAGAATACGGTAGTTCTGATTTTCTTGCCCTCCGTTAATTGAAGTGACTTATGAAGTATCAATTTTAAGAAAATCGAAGCCAGTTTTTTAGAGTGCATGATATGCCTTTTTGTCACAAGAAAATTGACGAAATAAAGTTTTATTTTTTGTATCATGATTTTTTTTAGCACAAACCATTGTTTTATTTTATTTGCTACCTCATTTTTTTTCCTTCTTTTTTCCTTTAAATCTAAATTTTCATGCTATATTTACAGGGATTTAACAATTTTTTTTAAAATTTCTATTCATTTTTGTATATTACTATATAGTACTCTTTTCTTATAAAGATTTTGGTTCTCCAATATGCGAATCCCACCCATTTACCACTTAAGTCATGCCTTGTTGAAGACCTCATGGATTTAATTTTAAAAATAGAAAAAAATAGCTCCATATTTTTATCTTTGTTTTTTCTGAATTTTCCCTTCCAACAAGGCAAGTATATTCCTAATTAATAAAAAAATAAAAGACAATATTTTAATATATAAAATGTTTAAGTACATTCCTTAAAAATAAAAACAAAAGACAATCTTTTAATACATAAGATGCTTTGAAATAAATTTTTTAATACATTTGCAATCTTTGGATATGAAAATATAATTTAACTAAGTCATATGATTTATCTTCCATGTTCAATATTTTCGTTTATTTAAATTGTTATATTTCTTAGGATTATTAAACTTCAATTTACTCATTCAACAATCACTTAAATATATTGAAATCCTCCATAAGTAAACAAGCTCCATTTTTTTTTCTAAATTTTCCCTTCCAATAAGGCAAATATAATCCTTAAAAATAAAAAATAAAATACATAATTTTTTTAATATATAAAATGCCATGAAATAATTTTTTGATACATTTGCAATCTTTGGATATGAAAATATAGCTTAACTAAGTCATGATTAATTTACCTTTAGGTAAATTGTTAAATATCTTATGATTTTTGAACTTCAAATTACTCATCCAATAATTACTTAAGTATGTTGAAAGCAATAAATAATGAGTAATTTTTATAATTTCGATAGATATATATATATATATAAAATGATTATTAAATCATGTGATTATATAAGGTTTTTTCTATTTCAAACCTTTGGACATGAGGTATGAAATGACTAGCATGTCCTTCAAGCGGGTTTGACATTATTAGAGGAGAAAGCTTTTAATTTTGATAACAAGGACTATATAACCATACGATGTCAACTATAATTTAGTAAGATTTTGGGATTCAAACTTAATACTTGATCTAGAGACTGTGACTTTCTTAATTGGCAAGAGATTAGATTTAAAGCAAAATAGATAAACTATCTATCATGTAAGATCTTGTGCCCAATCAACATGACAAGCTCTATCATGTTAAGAATAAGTGATTTTCTCTTATGTACTTTATATTCTAATCAAGTCTCACTCATACGTACTTTATATTCTAATCAAGTCTCTTGACATACGTATTAAAGGAGAGAAAAGATGTGAGAGAAATAAATTGTTTACTTGATGATTTTGTACACAAGTATATATAAGTTGCTATTTACATAGGATTATAGAGTTCATGTCAAGGAAAATGATATTCTATGTAATTACATAATATTTATAAATGATAAAATTGTAAAGATGGCATGATTTCATGGCTGAGAGTTAGAGAAGATATTCTATAGAATATTTATGATTAATTAGAAAATATTCTATGAACTATTTATGATTTATCATCCCCTCAAGCTCATGCGAAGCAACACAGAGCTTGATAAGGAGTTGGTGAAGCGTGGTTAAACTTAGGGCCTTCGTCATCACAATTGCAATTAGATTTGAGGATGGAATAGGCTTGATGAACAATGCCTTCTTAGCCACTAAATCCCAAACAAAATGTATGTCGATTTCAATATGTTTTGTACGAGCATGTGAGACAAGATTGACATTAAGATATGTGGCACCCAGATTATCAAACCAAAGTGTCAAATGAAAATTAGACAACCCAATTTCACCAAGAAGAGATGTGATCCACCACAACTCGGCAATGACTAAAGCAATGCTTCGATTTTTAGACGACCTTGCAATAGTCTGTTGTTTCTTGACACTACAATAAATTAAGTTTGATTCAAGATAGATGTAATACCCTGAAGTGGACCGTCGGTCATTTGGACATCCGACCCAATCAACATTGAAAAAGGCCTGTAAGGTAACAGAGGTTGCTTTGGTTAGGTGAAGGCCATGGATAGGTGTGAGTCGAAGGTACTATAGAACCTGTTTAACCGTGATCTAATAGATGTCAGTGGGGCAATGGAGAAATGGAAACACCTTATTGACAATAAACCGAATATCAAGTCGAGTGAGACATAGGTATTGTAGGGCACCAACAGTTTGACAATATTTAGTAGGGTCTGTAAGGGGTGTGTCATGATTTTTTGAAAGGGGTAATGTGGGGGTAATAGGTGTGCATGGGCTTGGAATTATCAAGATGCGTGCGAAGAAGGAGATCATAAGTGTATTTAGTTTGGGTTAGAAGAAGACCAATTGTGATAGGCTGAGCTTCAATACCAAAAAAATAGTGGAGATGGCCAAGGTCTTTAATAGTGAAAGTTTTGTCAAGTTCATGAATGACCATTTGGATAAATTGCTGTGAAGAACTTGTAACCAAGATATCATCTACATAGACAAGAATGAAGGTGGTGTCATCGAATTAAGTAATGGAGAAAAATAGGGAAGAATCATATTTATAGGAGGTGAAATCAAGGGTAGTTAGTTTTTTACTTAATCGATGAAACCAAGCTCGAGGAGCATGTTTGAGACCATAAAGGGCTTTGTAAATGTGAAACCCCGAGAAAATCCAATTTTCTCAAAAAGGGGTAAAATCGTAATTTCGGTAAAAATCCGAAATTTTTCTAGATCTCGGAGGACGAAACGGACTTCTTCGTTGAAATCGTCTCGCGAAATTTAGTAACCAAGTCGAATTTAGTTGGATTCCGAGGTGGTCGGGATTTCACGTTTTTCGAGGCGTGGGATGTCGGATGACACATGGCAAGGTAAGGGGATGCCACATGGCACCCTAAGAGTGTGACACTTGGCAAGAGCCATGTGGTCTACTAAAAAGGAATGGCTCACATTGAGCCATGTAAGTGATGATGTCATAAAGAGGAATTATGAAATAAAAGAAAATGAATGGAAATGGAATAGCCACACATTTGGCTTGAGGAAAGGAGGAGGAAACTTCCTCCTTTTTGACCCATACGGTCAATGCTCCAAAAAGGAGGAGAGAAATGCAAAGAGAAAGGAGAAAATGGGGAGAAAATGAAAGAGAAAAAGGAAGAGAAATGAGAAGAGAAATGAGAAAAAAGAAAAGAAAAGCAAAAGGAAGGAATCAAAACAAAGGAAAAGAAAACGTGAAATGAAGAATGGAGGTGCAGTAGCCATTTTGTGATTTTTTCTTTTAGAGAGAGAAGGAGCAACTTCTCTCTAGGATTCCGGGTGTTCGGACCGTCGGATCGCTTCGGGTCAAGAAGCAAAGTGGTTCTACACATCGAGGACTACACGTAGACACTTTTGAGAGTTTTTGACAAACTCTGTGAGGTGAGGTTTCCTCCTGCTGTTTTTTCTTGGTTTAAGTGCTTTGTTGATGTTTGTGTTGGATTGAGGCCGTGAGTGGCCGTTTGATCGGTCCCAAATCTTGGAACCGAAATGTTAGAATTTTTTAGACCCATTTGTGCAGTCCGTAGCAGTTTTAGGGACTGTTTTGGGTGTTGTGTGATGATTTATTAAATAAATTGTGCTTTGGTGAGTAGGAGGCAAGAAATGGTCAAGGAAATTGGTTTCAAAAGTGGGCTGGTGGGCGTGTGGGTTTTTAGCACGGACGACCCATGCTCTGTTTTTAAGACTGTTAAAAACAGTCTCGGGTTTGTGTGAATTGGACCAAAATCGTCCATATGTTGTGTGCTTGTGTTGTTGAAATGAATGGCTTGGTATGTGTGGAAATAGATAGGTTAAGACATGATTTAATGTGTTAACACAATGACACAATTATATGGAATAAAATTGTGTTTGTAAGCCATTGGAGATGATAAGGTAAATTGCTCAAGTGAGCTAAATTGGGTGATGGTAGATGTGTTGAATTACATGTGTGTAATTGTAGTTGATTGCAAATATGCATATTGACATATTGTATAAATGGTTTTGAAAATGGCATAATGCATTTTCATATGCATTGGGTAACCTAGAAGTTAGGTGTGAGTGCATGACATGAATTTTCTGAAAAAGGGACATGGTTGCGAAAGGAATTTCACAGGATGATATTCCGGATAGTTGGGTTGGGAGATGGGACAACAGTCATTTGGATGAGACCATGAGTTTGGAGCTCACCAACCAATTAAGCCTCGAGAGGGTAGTCCCGTTTTTTAGAATCACCATTGAGTATATTTTCAAGAACAACAGGTTTTGTTTTGAAAATGATTATTTTTCTCATACATGGCTTAAGCAAGTGTGAGTGAGTCGATGAGGACTCGTGACATGGGGGGATCATGTAGACATTCAAGTAGGATCACGTATTTACTTGAGTGTGTGTTTAAATTGGAGCATTGCATATGCACCTAGGTGGAGAGTAACCCATTTAGGGTGATTCCACTACTAGGCGATAGCTCACCTGCCACAATCGAGGAACATTTTTTTCAGTCTTGGGGGCGTGAGGAAGGGCTGACTCATTTGGAGAAATTTTGATTTTGAAGAGCTAGGTTTGGCTGATGCTTTTGGATATAACATGTATAGGGAATTTTAGATTTTAATATGTTTGTATAAAGTGTAATCAACTATTAATTATTGGGGAGATAATTGGAATATAGTGGTGCTAATTGTTTTTATGAGTATTGGTTTATGAGCCCAAGAGGCTATTTTTACTCAGGTATGAGTCTCGCGATATGAGACATATAGATTTTCCGCGGGTTACGGGTAGTTAACGGACCCCCGGTTTTGGGGCGTCACAGTAAAGGCGACACACATGATGAGGATATCGTGAATCAACAAACTCGGGAGGTTAACTCATAAAAACGGGTTCTTGAAGTTTTCCATGGAGAAAAGCATTGTTGACACCAAGTTGACGAATTTCCCAATTTTGAGTAAGAGCAATGGTGAGAATGATGTGAATGGTAGTTGGTTTAACAATAGGGTTGAAAGTATCATAATAATTGAGACCATGTGTCTGATGATAACCTTGTGCCACAAGGCAAGCTTTATAACGCTCAACGGTGCCATCAGGTTAATGTTTACCGTGAAAAACCCATTTACACTAGATAAGGTTAGTATAGAGAAGTAGAGGGACAAGAGTCCAGGTTTGATTGCGATAGAATGCACTAAGCCCATCACGCATTGCTTGACGCCAATGAGGGTGTTTGTTGGCTTGGGTGAAGGAGGTAGGATCATGATCATAGGAAGGTTTAGTGACAATGTTGTAGATAATGTGATCAAGGAAGGTACGAGTTGTCCTTGTCCAATCACAATTGTGTGTGATCAAGGGATGAATGGGTTGGGGTGGTAGAGAAGGAGGTGTATTTGGAAAGGGTGGATGGTCAAGTAAGGGAGGTGCATTAGATGGTGGAGGAAGTGTGGCACTAGGAGAGAAGGGAAAAGAGAGAGTGTGATGTTGGGGCGACTGATAAGCGAAAATGTGCTATATAATATAGTACGCCTATGTAAGCAAGTGCACGCATCGCCTTAAGTAACATAATGAAAGTATAAGTATCGTCCCACGAAGATTGGGTTACTGAGTACTGAACTTAGGTAATCTTAGTTTTATTTGGATGATGGAAAATATGAGAATGAAAAGGAAAACTAATAAACTAAAATCCTAAGCTAACATACAATGATAAGAAATAAAGTAGAAAAGCCTAGGGTTTAGATTTCATTTAGCTAATCATTATGCATTAGGAATTTATCCCCGATTAACATTCGAATCACTATTGATGGTAAGCCTCACTATTGCATATGTGAATCCTCATAAACTGACCTGATCTCTTAGAGGCTCGGGTATTTTGCATCTCTACTCAACCCTAAAGTCCTAAGAGCGCAATAAATCCGGGAAACCTTAATTACCACACAAAACCCATGAGAATCTCTTGTCAATGGCGAATTGTGATGTTCTAATCGTGGTCTAATTCAACTCTCACTTCTCAGTCTCAAATTGAACCACAACTCATATCAATGGTGATTAATCATCAACAAGTATAAAGGAAATAGACTAGAATATTTAATAGAACTATAATCCAAACATTAAATGGAGAGTAAATCAAATCCCAAATGCATAAATCCTAACTAAACTACATCTAAAATCCTAGAAAAGAAAATTAGTTCATCAAATGGGAAAATACAACTATTAAAAGAGAGGAAATCAAAAAGGAAAAGAGAAGATAAACAAATCTAAGTAAAAGCCCCAGATTCTCCTCCTTCATATCCTTCTTCGTCAAGCCTTCCTTCCCCCAAGCTTTGTGCTCTAGGGTGTTTCCACCCTAAGAGCTCTCTTTTTTGGACCGAGAGAGTCCCCGAACTCCCCTGCAAACCCCCTGTGAACTCTCCTGCAAACCCCTCCCCCCCTCCTGTCTTAAAGCCCTAATTTCTTATTTTATAAGCTAAAAACCCCGAGAGTAAGAGGAGATGGGCTTCGGAAAAAATATGGGCCCTTGCATCACGCTGTAGCGTGACAGATCTGACACTACGGCGTGGAGAAAATGGGGGGCTACTAGAAGACTAGAAACTAAACCACGTTGAAGCGTGAAAACCCATGTTAGAACGTGAGTACCATGCTACAGCGTGAGTGCGCTTATGCTACAACTTGCGTGGAGTCACGCTATAGAGTGAAACCACTCATGCCTTAGCGTGAGTTCTCCAACTCGTCGAAATCCTCCTCATTTTGCATCCTTCACTCATTCCTTTATAACTTCTTCATCCAGACTCCAAATCACGTAATCTTAGTGTCTATGGAAAGCCCCCGGAGTCTAAAATATGCTCATACCAATGAGGGAGTCATACAAGGACATCATGTAAGCGAAATGATCACTTGTTTTCTGTAACTACATGATGACTTTGCCGATTTTTCTTCGATTTCGCTCGTTTCTACTCAATGGTTGACCTAATCACAAAATTGAGAAAATAGAGCATTTGCGCACTTATTTATCTCATAAAACTTAAACAAAACATGGGGATAAAATGAGTATTTAAAATACTCATCATAGGATGATAAAGTTATAGAGTGTGTAGCAAAGGGAAAAACATGCTTAAGAAATCAAACATGTCTTGTGATGTAAACTTTATTGGTGGATGGATCAAGGCAATGATAACTCTATAAGAGGGAAGATAACCTAGAAAGACACATGATTTAGATTTAGGTGAGAGTTTATCTATGCGAGTATTGCCATGAAAGGGAAAACATTGACACCCAAAGACACAATGATGATCAAGCCTGGGTGGTTTGTTAAAAAGTATTTCATGAGGAGGTTTATTGTTACAAGTGGGCAAGGGAAGAAGATTTATTAGATATACAACCGTGCGGAAGGATCAAACCAAAGAATTTTGGGTATATGTGCGTGAAGTAGAAGGGTGAGGCCAGTTTCTGTGATGTGTCATATCTTTCTTTCGATAAGACCATTTTGTTGGGGAGTGTAAGGGTAAGAGATCCGATAGGAAATACCGTGGGTTTGAAGAAAAAAAAGAAGCAAAAGGGCCTTTGGTAAGTTCAGATGCTCCATCACATTGAAATCTTTTTATTGTAGTTGAAAAAAATATTTTCAACCAAGGCTTTAAAAGATTTGAATTTTTCAAGAGCCTAGGCTTTGTGAGTTAAAGGAAATATCCAGGTATAACGACTAAAGTCATCAATAAAGAGTATAAAAAATAACGAGAATCGTCAAAGGAGAGAGTCGGAGAAGGACCCCAAATATCATAATGTATGATTTCAAGAGGTTGCATAGACTAACACAATGAATGAGAGAAAGGGAGATGACAGTTTTTCCCATGTAGACAAGAGATACATTATCGACATTTTTTGACTTGAAAAATCTAGATAAAGTCTGAGCACACGGATGACCAAGACGTTGATGCCAGAGATCTGAAGAAGCTGGACATGCGGTGAAAACAATAAGATTGTGAAAGTTAATGGGAATCTTCATGTGGTGAAGATTATTGCTGATGGGTCCCTTAAGAAGTGGTATCTTGGTTATAAATTCCTTCACAACATAACCAAACATATTAAATTCAATAAGACAAAAATTATCCTTGACAAATTTAGCAATAGAAAGAAGATTGGCAGTTAGGTTAGAAACAATCAGAATATTATTTAGGTATAAGGGACGAGTGAATATTCGAAAATTTAGTGTACCAGTGGAAGAGATAGGTAGGGTGTTACCATTGTCGACGACCATGTGAGAGGACCCTTGGTATGGTTGAACAGATTCCACAATGCTTGGATTCGGTGTCATGTGGGATGTCGCACCAGTGTTAGGGAGCCATTCAAAAACATCATTAGAGGTGACTGGTGCATAATTAGGTGGGGAATGTATGTTTATGGTCGAGAAGGCGGTATTGAGGTAAGGGAGTTCATTGGATTGTTTCTAGAGTGTGCATATCAAAATCGGCACATAGCTGCAATGTGGCGTTGGTTTTTATAGATTTGACATTTAGGAGAGGATTTTGGGTAATTTCCTGGAAATTAGTTTTAGGTTTGTGGGCTTTGGTTAAAGAAACAAGACCTATTGTGGGCAAGGGTGAGAGTTCAAACAATGGGCCAAGGATCCCAAATGACCCGAGATTATTTGGGTGACTACCAAGAATCACAAATTGGGGGTTAGGAATTGAACCAGATAAGTTTATGCTTGAACTAGAGGAGTTTCCACTACATCGCTGGTTGCTCAAGAAATTGTTCCTATGATTTCCTCAATTTCATACACCAACTACTGTTGTGAATGCCCCATCTTCACTTGAATTAACTAAGGTATGGTATGAAGCGAGCCTCTACTCATGAAGGAGGAGGCGTGCCCGAACTTCAAAGAAGGTAAGTGCAAGTTTTGTGCTTTCAATAGTCAACAAAATTTTCATAATCTAATGGTAGACCATTGAGTACAAAGAAGATTAAATCTTCATTAGAGATGACGTCCTCGATGGTTGTGAGATCATCCGCAATGGAGGACAAAGTGGCTATGTAATCTGAGGCAATAACACCACCCTTTTTACCGTGTGCAGCTGTCGCTAAAGAATGGATCGTTTGGTAGTGGTTTTGTGGACGAAGTTGGTTTCAAGGGTTGTCCAAAGCTCCCTAGAGATGGTGCAGTTGAGGGCTAATTGAGCAACCGATGGCAAGGTAGAAGAGAGGCTTCATAAGACAAATTTGTCCTTCTTTTGCCATTGTTTCACCTTTGTGGAAAATTCGCCAAGATCTATTGGGTTTTTTTGGGTTAATTTGGGTTCTGCAACAGAACCATTAATGTACCCCAACAGTTCATAGGAGGCAAGGGTGATCTCAAACTACTTCTTCCACACCAGGTAATTGGAGTCGTTAAGGGTTGTGAGAAAGTTTGTAAGGTTTTGGATGGGGGTGCTAACGTTGGACATTTAGGTAGAAAAAAGAGATACCGCTTAAGATAAGAGGGAGAGAGGGATCAATTGGAGAAGCTTTGATACCATAAAGGAGAGACAGGATGTGAGAAAAATAAACCGTTTGCTTGATGATTTTTACACAAGTAAAGTCCTTATAAAAGATTATAGAGTTTATGTAAAGGAAGATGATATTCTGTGTATAATTACTATATATTTGAAAACAATAAAATTGTAAAGATAACATGATTTATGGGTTGAGAGTAAAAAAAAATATCCTATAGAATATTTATGATTAATCAGAAAATATTCTATGAAATATTTATGATTTATCACATACTTATAATGAGAGTATAATGAACTCTACTTGAATTGACATATTTTATCCATATTATGTATAATTTCATGTTGGATGACTATTACATGCACAACCATGCATCTTAATAGTTGCACATCGTGGATATGATGTCTTTCAACAATAAAAATTTTTAGCCTACTCGTCATAGGAGTTTTTGGGTTATGCATCTTAATCTTATTTGACAAATTTAGGATGTATTTAATTTGTGATAAGTCAATTCCTTATATTTTTCACCTATGTACCTAGGAAGTGGTTGGTCTCTCCCAAATACTTTAAAGCAAATGTTATACCAATATTTACAATAAGAAGAAGATTTTCACTTTAGCCACTACCATTTAGAAAATAACTAAAATATTATCCATATACATGAAAAAAATGCAAATAACCTAATTTGAGTGAATAATGAAAGTGTTCAATCTCATTGAGTTAAATGAAATTAAAGTTGTTTTTAACTTTTAAGAGCAACTCCAATGGGAGTTGTCAAAATGAGGGTGTCGAATCTTAGTTTCTTATTTCACGAGCAGTGTTTAGCCTTTCTACGAGCAGTGGTTTTCTTTCGATGGTAGGTCTTAAAATGAAGTGTCGTTTAATAATTGATGTTTTTTGATAAAAATATAGATTAAACTTAACGATTATATTTTAACGGGTATATTTTCTAACAATCACAATTTAACGGACTATATTTGTATCAGCTAACAATTTTAAAATTTTAAATTTCAAATTTCAAATTTTGTCCATGAAATTCAAATTTCAAATTTAAACCGTTAAATTCAAAGATTTGAAAATTGTATAAAATAAAAATTAAAAAAGTATAATTAGATGCTATAAAATATGATAATTTTTCTCATGTTTTTCATCCATCTATCTTACATTCTGCTTATAAATTCAATATCTCCTTTCTCTTTGACTATTTATCCTTTCATGTTTCGATTCATCAAAGATTATATGAATCGTTTTGCAATATTTTAGGAGAGATCTCAATATTAAAGAAGAAAATAATGATGACTTGGATATGTTGTATCTTTTCACCAGCTAAGAGTCCGAAGGGTTTAGTCGGGAACGGATAAGAAGGCATCGTAGTTCCGTTCCAAGTCACAGAATGGTTAATCGTGATAGAGTTGAAGGTCATGAAAGACTCTATCGTGACTATTTTGCTACCCCTTGTGTATATGAAAGTTTTTTTCGAAGGAGGTTTCGAATGAGTAAAGATCCTCTTTTCTTAAAATTGTAAATGAGGTTCGAACAATGCGATCCATACTTCATCCAAAAACGAATAAGTTGGAGTTCGGTTTATCATCCCTTCAAAAGATAACGGTATATAAATTCTTACTTACGAACAGCGATT
Organism: Tetrastigma voinierianum; assembly: GCA_016808115.1. Classification (NCBI taxonomy): domain Eukaryota; kingdom Viridiplantae; phylum Streptophyta; class Magnoliopsida; order Vitales; family Vitaceae; genus Tetrastigma; species Tetrastigma voinierianum. The sequence continues at coordinate 391,084 of JAEQBH010000977.1, forward strand.
ACGTGGATGAATACATCAGTAGGAGAAAGCACATTGCCATAGAGTGCGAGGTTTGTGAAAACATTGTGCAATGTTTGGCAACCATTACCGAGGTCACCAAACAATATGATATTGCGTTGCTACAAAAGCGGAGACAGCATGGCTTTCTATAGTAGGGAGTATTGATTGCATGCATTAGGTGAAAAAATTGTCTTTAGTGTGGCAAGGGTACTATCTTGGTGGTGTCATGAACATGTCAGTTTTAGAAGCTGTGGCATCTCAAGATCTTTGGATATGACATGCATTCTTTGGTCTACCTGGTTCATTGAATGACATAAATGTTCTAGATAGGTCCCCTGTTTTTACATTATTAGCAAATGGTCATGCTCCTCCAGTCAACTATATAATTAATGGTCATGAGTATAGAATGAGATATTATCTAGCTGATGGTATTTTATCGGAGATTAATTCGACATTTGTAAACAATTCCACATCCCTGAGTTTGAAGAAAAACATTTGCTCAAGCACGAAGAGTCGCGAGAAAAGATGTAGAGCGGGCATTTGGGGGTACTTGAAGCTCGTTTTGCAATTGTGCGTGGGCCAGAAGCCGTTTTGGGATGAAGAAACACTGCAGATATTATGGCGTCGTAATAATGCATAATATAGGGTCGTGAGAATGAAGGAGATATTGAAGTAAATGATGACTTTGATGGAAGTGATCTGAATCCAGCGCTTGTCGCGAAGTGTCGTATCTTTGTATACACCATAATTAGAACTTCATGCAAACCCGTTATCGGATCGGGGGCGGTGTTACTCGTTCTGTGCGATAAGATCATATTGACATTTGTGGGAACGACATGGCGACTAATAACCTCCTATCAATTTCAAGTTGAGATTGTATTTTCAATTCGATTCAATTTCATGTTGTATTTTAATTCCAAATTTCAATTTCATGTTGTATTTTAATTCAATTTCCTTAATTTCATGTTTTATTTTCAATTCAATTCCACTTCATGTTGTATTTTCAATTCCAATTTCACTTCAAGTTATATTTTCAATTCCAATTGCAACATAATAAATAATGACTACAATTAAAAATAATAGCATAATAAATAATGACTACAAATTAAAAAATAATAGCAACATAATAAATAACAACTAAAAATTAAAACCCCGCTTTTTCATAACCCTCTATCTTTAGGTTTTTCCAATATGTTGCAGAAAGTGGGTCCATGCCAATGGTATCAGTTTCCATGATTTTCTTCTAATTTTGCATTTGAATTTCTTTAAATCGCCTTTCTTCAATTTCTAATCGCTTAATGATTTTGTCTAATGATATCTCCCCGCTGAAAGCATAAATTTTGTCGTGGTTGCTCAACTTTTCGCTGCTCCACTTCCATTATTTCATTCCAGCGGCTGGATGACTCCAGCCGATCTTCAACATCGGTTTGCTTCTCGCTTTTAAGTTTCGCTTCTTCGCCTTTCCTCGCCCAATGACCTATCGAGGTCGGGAGTGGACGAGTTCGCAGATCATCCCTAAATATGGAGTCAACAGCGATTCAATACGAGTCGATTCACCAGACTACCAATTGAATGAGTTTTTGCTCTCTTATTAGTTGGTCGATTACTACCCATTTCAGCTTCTATTTTCGCAAGATATTCAACAATGCTTGTATTGGAAATGGTTTTCCAATAATCTAGCAAACATTTTTGGCCATCAACCTGACAAACATATGAAATTATTTAGTTAATAGTTCAAATATCAAATCATACTAGTGTCTAAATTAAAAGTTTATATCCTACATTATTTTGCTCGGTGTGTCCACTTTGTTCTGAATATTTCCACTCCCACTATAAAAACCGATAAATTTATCGCATTTTGTATTTATATCGGCCCAACGACTTTTAATAGAAGATTGAGTAAACGCCTTCTTGATCGCTCTCCATGAAGTTCTAAGTATTGCAAGATTTTTGCCGTAATACACCAATTAGCTTGCTCATTCCCGCACTGCATTCGGTCAGACAGTTCACGCAGACACAATTAATTTATTTTCTTCTACAGATAAGTTTTTTGTCCTTTGCGATTTTCAATCTTTGAATGACTTCATTTGTACTCTACACACATCAAAGGATTACTCGAATAAGATTATTATATAAATCGATGTCGTTCATAAGCAAATCAGTTAAAGAACCGTCATATTGCAAATCCATCTACAAATATAAAAAATAAAAATTATAATCAATTTAAAGAATGAACAATTTATAAAGTATACAAATAAATCTATCAATTATAAAATTTATAATCAATTTAAAGAATGAGCAATTTATCAATTAAAAATTATCAATTTATCAATTTAAATTTAAAAAATCAATTTGTCATCCTAAAAGAATGAGCAATTTATCAATTAAAAAATTATAATCAATTTAATGAATGAGCAATTTATAAAGTATACAAATGAATCTACCAATTATAAAATTTAAAATCAATTTTAAAGAATGAGCAATTTATTAATTAAAAATTATCAATTTATCAATTTAAATTTAAAAATCAATTTGTCAATTTAAAGAATAAACAATTTATCAATTAAAAAAATTATAATCACTCTAAAAATTACAATTTATAAAATATACAAATCAATTTATCAAATTATAAAACCTATAAATGGAATTTTAGTTAATTAATAATTTATCAATTTTGATTTAAAAATCAAAATTTCAATTTTTAAAGAGGCAACTCACTCGTCCGTCTTCTGCCTCCCTTCTTTCCTCCTCTTCCTCTTCCTCTTCCCCTTCTTTCTTCCTCTCCAAACGGCTAGCTCGCACAACGAGGGTCTCGACTACGCGCGTGGGACCAGCTTGATTCAGCAAGTCAGGGATCGCGTAGTTTGCGCTTTTCAAAAACACCGTATGCAAGGATTTTAGGTAAGTTCATTTTTCACCCTTCCAGAATTTTTAGAATTGAAATGGAATAATATATTGTCCAAAAACAAAGAATTTCTCTAAATCTGCCATATTTTGCATCCTCACTTTCTCCAAAGTTGTCAAATATGGCACCCCACAAACTCGGATGACATTTTCACACTCCGATGCACTTCCATCGGAAAGATAAATTTTTGAGTGCCTTGATGGTTATTTTTAGCAAATGACAGATGATTATTTTCGATAAAGAATCCCGTCGAGTTGCTCTAATCAAGTACGAAGAACTTTCTTCAAAGAATATACCATTTTATGTAATCTACAAATCAAATTGATGAAGAATGGTCAACATATCTCGTTGATTGTTAGATGAACACCTCTTCATGTGCAACATATATATTTTAAGAGAAAAACCTCATTTTATTCATCTATTATGAAGACTTCCTTTATTATTTGTCTTGTTAGCATTGTGTAATATATCATATTTTGGTGTTATTTTTATTACAAATTTATCCAACAGCTATGTCAAGTAAACTCAATAATTATTAGAAAAAATATATTCTTGGTGACACTTAAATCAAGAAGAGTTTGTATAATAGGATCATGTGATTTTGACGGTAGAGTTAGACAATGAGGAGTATTATAACAAGGGAAAATTATGCTATGACGTGGTAATTTGATTCTATTTAAAAAATAGTTTATAAGGAATGGAAAACCAAGGATAGGTTGAGTTATTCAAAAAAAAAATTCTGATAAAGTTTTGGTTCCAAAAGTACCCTCAAGCTGGCATAAACAAAAAAGATTTAATAAGGGAAGGCATTTGTTTATCAGGTTGTTCAGTTGTTCTTGTTCTGGTAGCGACATAGAACTTGGCCTATCAAGTTGCCATTACATGACATTATAGTGCACTAATTGTGGCAATCTTGAAACAACCGATGGATCCATAGGAACAACAGATAACCAAAGCTTATATCGAAAATAATTATGGCCCTCACCATCAAAGAGAAAACTGTAAGTTGGGTTATCCTTTTTTTTTTTTTTTAGGGGTCATGACTTCAAATTTTAGGCCATTCTTAGCAGCATACTCAACAAGTTTATATCGCTTGTGAAGTTGAGGAGAGTTACATAGGGGTGGACCAAATTTGTAAGGGCCATGAAAAGGTGAAGGAATAAGGCGGATCGTGCATTAATGGAGGGAACCCAAAAGGCTATGGCTGTCGTTGTCGATCAACACGTTCTCTTAGAGGGGGAAAAGGAATTGGAGCAATTATGATGGTGGTGGGATTTCGAAGTTCGTGCTGGTTTCATAGCATACGAGTAATCCTACACATTCTATTAAATGAAGTGCCATAATAATCTTCAAAGCCAAGTTTTAAAACATCTTTAAGAAAATTTAAGCATCGAATATTAGGATCAATATTACAAATACATTTTCTAGCTAAACAATCTAGCTTCCCTCTAAATATGACTATATTTGTAAATATTTAGGCTCTGAGATCATCTCCAAACATCATACATTAGTAATATAATTGAACTTGTAAATTACTTCACTACAAGAAAAAAAGGTTTTTGTTGACAATTTTTCAATGTCAAATTAAGATATATATGTTAAGATTGGTTATTATTTATTTATGTTATTTATGTTAGTGTCAAGAAAAATTTAAAACTACCTTGACATTTATAGATGTCAAGGTTTTTTTCTATTAATGTTAATTATGAAATATTTGTTAATATGGTAAATGTCAATGTTTCTTACACTTATGTCAAGGTTGGATTCAACATAGGTTAAGATTACTTCAACTTATGTCAATGTTGGGCATTGGGAAACTATTTGTTTATGAAAAATTTAATATTATTATATTATAAATTTTATTTTCTAATGAAAAAGAAACTTTTAATCATATAAAACCTACTTCCAAATTACATATAGTACTTTTTGTTATTGTGATAATAAGAATAATTAGGGCCTAAACAAAAAATATACACAATATTCAAGGCAAAATAATTATATATGCATTTAAATATAAAAACAAAATGAGGTAAATCTTCTTGTAACTACTCTTCATTTTTAAAACACAAAAAAATCTAATTGAAAATATTCAATTAACATAGTTTATTAAAAACTACAATCATATCTTCATAACATGAGGTCTTTTATTCTTCAACATCTTCTTCAACCACTGCCTTCTAGAAAGATCACAAGATTGTCAACAACTCTACAACAAACCTATAAAAGAAAACAAATTATGTTAATAAAAAGAAAACTTCAAATGGATATGTTAATAGCACATTTACCTCTACATTCAAATACTACATATCAATAGAGAAATCAATTTAAAGAAAACAAATATCAGTTTTTACTAGTATAAGATAGAAACAAAAAGTTGGAAAAAAACATTCATATTACATTGTTTTTGGAGTAATAAAAAGCAAGAGATAATTGCATTAAAAATTGATGTCTATAAACTTTATCCTACACATAAAATGAAATCAAATATGAAATTCAATTTCAAAATTAAAAATCAAATGTAATTTTTACAAAAATGAAATATATAATAAGGTTCGCATGATTACTTACACATAGAAATGAAAATTGAACCATTAAATTTTGAAAAATATACATGCTTGAGCTGTTTTTTTCATAGAAATAGTAAAAGTGTATATACACACACACACACACACACACACACATATATATATATATATATATATATATATATATATATATATATATATATATATGGGATTCACTATGTTTCTCCTTACTATTTTTAATTTTAACATTTTACCAAAATTAAAGGAGTAGAAAAATTGGCCTATAACTTCATGTATTCAATATTTCCCCTCCTTGTGGTAGTAGCCTCAAAGAGGCTTTCCAAGTCTAGTTCTAACTTGTCTTTAGTGTACGACAATTTGATTAGTCTCATGGCTATCATATGTACATGTATTTGTGTCTTGTAAAAAAATTTTCAATGACTTTGACATGATGTTTCAATATTGATATTTCACTAAGTTATCCTATTATTTAAAGGACCCCAAAATTAAAATTTTTTAATTAAAATTGAGAAATCAAGACAATTGAAATGTAAATCCTTTTATATAACACTTTGATAGTTTCACAATTTAAAATATTTGAGGGATTTAACAAAGGTTATGTTATTAAATTTTTGAGCATGGTAAAAGAATAGAAATGATTAATTTCATATATTTGTTCTTTTTTAATGCAAACAAGACCAATATATGTGGCCAGTTTGGCATTTCACTATAGATCAAATCTAACTATTCAATTACCCAACCTAACAATAGATCAACCCAACATTATAGATACAATACTCTCTTAGTCAACAGTTTGTTAAAATTCCTCTTTCCCCATCTGTTTTGCCAACAAGGAGGGGAAAAACGGAACCAATGATTACGAGAACTACTCATGCGACTACTAATGAGTTTCCTTTACACAAAAATTTTTCGCTATCTATGTGGATGATTGACAAGCCTGGAAAGTTCTACATGACACCGTGAAAGAAGAGATTTACATAACCAAGAATATGGATGGATCTTCCTCTTTTATGCAAAGATTGAACAATTTTAAAATATATAAATCGTAGATTAAGTCTTCCAATGGCCAAGTCCTCCTATTAGTAGCCTATTTTTATGGCCCATTAATTCCAAGTCAGGGAGGGGAATAAGCGGTAAGATCCACTCTCTAATAACGGTTGTATAGGGTGATGACTCCCTATATATATGGTGACTTATTTGATGGGTCCCTAGTTATCACATTCGAGAAATTCATCCAGCACCATTAGGAGAAAGCGTGTCCAGGTGTCAAAAGATCCCTCAAACTATCTGTTTGAATTTAACAATCATGGTCGGAGGTATGATCAATTAGCTTCCACATTCAATATAATTTGTCTGTTCTTATTTAGATAATCTAAATATAACATTTGGTATCAAAGCCAATGGCTCTATATTCTCTGGCTGTTTTGAGGGATTTTCTTCCAATTCGGTTATTCCATATTACATGCTATTGTTTAGGATTTATTTATCCGACTTTGCATGTGTTTTATTAGGAGATAAAGATAAGGATTAATATGTTTGAATTAAGGTTTTTCAAACATATTAATGTTTTGGGGTAATCTCAAAAAATACATTTTTTTTTCTCGATTTATTTCATTATCTCTATAATTTTAATTTATGGAGATAAAGATAAGGATTAATATGTTTGAATTAAGGTTTTTCAAACATATTAATGTTTAGGGATAATCTCATAATATAGGGTTTTACTAAATTTTTGGAGATATTATTTCATTATCTCAATAATTTTAATTTATGGATTAATATTTGAATCAAGTTAATCAAACACTTCCCATATTTTGATTCCTATAGACATGTAATAATAATTAAAAAAAAAAAAAAGCCAAAGGGCCTGCTGCATGCAAGCCTCAAGTGCTCAAGTGCCTTCATGCAGCAGGCCCAAATGCCTACATGCAACAAGCCCAAGGACATGAATACAGCAGGCCTAGGGTTTGTCACGTGACAATCTCAAGGGCCTTCCTTCAACAGTCCTGGCCAAAGGCCCATGGGCCTAAAGAAAGATTTTTTTTTTTTTTAAATTTTTATCTTGTTAGGTGATTTGCATAATTTTATTAATTAAGATTAGCCACAACACCTTGATTAATAAAATTGTGCAATTTAGAAAAGATCACTGTGTAACAAATTGTAATTAATTCTATATTATATATATATATATATATATATATATTTATTTATTAATTATGATAAAATATTGGTTTATAATTCTTGATTTACCCATCGGAAATTGAGAATAGGAACATATCCTAATAGTTTTATCATAAGGAATAATAAGGATTGAATCTAATTGAGTAGAACTTTAACCTGTAGGCAAGTCTATGTCTCTAGGTAATTCTCTATTTAAGTTAAAGATAGATCTAATAGAGTGGAACTTTAGCCCACAGACAAATACTACGTTCATAGATTAATCTATAGTGTGTTTTACATTGGTAAGACATACATCAAGGCTATGACCTCAAAACAATTATTGATAAAACCTTATTTCTTTAATTTCAGTTACTCAAACCCTGACTTATTTTGAAATCAGACTTGAAATTCCCGAACTTAAGGGAGATAACTATAAGGTCTGGAGAGAGAGTCTTGCTCCAATTAGGTTGCATGGATATAGACTATGCAATTAGGAAAGATGAGCCCCCGCCCATCTTGGCTACCAGCACTAAAGCTACTATTGAGTTGTATGAAAACTAGGAGAGGTCTAATTGCCTCTCCGTTATGTTCATTAAAACTCACATTTCTACTGGTATACGTGGTTCTATTGAGAAGCATGATAAGGTTCAGGACTTGTTAAAGGCAATTGATAATAAATTCGCCAAGTCTATGAAGTCTCTCGTCGGTACCCTTATTATTTTGTTCTCCACCCTTAGGCTCACTGGGGTGAATGGTGTGCGTGATCACATAATGCGCATGATGGACATAGCCACTCAGTTAAAGAACCTAGAAGTAACCATATCGGAGTACTTCCTCGTTCAATATATTCTATGTACTCTTCCTCTTCAATATAGCCCATTCAAGATCTTCTATAAAACACATAAGGAGGATTGGTCAATTAGCGAACTTTTGACCGTGTGTATGCAAGAGGAGGAGCGGCTACATGTGGAACAAGGAGAGAAGGTGTTTTTCACTCTTCCCGATAGTAAAGGGAAGAATAATGCTAAGAACAAGGAAAATGGAAAGACTCAACCCAAGGCAAGCATCAAGAAGGAATCTACGTGTTTCTTTTGTAAAAAAAAATGGACATATGAAAAAGGACTATGCAAAGCACAAAGCCTGGCTTGAAAAGAAAGGTACTTCTTTTTCATTCGTATGTTATGAATCAAATTGCACAAATGTTAATCATAACACTTAGTGGATTGACTTTGGTTTTACAATCCATGTTTCAAATACCTTGCAGGGTATGAGAAACCTTAGGAAGTTGATGGGCAGTGAACGGTATATCCATTTGGGAGGGAGGTCAAGCTCACATGTGGAAGCCATTGGGACTTGCAGTTTATAGTTGTCAAGCGGTTTTGTTTTGCCAAAGTTAAAAGATCTTTTGTGTACCTAGTTTTTCTAGGAATTTGTTTTCAATTTCAGCACTCGTACCCTTAGGGATTTCTTGTAACTTTAAGGATACTGGTTTTACATTATTAATAAAATCAGAGGTTATTGGATATGGTATTTTATGCGATGATCTTTATTATGTATAGTTGCAAAATAATAATGCTTATAATTCATTAAGTCTAACTGCTGGTATTAAACGAAGTGTTATGAATGAAGAATCCTCCTTATTAAGGCACCGGAGGTTGAGACACATCTCCATTCAAATTATTAAAAGTTTAGTAAATGAAGGGGTACTAAGTTCCCTAGACTTTACCGACTTTGAGACATGTTTGGATTGCATTAAAGGAAAGCAAACCAACAAGTCTAAAAAAGGTGCAATAAGGAGTAAACATTTATTAAAATCATACATATGGACATTTGTTGTCCTGACATGGTTGAGAGTGATCCGAAATACTTCATCACCTTCATTGATGACTACTCACGTTATATGTATCTCTACATGCTTCGTTCTAAGGATGAAGCACTGGAAGCCAGTATTCAAGGCTGAAGAACAATGCGGGAAGCAAGTAAAGATAGTGAGGTTAGATAGAGGTGGAGAGTATTATGGTAGGTACACTGAGAATGGACAACCACCAGGTCCATTTTCTAGGTTTCTTCAAGAGCATGGGATTGTTACCCAATATACTATGTTTGATTCTTCAGACCAAAATGGTGTGGCAGAAAGAAGAAACCGAACTTTATCTGACATGGTAAGGAGTATGAGGAGTAACAATTATCTTCCTCATTTCTTATGGACGGAAGCACTAAAGATGGAAGTGTATATATTAAATTGGGTTCCGAACAAGGTCTTCCAAAAGGCACCATTTGAATTATTTAAAGGTTAGAAACCCAGTTTGTGACAGATACACGTATGGGGATGCCCGTCTGAAGTGGGGATTTATAATCCACAAGAAAAGAAACTTGACAAAAGGACTATAAGTGGGTATTTCATTGGATATTCCGAGAAGTCCAAAGGTTATAGATTCTATTGTTTCTTCTCACACCACTAGAATTTTGGAATCAAGAAATGCGAAGCCGAGAATGACGAAGGCTGCTGGGAGTGGTAAATCATGACACCTTGTCTCGAAGAGATCAATTATTAATGCCGCACCTTGGTCCAAGTCATAGATTAATCACGTACGTACTCCATGAGGGGAACGTGATAAGACAACCAACCATCGAGGTTCCACATACTTCTAACCTATAGATCACGTTGTCGAGGAACCACAAAATTTTGAACAACCAATTGAGCAAACGGTTGAGCAACAAGTTCCACATGAAGAAACAACATTAAGGAGATCTACTAGGGTTAGAAATTCAACTATTCCTAGTGATTATGTCGTGTACTTACAAGAATCGGATTACAACATAGGATCGAACATGATCCAGAAACGTTTTCACAAGCCATAAGTTCTAAAGAATCTAAATTATGGTATGAAGCCATGAAAGATGAGATGAATTCTATGGCCTTTAACAAAGTTTGGGATCTCGTCGAGTTGCCTTACGGTGTAAAAGCCATTGGATGTAAGTAGGTCTTTAAGACTAAAAAAGACTCACAAGGCAACATTAAAAGACATAAGGCAAGACTCATGGCCAAAGGATTCACCCAAAGGAAAGGAATCGAGTACATGGAGACCTTTTCTCCGGTATCCAAGAAAGATTATCTTCAAGTAATCATGGCTTTAGTAGCTCATTTTGACTTGGCACTGCATCAGATGGATGTGAAAACTGACTTTCTTAATGGTGGACTGGAGGAAGAGGTTTACATGAAATAACTTGAAGGATTCTCCTCTAGTTCCAATGTACACTTAGTTTGCAAGCTTAATAAATCCATAAACGTTTTGAAACAAGCATCCCGACAGTGGTATCTAAAGTTTCATGAGGTCATCTCTTATTTTGGTTTTGAAAAGAATGCCATGGATAATTGTATATACTACATGCGAGTGGAAAGATAGGTTATCTGCTTTTTATATGTGGAATGATATTTTGCTAGCAACCAATGATGTGAAAACATTATGGTTTCCAGGTGAAACAATTCCTCTCAAAGAACTTTGATATGAAGGATATGGGTGAGGTAATCTTATGCCATTGGCATAAAGATTCATAGGAAAGATCTCGAGGTATTTCTGGGGCTTCTGTCTCAAGAGACCTATAGCATCAACAAAGTCTTAGAGAGATACCATATGAAAATTATGTTCACTGTCTCACTCCTATAGCGGCGGTGATAGGTTTAGTTTAGACCAAAGGTTCGGAGGAACAATTCAAGGGAAAAGGATGAGAGACACTCCATGAGCAAGCCAGTCGTTGAAAGTCTCATGTATGCAATGTGTGTGTACTGTAATTTTACCATTGCCTTATGGTTGCTGAGACAGCAGAGACAAAAGCACCCAGTACGATCACCGGAAAGTCGCAAATAAGGTAAATGCGCCTACCTTCAGTGGTACAGCACTCATGTTGACGCATAAATGGATTGCCGTTACTGAGGTGACCGGCGCCCCGACATCGATTGCTGGGTCGCTGGACTTCTAGAAAGTCCACATCAGGTTATATTTTTATGCTAGCAAGTGGAGCTGTGTCTTGGAAGAGCATGAAGCAGACCTTGACAACCACTTCCATTATGGAGGCCGAGTTCGTTTCCTATTTTGAGGCCACGTCACATGGTTTTTGGCTCAAGAGTTTCATTATTGGCCTGAGAATCGTTGATTCCATCCAAAGGCCACTGAGATTATATTGTGACAACTGAGTTGCTGTCTTTCTAGCTAAGAACAACAAAAGTGGGAGTCGAAGTAAACACATCTACATAAAGTACTTAGCCATCAAGGAACATATTAAAGAACATAAAGTTATTATTGAGCACATAAGCACTGAGTTAATGGTTGCAGATCCTCTGACTAAAGGCATGGCAATAAAAAATTTCAAGGATCATGTAACTAATATGGGACTTGGGTCCATTTTGTAATCTCATTTTCATATGTACATATTCAGTTTTCTTATGAAACTCTTATTCAGATGATGTTTCTCATAAAGTTGTGCACATTCAGTTTATTGTGATTAGAGAAATATCATTAAGTTATGATCCAGAATAAACATAAGGTTTATTCATAAAGATTAAAAGTCTTTGTTTAAAGGGACAAATATATTATAATACATGGCAGATAATACTCGTTATTAGAGGACTTGTCACCATGATTCATGTATTTGTTTACTTATTGAATTGGATGTTGAATTTATGGACCGCTGAGAATGTTATTTGTCTTCCAACGGCTAGGAGGATTAAGTCCTCCTATTAGTGGCCTATTTTTGTGGCCCATTAATTCCACGTCAAGGAGTGGAATAAGTGGTAAGATCTGTTCTCTAATAACGGTTGTATAGGGTGATGGCTCCTTATATATATGGTAACTTATCTGATGGGTCCCTAGTTATCACATTCGAGAAATTCATCCAGCACCATCAGGAGAAAGAGTGTCCAGGTGCCAGAAGATCCCTTAGGTTCTCTGTTTGAATTTAACGATCATGGCTAGAGGTATGATCAATTAGCTTCCGCATTCAATATAATTTGTCTGTTCTGATTTAGATATTCTAAATATAACATAAACTTCTAACTATTTTTAAGAATATCTAATTTTCTTTGGTTGTCGAAGAATTTAAAGGAGAAATGAGAGAGTGAAAATAAGAGGCTAAGTGAAAGAAAAGAAAAGATGGAGAAAATAAAAATTAGATTTGAAGGCAATAAATTATTTTTATATTCTAATTTAAACTCATTTCGTTTATTTTTCCTCTTCTATAAAAATTAAATAATTTGAAAGAAAGTCAAGTCCATAACTAACTCTATTTGATTTTCCTTCATATTTTTCTGTAACCAATTGAAATATGAACATTGGTTTGCGTAGCATTCTTTTCCTTATTTAATACTTTCCAAGAATTGAACATAGTCTAAAGTCTTCGAAACAATCATTAGCTACAAAATCTTATTGAGATAAATGAGATAAATAAAACAAATACTACTCCTCTAACAAAATATTTTTTTTGTAAAGAAAAAATATTATTATTGATTCAAACTTGCAATATATCGATAGATCCAAGATACAAATAGTTAAAAATCATACATGATGAAACAATATCTAGATTAATAGCATAATAAATTGGCATACAGTCTACAAATATGATAATATAGTGACTATAATATTCATGATTTCCGCTTCAACATACTGAAGAACCATAATTTGATATCTTTAATCGATCGACCGTCATTTATTTGAATCGCTTCTCACACGCATAAAACGCCACAACAAGACGACGATCGAACACTACTGTGAATGTGTTCGACGACAAATCAAACGTCAATAAAACGACGACAACACAAAAAAGTAAGATAAAACCTAAATCTTTGTGAAAATAACCACTTTATTAAGCAATAAAATGAAAGAAAAAAGATGCAGAGGGTTATTTCAGGCTAAGAATGGCAAAAAAAATCACCTCTCCTTGCTTGAGGAAAATAGGCTACAAGAGAATAAGATGAGAAAAAAAAAAGGAGGTCGATTGGGGTTATATCTTTAGGGTTATTTGTTAAAAGGGTACTCCTAACAAAATATTAAAATAAATAAAAAAGAACCTAATCATACAAAAAGAAACCACATGACAATCTAGGTAACTATTTCTTGAAACAAGCATTCACCAAACAACAATTAGGCAAGGGATATACTAAGTAGAAAGCAATAAATGTTAGAATGGTCCATATATTTAAAGTTTTAAATTTAAAATTTGAATCTCCCACATTTTCAAAACACATCTTCCTCAACCCTTGCACCTCTTCAGGAGACCAGTGATGGCCTGAGTCTCCATAAAGAAGAGGCATTGCACATTTTTAGGTCCCTAAGCCTACTCAAATATACATAGAAAATTCAACATCAAGTTCAATTTTTGAGAAGGGTTTAGAAAAACCAAAAGTGATTTCATTTTGGTGCTTTAGTTTCAACATTTTCAATTTTCCAGTATTCCAGTTTCTTTGTTTCTCAACAATGGCTAGAGGTGTGTATATTCTGGCATTTTTCTTCTGCATATGATCTAATTATGTTGTTGGTATCTTCATATGATCAAATTGCTTGATTAATGTTTTTCATTTGGTATCAAAGCATTGTATGACCTTTGCCTTATTTAAAAATTTTCCTTTTGGTTTAGGAAAATTTTTGTCTGCAAACCGTATTTAATGAAAGTCTTAGATGAAACTTCATATATGAAACCATTATCATTTAGATTTCTTATTTTTCAGTTTTTAAACGTGTATGAAGTTTGGTGTTTAAACAGTGCCACCTGAAATTCAGTTTTGGGTATCTTCAAAATTAGAATAAGGAACATATTTATTCAAGATGGTTTTTAAATTTTATTATGTAAATAAAAGGGTAAGAAATCTTTAGAAAACATGTTTATGGGAAAACCTTTCCTTTCCCTTTTAAACACGGCTCCTGGACCAACAAATAAAAAATAAAAAAAATGGTTTTTTTTGGGTAGAAAACTATTTTTAGAGGTTGAAGATGACTTGAATATGGGTTGATTTTTGAGCCCTAAGCTATGTATTTCCTGCAGGCCTCAAGGCTTTAATGTGGACTGGGCTGGTCTTGACCTTATTTAGATTAAACAAAAAAAAGGGTGACATAATGGATTCCGTGGGTTTTGAACCCGTGACCATCATATATAATTAAAGGCAGTTGACAACTAGGCTTAATGGTTGGTTGATAAATTTATATATATTCAGAGATTTTTGTCCAGTTTCCCTTGATCTGCATTCAACACCTTGCTGTGTTTAATTGCATGGATAGAAAATCCCCTATTTGGACAGCTAGTGGCATGTTTGGTTACAAGAATAGTCTGAATCCCTACCTGTTTTGAGGGACATCCAAAAATTGTTTAGGATAGCCTATGTGGCTTTAGGATACCTTGGTATGTTTGGCTGTAGGGATAGCCATTGAATTCTAAATTCATAAATTTTGTATCTAAAGGGATTTGAACCTAAAACCTTATAGTCTTAATTTAAGTCTCTACCACTAGGCTAGGTGTGAAGTTGTTATTACTTTTACATTGGTTTTCTGTATAGAGATTGATGGCTATTAGCAAAATTTATGAAACTATGTTGTCGGCTCGAATTAAACACAAGTATTCGGACTTTATCGACACACACTCTACTAATGAACTGCATGTCTGATTGATATTAGATGTCAATTGCAATTGATTTTATGTTTAAACTATAGGAATTAAATTTCATATATACTAAATTTATTGTGATTATTTGTATGTATATAGTTTTACATACAAAATTAATTGAATGATAATCTTATAATTTAATTGCTTAAAGTTTTTGCAATAATGTTCAGTGATCGATATAATTTTTAATTAATTAGAGAATAGCCACAACATCCTTAATTAGTTAAAATTATATATTAAGTTTTAAGATCACATTTGATTACATTAATTGTAATTAATCATATGGAATGTGATAAATCTCATCCCACAAGAATTTTTATTATATTTTGTATGGTTAGCTAGGATTTATGATATCAAATTATATTTTCTAATTTTCCCACTAGGATTAGGAAAAGGAACATAATTTGATAGTTTGATCATAAGATTCTTTAAGTCTAAATGAATAAGACTTTAGCCCACAAACAAGTTTTATGTCACTATATTTATGATTTAAAAGCATGATTTACATTGGTAAAACACAATATTGTATTTTTGCCTCAATCCTTGATTAATAAGCATGTATATTTAAAATATTGCAATTATTTAACCTGTGAACGTTTCTGATTTTAAGTATGATATTCCCGAACTAAGGGATGATAACTGTAAGGTATGGAATGAGAGAATTCTTCTGCATTTGGGATGGATGGATATTGATTGCACTATAAGGAAAGACAAACTCGATCCTATTATCGAAAAACCAGCGATCGCGGTGTCGCCTGGCTCTTATGATAAGTGGGAGGTCCTAATCGCTCCATGATGTCTATAAAGACCAAGATATTCATCTGTATTCGGTTCCGCTATGCAAATTGACAAAGTCAAATCACTTCCAAAGCCATTGGATGAAAGCGCTTGTAACTTCGACAAAGTTTCGCTAGTAACTTAATTATGCAATTTTCATCCACCAAGTTCATAGGGATAAGAGGAGTGTGTGATCATATCATGCGCATGAGGGATATAATGGTTCAACTTAAGTCATTAGAAGCTACCATGTCATACACTTTTTTTGTTCATTATATATTGAACACTCTGCCCCAACAATACAGTCCCTTCAAATTCTCTTACAACACACATAAGGATAAATGATCAATTAACGAATCACGACTATGGTAAAAAGAGTGAGGGGAAGGTTAATAATGGAAGAGGGCTTAAAGGTTAACTTGACCACTTTGGAAAGAAAAGAAAGGATCAAGCTTAAAAGAAATTGAAAGATTCATGTTCAACTGTGCATAAAGAAGGAGTCAGCGTTTTTTCAGAAGAAGCTAAGTGGACACGTGGAAGCAAAGGATCGCTTCAAAAATTTAAGATCTCGTCGATAAGAAAGGTACTCACTCTTTCTTTTGTCTCTATGAATCTAATATGGTTAATGTTAATCATAAATAATATGGTGGATTGATGATGGTCCTACAATCCATGTTTCAAAGACCTTATAGGGTATGCAAACCCTAAGGAAGGGCAGCGAATACATCTATTCAAAGTAACAAGATGAGTTCATTACGTGAAGCTATTGGGTATTTTGCAAATTCTCTTGTTTTAAGCAACGATTTCATTTTAGAATTGGAAAAGACATTTTATGTTCCAAGTTTCTCTAAGAGTTTAATTTCAATTTCAAGACTTGTAATTTTAGATTTTCCTTAACTTTACAGATCTAAGTTTTAGCTTATCTAATAAATCCAAAAGTTATTACTATATGCATTGTCTCGATGGTCTTTTCCATATTCAATTATACAATATGTTACTTATAATTCTATGCAACCGCTAGATTAAAAGATCTCGTTATGAATGAGGAGGAATCCTCTATGTTATGGCATCGAAGATTGGGACACATCTCCATTTGAAAGAATGAAGAAATCAAGCACGATGCAGGGCATTTAGTACTTTGATTTTGTCGATTTTGAGACTCAGGTGAATTGCATTAAGGGCAAGCAAAACCAACAAGTCTAAAAGGGGTGCAAGAGGAGCACAAACCTATTGGGAGATTATACATATTGACATTTGTCAGTTCCGATATGATGCAAATGGCCAAATACTTTATCACCTTTCATGATGATTATTCACGATACGTATCTCGCTACTGCCTGGGAAGATGAAGGTTTAGGCGCCTTTTAAAGTTTCTAAGGTCAAGGAGAATCAATGTGGAAAACATATTAAGATCAAAGGACGACAGAAAGGAGAATGGCTTACAGAATACACGTAGAATGGACAAGCTCTCGCATTTTGCGGTTTCTTCAAGAAATGGGATTGGCTTGTTTCCAATACACTATGCCTCGATTCTTGATCATAATGGTGTGGCGTAAAGAAAAACCGAACTTTAAACGGACATGGTAAAGAGGCGAGGAGTAATACAAAACTACCTCAATACTTATGGTCTGACGCTCTAAAGACAATAGTGTATATATTGAATCGAGTTCCAACCAAAGTTATCCCTAAGACACCTTTTGAGTTATTCAAAGGTTGGAAACCGAGTTTGCGACATATACGCTTTTGGGGATGCCCGTCTAAAGTGAGAATTTATAACCCACAAGAAAAGAAGCTATACCCAAGGACCATTAGTGGGTATTTTATTGGATATGCTGAAAGGTCCAAGGGATATAGATTTTATTGTCCATCTCACAGCACTAGGATTGTGGAATCAAGAAATGCGAAATTTCTTAAGAATGACTTTATTAGTGGGAGTTATCAGTTTCAAGACATTGTTTATGAGAAGTATCATTGTGAAGGTCAACCCTCTGGTTCAAGTGATAGATTGATTGTCATTCACACCCCTCAAGTACAACCGAAAGTGACAACCATTTCCCTGGTTCCACATATTGTCATATTAATCCTATAGACTGTTGCCAATGAAGAAGTTTCCAAAATTGTTGAACAACCAGTTGAGCAACGATTGATCAACCGGCAGAATGATGAAGCAACATTAAGAAGATCTACAAGAGTTAGGAAATCAGCAATTCCTAATAATTATACAGTGTATTTACAAGAATTGGACTATAACATTGGAGTCGAAAATGATCCAGAAACGTTTTCATAAGCCATGAGTTCTAAGGAATCTAACTCATGGTACAGTACCATGAAAGAAATTAATTTTATGACATCTAACCGATTTTGGGATCACGTTGAGTTGCCTAATGGTGTAAAAGCCGTTGAATGTTAATGGGTCTTTAAACAAAAAAGGACTCACTGGGCAACATTGAGAGACATAAGGCAAGACTCGTGGCCAGCGACCACTCAAAGTGAAGAATCGACTACACGAGACCTTTTCCGTATCTAAGAAAGATCTCTTCAGATAATCATGGGTATTGGTTGCCCATTTTGACTTTGATTTACATCAAATGGATGTGAAAATGACATCTCTAATGGTAATCTAGAGGAAGAGGTTTACACTTAAACAACCCGAAGGATTCTCCTCTAAGTAAAGGTGAGCATTTAGTTTGTAAGCTTAAGAAATCCATATATGGATTAAAATAAGCGTCCGTCATCAGACGAAATTCCATGAAGTCATTGGCATCATTCGGTTTTGAAGAAAATATCATGGATCAATGGTATATATCAGAAGGTCAAGGAGTAAGATTTGTTTTCTGTGTTATATGTGCACGTATATTCTCGCTGCAAACTAACGATAAAGAGTTTGTTATATGAGGTGAAACAATTTCTCTCAAAGAACTTTGATATGATGGATATAGTGAAGCATCTCCAGGTCATCGACATTAAGATCTATAGAGAAGATCTCGAGGCATTTTCAAGTTTTCCTGTCTCAAAAGACCTATATTAATGAAGTTTTAATGAGATTTAACATGAAAAATTGTTCACTTAGTGTAGCACCACCGATTTTGGCGTGATGCATTCGATTTGAATCGCCTCAAAATGATTTCGAACGGGAACACATAAAGAACATTCCATATGCTTCAGCTGTTGGAAGGCTGATGTATGCTCAAGTCTGTACCAGACTTGACAGTGCATTTGCGGTTGGAGTATTAGGAAGATTTCAGAGTAATCCAAGTCTCGACCATTGGAGAGCTGCAAAGAAGGTGATGAGATACCTTCAAGGAACAAAGTATAGACGAACATATAGTTTTAAGGTGATTGGCTACTCCGATTCAGACTTTGATGGTTGTGTTGATTCTCGTAAATCAACATCTGGTTATATTTTCAAGCTAACCGATGGAGTTGTATCTTGGAGAAGTGCGGTTAGACTGACTACCACTTCCACTCATGGGTGCTCAAGTTCAGATTCGCTTTAAGGCTAGCTCGCATGGTGTGTATGGTTAAAGGGGCTTAGAATCAGGATTCTATATCTAGCCATTGAAGTCAGACAGATAACCTGTCATGGTGATTTATGACTAAGACCAACAAGAGTGGAAGTTGAAATAAGCATATCGACATTAAATACTTAGCCATAAGAGAACGTGTTAACAAAGAGAAAGTGGTCATTGAACACATTAGCACTGAGTCGATGATTGTCAATCCTTTAACTAAAGGCATGTCACCTAAGTATTTTAAGGATCATGTAGTACAAATGGGACTTGGTGTCATGATGTAATTTATTGTACGTACATTCATTATTTTAATGAAACTCTTATTCAGTCTAATATTTCTTATATGGATTTGTACATTTCAGATTATTATTATTATTTTGAGAAATATCATTAAGTTTGGACCTTGAATAAACATATGGTTTATTCATTAAGTTTAAGGGTTTGTGTTGAGGAACTTGATATATTGTAATACATGGAAGATACTACTTAATATAAGAGGATCTATCGCCATGATTTATATTTTTAGTTTCCCCTTGTGATGGGTGTTGAACTATATGCACAAAGTGGAAGAATGTTATAATGGTTCATATATTTAAAGTTTTAAATTTAAAATTTGAATCTCCCACATTTTCAAAACACCTCTTCCTCAACCCTTAGAGCATTTCTCCCAAGAAGTAGCAAAAAACATCTAAATCTATTTTTCGTCTAAAAGTTACTTCAAATTTAAATAAAGCATCTCTGAAGAAATGAAGATCTAAAGCTTCATCTATCCTAAATCTATTCCAATTTTACCCTTTCTTCCTTAATAATTACATCATAAAAATTTTTCATTCATATTTATATCACTCCATACACTATAAATTGATTTAAAGATAAATAAATATTTAATTAAAATTTAAAATAAAAATAAAGATTCAATTAAAATAAAAATGGCAATAAATATTTAATTAAATCAATAAAAATAAATATAAATATTTTGAATTAATAATTTAATAGTCGAACTTTTCGGGGTTACAAATATTAATTTAATTTGTGTTCTTTGGATCAAACGACGCCGCTTTGTTTTTTCGATTCAAAACGACGGCCGTTCGCTCAAGATTTTAAAATTTCGCCTATAACAAAACGACGCCGTTGGGACTGGGCCATCAAGTAAGACGATGTCAAGCTATATTTATTTAAAATAAATAAAAATGAAACTACACGTCATGATTCATCCGCAGACAAAACGACGCCGCTTTGGTTGGTCTCCTCCTTCCCCAAAATCAAAGTCTCGGTTTGGTCGTCCCATTTCGGGAGGCAAAATAATTCTCACCGCGCTATAGCGCGTGGATCTGAGAGCCTCACATGATTTCCGTAGCCATCTACGGCGACCGGTGACCCCAGATTTCGATTCAACAAGCGCTGTGTCGACGCCGATCTGCGGATCGGCGACGGCTGATCACCACCATGGGGCCACCTGCGGGCACGCCGCGACCCGCGACGACGACGACTACCGAGGTCAAGCCTCCTCTTCTCTCGCGCTTCAATCGCTGAGATTTCCTCGTATTACCTTAAATTCGATAGAAAAAATCGCTTTCCGATTTTGGGTTTCATTTATTGAAACATCGCTTGTCGTTGTCGATTTCAAAATAGTTCACGTACACAATGTCGCGGGAATCTCTCGCTCCGTTTTTGATTTTCCGCTTTTGTTCAGGTTTTACATTGCCTCCAACGGATATAAGTAAAACGAGGGTATCGACGTGTTTTTCTGATAGTTTGTCGATGAATGTTGATCACCTAAATTTGCTCACATTTACCATCACCGCTCATCGCCCATAATATTGCTATCCGCTTTGCTCCAATCGTACCGAGTCGGGTTTTTTCACCAAAAGCATATATTTTTAGCTTTTGCTATATGTTTTGCTCCACTGCTGGAGTTGCTCTTACACCTCTTTAGGAGAGCAATGATAGCGTGAGGATCCATAAAGAAAATGCATTGCTCACTCAGTCCCAAACCTACTCAAATATGGGCAGAGGAAATTCACCATCCAGTTTAATTTTGAGAAGGGTTTAGAAGAACCAAAAGTGATTTCATTTTGGAGCTTTAGTTTTCCAGTATTCTAGTTTTTCTGTTTCTCAACAATGGCTGGAGGTATGTATATTATGACATTTTGCTTCTGCATATGATCTGATTTTGTTGTTGATATCTTCATATAGATTAGATTTGGTTGATTAACTCTTTTTCAATAAATACTAGCATTCATCAAAATTTGTGGTTCAAGCATATATAATGTCACAAGGCTAGAGAAAAGTTTTATCGCGATATTTTCTTGTGAAGGCATAATTCGTCTTTTCTCACTTACAACCAACATTACGCAAATTACATCTAGATTATCCATCATCTCAATAAAAATTTCACTGTCAACAAATAAAGACATAAATAAAAAGTAAGAAGCAAAATAACCAAGAAAAACAATGCCTTAAATTGATTTCTTTAACCTCTACTAAAATGATGAGGAAAATAAACAAAACAAATTAATGTACCAAAAAATAAAAGAAAATAGAAATAAAACAACATAATCCACCATCACGACCAATATCCACAAAAACTCATAATTTCCACCATAAACAAAAATTAACCAAATCGCAAAACTTCTCCCAGAGTTCACTGTTTCAGCGGTGGGTACTTAATTTAATGGTTACATCAACCATACCTTCTCTAATATACAAATTTAAAGAAGTTAAACTAGATCTAGCAAAACAAAAGCCAAAAAACAACAAAATTGACAAATCTTAAATTTCAAGAACATATATGATACCTATGAAGCCTAAGGAAGAACATCCCAAACCAAATATGGCATCTTCGTCGACTGCCGATCCATGTGTGTGAGGAAACTCTGGTCACACTCCACCTCTCATGAGCAAGACAAATTTCATGAAAGAATCTAGTTTTTCTCTAGAAACAAACACAAAAAAAAGAGTTTTTCTCCAATGGCAGGAGATAGGACTGATAATGTTGTTATAGATGCAGAATCAGGTGTGGGTATTGAGAGAGGGGGAAGAAAAGAAAGTTAAGTTTGGTGGGATCCTGAAATAAGAGAGAGAAATATACTCTTGGGGTTTTGAAATGAGTGGTTCTATATACACCCCTTTACTATCTCTACACACCCCATTACTAAGTACACCCCAAATTAAACTCTTACACTTATCCATTACATAACATTCCCATCCTACTCCTTCTTTACACCCCCCACTTGTTCCCCCAAACCCATCCTCCCCTTTGTTACCCAAAACAGAACCCCCAAATCCGGAGATTCAACCAAGGGAAAAAATATCAAGTAAGTTTGCTTTGATTTGTTGCATTTATTCTTGCATTTTATGGGTTTATAGCTGATTTTTTTTCAAATTTCGTCTCTGCTTTGTTTCCGATTCTATGTTTCGGATTCGCAATCCAATTGGTTTCATTTCCTGATTTCATTGAATCCTAAGCATATCTTATTCTCTCAGATTACGATGTCCGGATTATTTGATTTTAACCGGATTTCACATGTCCGGATATATTGATTTCAATCGACTTCATGATAAACCGAAAATTATGTTGTCCTGATTTGATACCAAACATCGATGTTGGTCTGATTTCATAGATGTCCTGATGAATTGATTATTTCCGATTTCAAGGATGTCCCAGAAAATATTATTTATCCTGATTCATATGTCCAAATTTTCCGGGTTCCAAATGTTTCTAAAAAGTACAAGCCATTACACTTTATTGTAAAATCGATTAAGTAAATAAAATTCAAAATTACAACTAGCTTCTTCAAGCATTATGGTAATTCAATAATTCCAAGAAGACTCTAGACTTTGTTGACATTTGACTTCTACATTATCCTAAAGAGAGAAGAAATCCGTGATTTCATGAAATCCTAAAAGTGGATATTATTTGTGAATCCTTAATGCTTAAATTACTTATTTAATGATTATATTTAATTTATCAATTTTATGACTATGAATATGATTATTTATGATTAATTATGATTTCAATAAAAATTTTATGATTATATAATTTAAGATTAAGTGAATATGATTATTTAGTAACAATGATTAAGTGAGTATGATTATATTAATTTAATTTATCAATCTTTATTTTCTTTGAAATATATATACCACGCATCGAGGAGGAGGTATATCTAGTGCACCCGTCAGATGACCTACGAGACTGAGCGTAGACGACGAGTGCACTGGAGAGATGTTGGTTTTGTACTCGCGATCCCATCGGAAAGATCCCCGCATGATGTGTGGATGAGACCGAGGAGGTCTGAGGGTGTTCCCGGAGGACCTATTGATGGATCTATATCATGAGTTTTCACAAACCCATACTGGCAGTCAAGATATGGTTGGGAGAGGTAAACAATCATTGTCCAAAGTTGTATATATATATATATATATATATTTTTTTATGTTAATTTTAGTTACGTAACTTGAATTGTAATTTATTTGCCATTTATATTGTAGGATCGAGCACCATTGAAATTGGTAAATCATGGTGCAAAGCCGCATTTACGGGAGCCAGATGGAGAGGTCTCGCATTTATGAGACTGCGCATCGACCGGGGTCGGGCAATCATGATCAGTTGGGTACCATCGAAGGCAGTGACCATGTTAGCTCGCTGTGTTGCGCGGGCGCCAGAGACCACGACTTTTCATCTTCCACAGAGATGACCATCACGCTAGACGACGCCGCATCCATTTTACACATACCAGATCGATCGATGATATCATTCTCATAGCCGCCGTGGATCGATGCCAATGCTTTATTGGTGGAGTTGTTAAGCACCACCGACGAGGCATCTCGAGAGATCTAGAGCGTGTCGCTCTCCGCCTACTTTACCGTGGGCTAAGGGATTCATTTTTTCGACTATTACTGAGCGCCTCATCTCTGATGATGAAATCGAGTTTGCTACTCGAGCCTTCTTGCCTGATGTCCGGTTGGTCAGACTCTATTTGTCGATAAGAGTGCAACCAAGGTCGCAGCAGTGTACTCGAGCTTATTCCCGACCTCAAGATGGTTAGCTATGCGTTCTCGTGCAATTGTCTCAGTATATTCAGACATGCAACCGACTCATCATGTAATTGTGTGCTCTGGTAAAAGTACTACTGAGTGCTACCCGACCTTTGGCAAAAATACGATTAATACTATTAATTTTTAGATAATTAATATCAATATATTGATATTAATCATTCATCGGATATGAGGTAGTTTGATTACAAAGACTTTCCGATGCTTTCTCCGGATTGCTGCACACCGAAGTCATTTACTCACGCAGTAATCGCTATTGGAGGCCGCACGTGGGATTCCCGATAGTCAGCCGCCGGAGCGACTAGATAGATTGCAGATTTGGTGTCTCGCTGGGAGCCATACGGATCATCGAAGCCGAGCACCTCTTTTCCCGATATCAGACGGTATTCTCGATGCATAAAGTGCTGACCGGTTGTCGAGCCATATCATCCGAGCGTCTTATGCCGCCATATATTCGCATTCATTCCTCCGCGGCCTTTCACCTCACACACCGATCGTAGTATCTTATTGACTGATGGGAGAGATGGACGATCACGCACTACCACCGTATCAGAGGCCGACGATGCCGCACTCGTGCTCGTGAGAGAGTGTAGTGAGTATATGGCCTAGTAGATCGCAGAGATATCAGACGTATCGCTCAACCTCCACAACCGGATCGCTTTACGACGGGGACAGCGCGATCTCTCATTTACATACGTGATCTACCGTTGATAATTGCAGGTTAAATATGGACTTGCTTGACCTAGTAATATAAATTGTACATAATTTCATACTTAACCTTTTATTATATTACTAATATTAAGTTCAATATATTATTTATGTAGCGAATGCCGAGGGATTGACTTTATTTATAATGGATATCCGGGGAAGAGAGCGTAGTCTTTTGATCATTTTCAGTGTACTAACTCCAGGCGCATAGCATACTTGCCGGGTCGACGAGACTCAGACTCACAAGACTCCATCACCCGCCCAAAGATCTCACAAAGACTCCATCACCCGCTACGCGTCCATTTTTTAGCCCTCCCACTTTGTCTATATCTTCCACCAAAGATCGCTGATCCTCCACCACCGGGTAGTTCCTCCTCCTCCAAGGACAAGGCTGCTCCTCCAAAGACTGTAGCGGATCCTTCTCAAGACTGCAGATTCTGATTCACCAATCTACCACCATATATAAACTGCTCTAAGAGGGAAAAAAGAAGACTTAGTTTTATGTTTATGTATTAATTGTTAGATTCTTTATGTTTAAAATATAATTTGGATTAATTTTATTTGTATTATATGAAGGTTACATTAAATTACATCAATAAAAGTAATTAATTTAAATTAAATTATAAATACAATACTTATCAATTACAATATAAACGATTTAAAGTTGTAGATACATCATGTTTCATCTAAATCAATTGCCTTGTGTCGCTTACATTAGAGTTCGGTCCCAATGACCCAAGCCTCAACTGAGGTACATAAGGGGATCTCCCATCCTCGAAAGCAATAATCGGTATTGGTAATTACGCCAATTGCATGCAATTGGAGGTATTAGTGATGTCGAATCCATGAATACCTAAAATAAAGATCGTCCTTTGTCAAAAAACAAAAATATACATACATTAAACTTAATGACTAACAAAATATAATTTAACAAACCTGTATGAGATGACACAATCCTCACCAAATCTCAAGTGCACCGGGCCTGTGGGGCGGTGCAGTGATACGTATCTATGGTGATATGTTAGGCATTGTCTAATTGATAAATGGACTAACACAATATTGTACCATGAGGCTATCAAATGACCCATGTCAGGTAAAGTCATCCATCTATCATATGGAGCAAAAGAGTCAAAACATGATAATGAATAAACCAACTCAAAGAACACTCCGGGCCGTTGATCCATACAATCGAACATACTCATCATGAAAAGTGAAGCTCATGAACCAAATCTCGCCGAACTGCCCCATTCGCCTTCCCCTCATTCCTAGTAACCCAAAGAATCGGAAATACATATCCACAATGACCATCCGCTTTAACATCCACGATGTTCACTATATGTTTCACGATTTGATGTGGGAAAACATTTAATGTAATTTCAATTTTTTTCCTTTAGTACTCTTCACTTAACATGCAAAGGGTCGGAGAAGTACTATCGTGCGACCAACAATTTCAAATAAAAAGGAGCTCGCTTATAGATAAATTGATTTTCAATGACGGATTCACCTTGCCTTAACCTTCTCAAGTGGAGGAAACATAGATGTCGGCCAAGTAGTGATGTAAGCCAACTCCCTCTCAACTTCCTTTTAATGCTATTTTACCCGCCTTATCATCACAATCGCAAATTGTCTCAAAATACATCAATCCTGAGTAATTGTCAACTCATCGAGACATTGCAGTTCATAGTATCCAACTTTTCTCCAATGAGAACAAATGCACACTATCAAGGGGAATCAAAGGCCTTCTTTCGATAAGCTCAAGAAGCTCGTATAAAGACAAGGCAACCCATATGAGGTTATGTTCACGCAACCACATATTCTTCTCAATTTCAACTGAGTTTGTTCTTTTAAACCCATCAATATCATATCGAGTGAAGCCTCTAGATACTCATATCTGCACTCTTAAATATATTATTGAATGCTGGATGTTCAACAAATGTAAAATACTTTCTTCAAATGAAGCTTTGATTCGTATGTCGCAACTCAATAAGAACATTTATTATATTCAAGAACTCTCGAATCCTGGTGACTTAACCAAGATGTTCAATAACTTTGCATGTGCACTCGGCTCTATAAAAATAAAACATATATTAAAATCAATCTATGTATGGATATGTCAAGAAAAACTATTACAAATTAACGTATCATTCAGACATCGCTTCTTAAATTGCATTACTTTATCCGTCTAAGCCGCGATGTGATTCTTTCCTTATAAGGGAGTCAACTATGACTCATTACATATTTTACTACTCCGGTAAGTATAGTAATCATTGTCAATGTTCTTAAATTCCTCTTGTACTGCCCATCAAGAAAACACAAGGATACCTAAGCCGACATGAATGCCTCCCACTTCTCTTTTCGCTCAAACAACTTACAATAAGAAGTACATTTGATATACGCCATCCGCACGTAAGATTTGTCGTGGTAGGAAATACTAACCGCACGGCTCATTAAGGCCAACCTCTATCAAGAATAATGACATTAGGTAAGCGATCAAGAACATTAAACTTTGTAATTTCTCCATTGTCTAAGTGTAGTCAGTTTACACGCCTACCCAAGTATACAAATGCCATGTAAAAGTCAAATTTGTTGATGTCACACCTACAATCTCCAGAAGTGGAAGGCGATATATGTTGGTTTTATAAGTGCAATCCATAATTAACACTCCGCAAAACGCATTCAACAACTAAATAGAAGCAGATGTGCCCAAACAAGTCTCACACAATCGCTCGACTCATCCTTCCTATGCCATTCAACATATTTACATTCATTCGCTTGTTTCATTAGTCAGTTGCATTTGCGATCTACCAAACAGATTAAGTAGTCGATGCTTATGATTATGCATTGTAGGATTGTCTTCATAGTGTTAACATTATACTACACTATGATTTTTTATGCATAAGAGGGATTCCTCGTTTCACCAAGTTCTTCGTCATATTGAACAATATAGTTTTCTCCCCATCCGATAATCGACCAACATATGAGTGACCCTCCAATTGTTTAGCTGCTTGATGATTATGAAATCCACAAACAACTTTAACACTCCAATCATCATTACTAGTTAACTTCACACCGATTATCTTAAACGACAATCACATTTTTGCTTCGCCTTTTCGATTCAAGGCTTCCATATTTGACTTATTCTTCGCATGCCTATATGTTCCACCACGCCACATGCAAGGTCTAACTCTAGCTTTCTACTATCTCCTTATCCGATATTTTATCACAATAACCGCTCTTTTTCCCTACATTCAAAGCCCATTCAATCAAAGCATCCCTACAAAATATCCGGATAATAACAATTTATTAATTTCAGAGAATAAAATAAATTACCTTAACTTTAAAGTATTAAAATTACCCCATTACTACCAACGCATCACCGCAATCAACCAATTGTCGTAATCCGGCCGTATTATGATTGAAATTCATCTGCAAAAATAAAATGCAGATTAAATACAACAAATAATGTCCAATTAAAAAAACTAGATAAATGCTCTTACCGGATTTGTAAATCCGGGGAACATCATAATTTCCGGATTTTCAAATCCGGTTTCAACTAGAAAATCCGGATTTCCAAATCCCGGTTAGGTTCTATTTAACGGATATTTGTCAAATCTGTTTCTAACAATGCTCTACATAATTTTGCTATCCGGATTTTGTCTATAATCCGGATTTGTTAAATCCGGTAATAGAGCATATTCCCGGATTTCAATATCCGGACATTGTTATAATATCCGGATTTTCGAATCCGGATTAAGTGTATCTCAAAAAACGAACCTGGAATGTTATCCCGGCCCTCCTCCACCGTCAGAGTGCCTCGCCAACGCATTCTTCTATTTTTTAACGCCATTTTCACACAAACGGAAGCCTGCAGAGTGAATATGAGTCGCAGCGATAAAACACAAACGAAGCAAGAGGAAGAAGGGAGTTAAAAAGCAGAGAGAGCAAAGCAAGAAGGTTAAGCAAGCAAACAAATAAAAAATTGCGTTAAGCAGAAATGCGATTTTCCCAGACGTGTTTTTTAATTGTAAACAGAGAAAATAGAGGGGGCAAATGTAACATCTCTTTGAAATAAATGGTAAGGATGAAACTGGAAAAATGAATGTTCTTCATTTCACCACATTAATTTTATCACACAAAAATTTAAATTCTTTTTTTCTATTAAACTCAATTTTCTTTTGAAGCTATCAAACTCAACTTTAGACAATCAATTTATATATTATCTTTATAACTTTTATGCTATTTCCTAATATAATTTATGTAAGTTAACTTAAAAAGTAAAAATGATAAAATTTTGAGACATAATATTACACATATTAATTTATAAAATTATAAATTTTTATTATCTTAATTCAAGCTACTAAATCAATTAGTTATTTTTAATCAACTACAAGTTAATGAAAATAATTTATAAAAATATAAAAATTAACAAAATTAATATTAAAATATTTTATTTTTAATACTTATTATATTCAATAAAATAAGAAAACTGATGTAGAAAATTTTACAACTATTCTATAAACTTAAAAAAAAATACTTTTATTCACTATTATTGATATATAAATATTTAAAAAATTTATTCACTAACATTAATGAAATAATTTTTTTGAAAACATATAAAATAATTTTTATAAAATTTTCTATTAAAATATTTTTTATTAATTGGATAAATATAAAATCAATCTCAATAATGTATAGTTTTATTCATTGATATTAATTAGTGAATTAAAAAATCAACTGCAAATTATCTTATTTTTTATTGATATAGACTAAAAAAAAAGGTTTAATTCATTTGATTAAGAAATTAAATGCATATAAAAACAAATAAAATTGATTTCATTGATAGTAAATTAGAAAGTTAACATTACAGTAAAAACATAGTTGTTATTAATTTTATTTAATTATATTACTTTTATTTAATTACATTGTAGATACATGAACATGCATTGACTTCTATGAATTATAAGTTTTGGAAGAATTCAACAAGTTATATATTCATGTTATCATTATTGGGGGTTAAATAATATGTATATGTCATAATTATTTATTTAAATAGATAATATTAACATATATTACCTTTTAAGTCATGATAATATATGTACACAAAAGCTTTTTTCTTGTAGTGCTTTTCTTATTAAAGGAGTCTACAACTGTTTGAAATTACTTTTCTTATTAAAACAGTTTACAACCATTTTGGAATCTTCCATCTTTAAAGTTTAACTATTTTGGAATCTTTCTCTTTCCCATCTCTAAGCCTAAAAATCATTGTTTTAAAAAAAAAAATCATTGTTTTTTAAATAAGACATTGAAGAAAAAGAACCTCTAACGATAAAAGGTCATCATATCCTATTTCAGAGCAGATGCATAATGAATGCATTTCTAGACCGATAAAATTTCGAATTCGATAGAGGCATTTAACACGATACAAACATAATACAAGCCAAACATGGCTTTCGGCCAAAGATAATTACGTTGATCATATTTATGGTTAATCTGCCTAACACGTTTAATAACGGCTATATTCGCTGAGATGCTTCCAATACAAATTTAACCCGAATTGGTTCCTGCTAATTATTATATTAATTAATTAACCTATTTAATAAATTATTTATGTTAAATAGGGATTATTAATTATAATTTATATTAATTTAAATAATAAAATTAATAAACATGATAAATTTAATATGTTATTTAAGTTAAATATACATGAATGATTAATTATAATTCTTATTATTTTACATAATTAAATTAAATGAGTTATATTCTATTGGACAAATAAAATCTGGACGAAATTTTTGCAAGTAAGAACGTTAACACGTTTATTATTCAGACGGCCAAAGTAATCTTAACATCGACACTATCCAGACATCGACACGACACACCATTAACACGAATTGTCACCCCTAAATGCATCGTGTCACTTAATATCATTGATTGTTTTCAGCCCCCAACCAACTCATTCATGCCTATACTTTTTTAATCAATACAGTCTTTTGAGTTTGAATTATGCCCACAAAAGGACATTGCCACTAATTGACTACTCAACAAGAACACCCATTTACATATATGAAAAATACATATAGTATTTAAAAAAAAAAAAAAAATACATAGATCACATTATTAGCTCTATAAAACCAAACCCATAAAAAATCATTAAGATACATACAAACCAAGAATATAGAAAAAAAAAATCATCAAAAAATAAAAACAACAGGTAACAAAGCCAAAATGGCACTGAATTTGTGATTCAACAAGTGCAAGAAGAAAGGCAACAAAGAAGCAGGCCCTGATGACTCGTCATTGTCATGTTCCTGTTTAGGGTTATTGAAGCTACCGAACGATGCGTCTGGCGCGGAGTCGTTTCATCTCCGGAGTCCGGCGCCACTGAGAGGGCGTCATCCGCCGGGTCTTAAGGCTGGGAGGGAGGCCCTGGCCATGACTAACATCTGTAGCTTGAAGTGCTGCCCATGCTTGCATTGCCAACCGTCGTAGTCGCCGGAGAAGAAATAGGTCATTCCCTCTTTCAGCAGGGGTACCGCCACCGTCACCGACACCGGATCGGTGGCGGAGGGGTCGGTGGTCGACCACTGGTAGGTCTCGTTATCTAGGGCGTTATCGTAATCGCAATGCTTGTAGGTCGCGAAATTGTAGGTTTGGACCACTGAATGGTTATTATCGGTGTTGAAAACTGCATTAACATCCCGATTGAAATCAAAATTTAACAACATTCGAATTGGAAAGCATTTTTAAAAAATCAGTTGGATTAATTCTTCCCGGAAAGGGAAGAAACATCAACAGCCGATAAGAAAATTGCTGAAATGGATTGAGGAAAGAGAGAGGAGGGTTTTGAGGAAAACTTGATGGAGGAAATCGCCGAGGCCAGTTCTTGCCGGCGACCCATTTCTGGTAATTGACATCCGGCTTTTGGAGTTTATCGTACCAACCCAAAGAGTCGCCCACTGTGTAGTTCTTGTAAGCTTCAACATATCCTGAAAAAAAGACGAATACAAGAAGAAGAAGAAGAAGAAGAACAGGGACCGGAGAGGCTGATCTCGACATTCTCTGTTCCACTCTCAATTCTCGATTCTCAATTCTCAATTCTCAATTCCTCTTGGAGTGTGGGCAGAGCAGAGCAGAGACAACACAGCCAGAGATGCCTGGTTTTTGGAATATTGAGATGCTTCTCTGCCAGCTTTCCTAGTACATCTCCCTTGCTTTTCATTGAATTCACCAAACTGCCTCGCTCTCCTTGCTCTTGTGGCCTGTGGCCAGTGGCCACAGATCTGTTGGTTTTGTTCCTCAAAGTCACGCAGCATTGGCTACTACAATAAGGTGATCACGAGTTAATAAGTATTTATAATATCTATAGTTTTAAGTTGATTTAACTCTATCCTCTTTTTTGGAAAAATCACCACTCTATATCTCAACCTTCTATTATTTTGTTTCTATGTTTTCATATATCTATGTTGTCATTTGTATGCGTGCTTTAGTCGTCAAGGTTGCCTTAATACGAGACGTAATGATTATATCATGGTCTCGATACATCGTTTTGTTTTTCATTATTGTACTATAGTTATTTGTGTGTGTGTGTAATTACAAACAAAGAATATCCGATTATAGACAAAATCTTAAATCAATAGTCGTTAATATATTTTAAAATTTGAGTTATATATATTCTAGTCATAATAGTAATATCAAATAATTTATGAATCAATTCATTATGATATTAATATATATTGCTCTATCTTTAGCGCTTTTTAACGATTTCGATTCTAATGTTATCATAACGCGGTTTCAATTTGAATTAATAAAATCATTTTTTTCTTAAAAAAAAAGCATGTAAGATTTGATTGGTAAGAAAATTTTGAGAAGTGCTAAAAATAAAACTTTTGAGAGGAGCTCAAAAAATAAAATCGGAAAATATTGGTCCCAATGTTGAAAAAGAGTAATATTTGAGTTATAAGTATTTAGTTATAGGTATCATTATAATAGTAATAACATGAATATGCTTTAAAATTTGAATTATAGGTATTTTAGTTATAATAATAATATTAAATGTTTAAGAATCGAATCATTATATTATTAATATGTATGTTATTTTATTTTTTTACAGTTTTTAATGATTTTGATTTTATGTTATTATTAATATATTTTTAATTTGAATCAATAAAATTATTTTTTTCTTAAAAAAAAAGCATGTATAATATTTGATTGGTAAGAGAATTTTTTTGAGAGGGGCTCAAATAAAATTGGAAAATATTATCCCAATGTTGAAAAAGAGGAACTAGAGGAATTTGGGGAGGAAGGTTTCAGTTAATGTGGCTTACTTAAGTGACTCGCAAATCGCAATTAGATTTGTACTTTTTAGTTTTTAGCGTGTAAGAGAGTGTGTTGATTTACTCATAATAACTAAAACTAAACCCAACGAATCCCTGTTTGATGAACTCAGAAAGTAACACTTAAAAAGTAATGCACATGAATGAGCACATGCCATTTAAATTACAAACTAATAATTACAACTACAAGGCAATGGGGACCACATACATATTACACATTACATGATTCCATTGGAAACCCAATCAAAGATGCACGATTCTGATCTAACCTGGGCCATAAAGATTCAACCTCTAGCAGTAGAACGATAAAGCGTAGGCGCCAATGGTAACGAAGAGACCACCTCAGGAAAGACAAAGTCGAGCTACCCTGACAACTGAACACGGCACGACACCACCCGTGAAAGACAAGCAGAGCCTACTTAATAACCAACTTGGGCAATGAAGACGACACCACCCCGGAAGATAGGTCAGAGGCCTATCTCGACAACCGCCCGACACGGCATTTAAAGACACGCGAAACGGCGACTCGCCAAAACATTTCATGACGACCTAAAGTGGCTTGCAGATCAACTGACTTTAACGCCGATACGACAACATACGCGAGTCCATGCCGGATTTGATATGTTTGAGCGGGGCACTTGCCCCCACTCAAATGTTATTTGAAAACAGTTGTCTCATTGTATTCTAGGAAATTCAAACTCAAATTCTATACTTTGTCCCCACTAAAATATTTAAATATTAAGTTATTAAGTTGAAGCTCAAGTTTAAAAAATTTATAAAACTTAACTTACTTAATCTTACTCCACTAAACTTAGAATCTGGCTCCACCACTGTAGGAGTCCATGGTCATAACCACTCACGATCGCATCATATGAAGCCAATTCCATTCTAGCATTCAATTGTGACATGGGAGTCCATTAACCACCTATCTATACTCAAGTGTTGTCCGAATCGTCACCTAATAATTTTCAACTTCTACCGACACAATTTTACATATGACCATCAAGATGGTCTATAAAAAAGGTACTCATCACACTAAAAGCAGATCAAAAAACTTTTAAACATGGGAAAAAAGGCTTGGACAGGGATTTCTGGTTTATTCTTGAACCCTATCAGTCAACACATAGGTGCCTTGGCTAGTTTTTGTCACATGCACCTTGTAGAAATTCCATGGTGTGTATTCTTTCATGAACCTATTCTCCGGTAAGTAGAAATGCAGACATATATTACGACCCTATTGACTTAATTCTTGGGCATATGTTTGGTTTCCAAAAGATGTGAGTATGTAAGAAAAAAAAATGGAGACAAAAGGTATAAAAAAAAAAATTAGGGCATGTTTGGTTCTTTTTAAAAATTGATTTTTATTTTAGAAAACAAGGAAAACATAAGAACAAGCAAAGAACATAAAAAAAAAACACTAAATTCATAAAATATCATTTAAATTTATAAAACAAATAAAAATGTTTTAACTATTCTAAGCATTGGCCAAAAACAAAGAACCAAACATCCCTTACTATCGAATAAATTATTTATTTTAATTCATTAAAATGAAAGTTTAAAGTGATTTTATTTATATTTAAAGAACCAAGGAGATGCATGAGTAACATTTGAGAAATATCAATATGAATATTTTGTTTGTGTAATGTTGCCTTTTGAACAATTTGATGTGATATAATTTATCTTTATGAGCAAAGGCTGGCAATGTGTTGTGTATTTGGCTACATTGTTTACAGTTGGTGCATGGCATGTGCCTTCTACGAAGCATCATGTTGACAGTCACATACCTTTAGAATAGAAGAAAGATCATGGTCAAACTAACTTCAATATGGCGAATAAAACTAATAAATTTCATAGCACCAATTATTGAATACACAAATTTTTTTGAAGCAATAAAATCCATAAAAAGAATATTTAAAAAACAAAATGTTTTTAGAAACTGATAGACAGGTATGATAGTAAATATTATACGATATTTGATCTACTCTTATTAATTGTTAATTGATATTCGATTAAAGTTTGATTTTATAAATCCTATAAAAAATAGCAAAATTTTAGTAGAAAGTGAATCTTGTTAAATTAGGTCTCATGCATTTCTCACTTAAAATTTTCAATCTCTATCCAAAAATTCGCATTTAAAATTTTCAATGTATTTTAATCTTTTAAGCCATTTTTAAAATACGTCAGATTCACCTTTGGCTGAAAATACGTTTTCATTTTCAACCTGTCATTGACTCGGTCGAATTTAATTGAAACAAAGAAATAAATTTTAATTGCTTTTCTCGATTCATATAAAATATTAAAATACCAATTCATTTTCTTTATTTTCAAAATTGTTGCCTTATTCTCGTGAACTAAACGCTGCTTTTCCTCGTTAAAAGCCAATGTAGAAAATGTAAAAATTTTCTACCTACTAAACAGGACTTTAACAATCTTGATTAACTCATAAGAGGCTTTATATCACAAGCTCGGATGTAATACAAAAAGTTTTTTATAAAATTTTAAATATATTGTCGTGGTGCTGAAATAAACCCTACGTGATACAAGCGCGTGAAAAACAGTGGCAAACGGTAGTGTTCACCGGAAAAAGAAGTTATACGATAATGTACTCGTAATTCAGAGAGCGAGGGAAAAAAAAATAACTGCTTGATACCACTTAGTACTAGCTAGATATTATAAATCAGAAATTACAAGATAAGAAAATGCCTATATGTGTTACAGTTATACAACCCCAGAAAAATACAAATTACATCTAACAATATAATAATCTAACATCCCCCTCAAACTCATGGTGGTTTAATCATTATCTGATGCTACTCTCTATGTGATGCTTGTTTCGTGGAGTCTAATCTATCTCAATCATACTCGCCCGATATTTATTACGCAGCTTTATATAATACCAATTTATGACTACCCATATATAAATAGAAAACAAGTAATTAGATTGTAAAGATAGCTCAAACCTATGATCTTTCCTCAAATCATTTTATGATATCATATTAAATTATAAAAAAAAATTAAATTAAATTTTATAAAAAATAAGTTTATCATACTTCTTAACAAATATAACAATGAATATTAAAACATTTTTTATTTTTAATAAGTAGAAGAGTAAAAACAAAAAGAGAAAGTGTAAATAGTAATGATTCCAATATTTCATTTCAAGATACTTGAACTTGTAGTTAAGCTCCAAACAAAGGACCATCTCTTCTTCTCCTTCTTCTTCTTTTTCTTTGTTGCTACTAGCTCAAGAGGAATAAACTTGCCTTGTAGTGGAGGGTGGTTTCTCAAAAATTCCCAATCACATTTCATATATTTATTTAGTTTTTATTCTTCTCTTTTTCTACCTCCCCTCCATGATTCCTATGATTCTAGAAAAGTAACAGATTTCACTATTATCATGCTATGCTTGATAGGATGAATACTAAATGGGTTAAATTATAAAATACATCGTTAAATTCAATTTTATTTTAAAGCTTAGATCTTAAAAAATAGAATTGAAGATAACAATATAAGATCATCTTTAATAGTGGAGCAAAAGCAAAAAAAATAGATGCTCAAATAAAAACCCGTCCAACAACAAGAATCTTCCGCCAAAGATCAAGATGGTCGACACAATATTCGTGGCAAATATTATCACAAACGCTCCACGCTAATGCTTGGTGATATTTACCAAATTTCTATTTCGCATTTTTGTTTATTACGATGAACGGGCGGTATACGGAGCGTAATTATTAATAAAGAAAAGTGGCAAAATTTTTGAATACTAGATTTTTAGATACTAAGGCCCTTTGTTTAGTTCACGAAAATTTTCTAACTATATCCAAAATTCATTTAAAATTTTCAACGTATTCTAATTTTGCCATTTTTAAAATACGCTTGTATCAATTGATTGAAAAATGTTAATGCTAGTAACCAAGAAACCATTTTCTCAAACGTAAGCTTATAAAACGCCGAAAATAAAATCTTTGTTTTCGATTTAATTCGAAAATACAAAACAAACAGAAGTTAGCTTTTCCGATTCATATATAAAACGCCAAAATAAATAATTCATTTCTGCTTTCAAATTTTGTTTTGCTAATTCTCATAACTAAACGCGCTTTCCTCGCTTTCAAAAGCTTCAATTGTAGAAAACGTAAAATTTTCTACCTACTAAACGCGACCTAGTGTTTCTTGGGGACGCCACACCGTCGGTACCACACCCTTTTAAATTTTTAAAGTTTAAATTTCAAAATTCGCCAAGCAAAATATAGCTTTAGATGTTGATTTTTTTTATTAACTACTGAAAATGCTCTAAAACTAGTTCCTATATATAAACGAGTTTTTTACAACTAAATCCTTACTAAATTAGGGGATAAGGTTATTAGCCGCCTGGGAAGTTGGAAATCTCAATAAATTAACATAAATAGTAATGGATGGCGGTTTCGTAGTTTTCCGAAAGCCATGTCTTATTTCGTGTTACTACGGCGAGGTGGAAACTGTAGAGTAAGTATATTACTCAGATGTTTTTTGGGTATAAATCATTTGTCGGTAGAGAACACCGAGTGAGATCTAAACATGCATGGGAGGTCCCACATGAAAGACCTTGAAGTAATTGTTGTGGACCGTCCGATTTGATTCAGTTTTCTACCTCAGCCCGACACGTCCATCATGCACGGGTTCAGCATATAAGAGGCAGCAGAAACAGAAACAAGGTAATGCATTCTCATTCTCAGGCCATGTTGTTGCTTAAAAGGCAGTGGTACTACTTAGTGTCGGTGGCCGGTGGATTGGCTGTGTGGTACTTACGTGATGATGCCGGGAAGACTGCTTCTTACCTTATAAACGTCACTCCTATCTTCAATCGCGACCCCGTGATTTTTGTTATTATAATGTTTACTTCATTTAAAAGATGAGGATCATTTTATTTTTTTGAAAAAGTATTTTATAAAAACGATGTGAAATGCAGAATCATTTTGCTTTATTTTAAAACGAAAAACAAAATAAAGCAGTTAAAAACTTTAAATATACTTCTTAATAAAAATAGTCGGTTCAGAAAATCGACCTGTGTCATGTCATATTACTTATCTATAGGTACGATAAAGAAGACGAACACCCTCTAGTTCTCAAAATTTATCTCAAACAAATTAAGGAAAATACGACTTTCACTAATCGATCATCAGATACCAAATACAAAAGAAATTTATAATATATCAACACACCAAATATATAAATAAATAAATGTATAAATAAATAAATAAATAAGCAGTTAGACGAGAAAATCATGTACCTAAACCATGATTCGCTAATCGCTAATTATAAATAATGTTACAGAATAATAAATACAAAATATTTAAAATCAATTGAATTAAAGCATATCAAATGTCAAATTATTTATTAAAACGATCCATAATGAGCTCCCACCCAAGCCCATTTATCTGTGACACAAATTAATTCCACAATATTCTATTTTGAGAGAATTGTGATAATTAATCGCGCTGAATAAATTTTGAAATTTGATTGCACCAAGCCAAAATCGGTAATCTCAACTAATTTCAAGCTTCGGTAATTTTGAATTAGCATTTAAAATTTTGCATTTTGAAAAAACTGAATTTTATAAATTGAGATTTGAAAATTTGCAATTTGGAATTTAGAAATTTTAAACAGAAATTATGAGACTAATGAAATTTTATGGGTACTTAAAATTTTGAAATTCTGGGAAATATAATTTTGAAATTGAAAACTTGAAAATTTGAAATTGAAAATTATGGAACTTTGAAATTTGAAATTTGAAATTATGGCATTTGAATTTTGAGATTGAGAATTTTTAATTTTGAAATTTGAGATTTGGGAAATTTAAATTGGAAATTGGTGGACTTGAATTTTAAATTGGAAACTTGAAGATTTGAAATTGGAAATTGAGAGAATTGAATTTTGAAATTATGGTACTTGAATTTGGAAATTAGGAATTGATAATTTTAAAATTGGTAACTCGAAAATTTGAAATTAGAAATTAGAGGAGTTGAATTTGGAAATAAGATACTTGATTTTTCAAATTTGAAATTTGAAAAATTGAAATTAGGAAGTCAGGACTCTAAATTTTGAAATTAAGGCACTTGAATTTTGAAATTATGAATTTGCAATTTTGAATGAAAATTTGAAATTAAAATTTTGGGGAATTTAATTTTAAAATTAAAAATTTGAATTTTAGAAATGAGAATTTGAGGAATTTGAATTTTTGAAAATTTTACACTTGATTTTAAAAATTATAATGAGAATTTAAAAATTAATTTTGAAATTTTGGGATTAGAGAATCCTGAATTTAAAATTGAAAAATTTGAATTGTAGAAAATAAGAAATCGAAATTTGAATTTTGAAATTTGGACACTTTAATTTAAAAAACTGATAAATTAAAATTTAGAATTTAATTTTTAAATTTGGGATTTTTATAAATTAAATACACACATTGCTCATGCTATAAGGAAAATAAATCACTATTAAAAAAATCAACAACCAATTTAATTAAATGAAAAAAGCAATAATATACTTACAATGAAAATAAAATAATAAGACTATAAATTAAATGAGTAGTTAAATACAATAATAAATTAAATATATATACAATACAATTAAAAAATAATTATATAAAATAAGCATTTCTCTATAAAAAGAAAGTCAAGGAAACTTGCCTAGTATACGGGTACCCCGAGCCGAGTCACCTCCTAAGCTGAAATCTCATCCAAAGTCAAGATCGTCTCCTAAGATTACCCCGAGATTTAGATTACCCTCAAAGTCAGTTTCCTATTTTATATGTGCCTTAAACTTTAAAAAACAATCTCTAGACTTCCCACTCACGCGAAGAGACTAAATTGCCTCCTTAAAAATAAATTTGGCGACCAATAAACCTAAATTATATAGGGTCATGTTCCAATTTATTCCCCAAAAATGTATTTAACTAAGAGTCATTAAGGCCTCCCCAAAGAGTGGGAGGCCCATGGTTTCTCTTCCTTCCCTCAAAGGGTTGAAGACTTTTCCTTTTATATGTAAGGGAAGCCTCCCTCTCTCTCTCACTTTCCAATGTCGGACTTCAAATATCCCATAAAGGAAAAAAAAACACTTTCTAAGAACAAAACTTTGGGATCTACACCAATCTTTTAGGGATTACCGTAATGTGTGTGTCCAATAGTGGACCCAAAAATTGATAGACTTTACTAGAATAAGATTTTATTGATCAAGGAGACATAATTAAGGCGAGGTTCAAATCTAATCTGATTATAAGCGGCATTTTTTCGGCCAAAAAAAAAAAAAAAGATAAGTATATGCCCTCTCGGGCTAAGGTCAGTTTGAACCATATGTACGTTTATGATTTTTGTATAATCGGATTTTTATGAAATTTAAGATTTTTTTTTAACAAAATCCGAGTTAGTGTATTGTTTAGTTCAACCTCACCTTCGATTAAATTAGAAAATTCATTTTATGTTACATGTTATATTATTATGTACCTTGCATTTTTTGTTAATATATGTTTTTCTATTCAAACGCACTGCTTTTTATTTCAAAAATCATTTCTCAAATGTCGAGCTACTACTTATTTTTTGCTTTTATTTTTAAAAGTGGAAAAAAATAAAGAAAAAATCTTAAATCGTTACTCAATGGAAAAGAAGACGGTAAAATCGAGCTTACGTCCTGGGTGTGTTAGGTTATTTATCGGCAGATTTGTGAAGAAAACAGAAGATCCCTTTAAGCCTCTTAAGTTGGATCTTTACTAAACAAATTAAAGAATATGTGACTTTTGATTAATCAACTAACGAACGCCGGTAAAATACAATGCCAAAAACTAATTGTGGATAAATGACTTGGGTGACAGATGAGAAACTCTATCAATCTCGTAAATGATGTTATAAATAATAAAATATGTGTACCATTCTACAATTTCATTTAAAAAATCTGATTATAGATCATATAACAAATTATTTATTAAATGATACATGGAATGTCAGAAATTCCACCTAATCTTATTTATTTGTTACACAAATTAATTTCACAAGATTCACTCATTGGAATTGTAGAATTATCATATTGAAATTTTGAAACCTATTTGAGAATTGTTTAGAAAATTTTGAAGTTCAATCGAATTTTAAATTGAGAACTTTAAATAAAATTTGAAATTTATAAATGAATTGAAATATTAGATTTGCAATTGAGTAATTCGAAATTTGAAAATGGAACTGACTTGGTGGTTGACCTAAATTTGAATGAGAATTTGAAAATTTTAAATTAAGGTACTTAAATCTTTAAAATTAAGGGATTTAGAAATGGAGAGTCTAGAAATTTGAAATTAGGAAATTGAAATTAGGAAATTTGAATTCTGGAATTATGAATTTAGAAAATTTTAAATTTGAAACTTTAAAAATTGAAATTGGAAATTTAAGGACTTGAATTTTGAAATTAGGGCACTTGAACTTTGAAATTGGGAATTTGTAATTTTAAAATTGAAAACTTGAAAGTTTGAAATTGGAAATTTGAGGACTTAAAATTTGAAATTAGGTAACTTGAATTTTGAAATTGGAAATTGAAGATCAGTACTTAATTACAAATTGGGAATTTGTAATTTGAACCTGAAAATTTTTTAAATTGAAAATTTATGGACTTGAATTTTGAATAGATACTTGAATCAAATCGTAATTTGTAATTTTAAAATTTAAGAATTTGAATAAATTAAGGATGAGTGATTGTTCATGAGTTAAGGAAAATGAATTGAATTATTAAACAATAAAAAACATCAACAACAACTTTAATTAAACAAATAAAAGAAACAAGAAAAATAAAATAATAAGATTATAAATTAAATAAATATACAGACAATTAATAAAAGAATCTATATAAACAAAATTTTCTAACTAAAAAGAAAGTAAAAAAAACTTACCTAGTAAACGGTAGCTCCCTTGGTTGAATCACCTCCCAAGCTAAAACCGTCTCCAAAGTCGGGATCATCTATCAAGTCAAGACCGTCTTAAAAAATTATTGAAAGAAACTTTCAAACTTTAAGAGAACTTAAGGCCTTCTATTCAATGTGGGGGAGTTAAACAAATTTAAACTTAAAGGATCCAGTAGAGTTTAAAATTATAAATACTCATGTCCTAATTTTATTCCTCTAATTATTTTAAAATATTTAACCACTTAATTATTTAAAAATATTGGCCTCTAACCCTTATGTAGGGAAAGGGAAATATCTCTTTCTTATCTCATTTTAATTGTAAACTTAGGGGTCTACAATTTTGTACTTGATATACAAGAATTTAAATATTTAAAAATATAATATTTTATTTCTATAAAATATATTAAAAAATAAAATATTTAAAATAAATAAAACTAAATATTAAAATAAAAGTAAAAGTTAAATGTTACATAAGAGAGTTTTACATACCTGCATAACTTGTATCGTAGAGCCTTTCCCATTTAATATTTTAAATAAGATAAGCATAAAAAATGATTTAAATAAACAAGACGGCATTAGATGAGGTTGCCACCCCATGCCATCCCTACTCAACACTCTTTCCATTTTATTTTTATTTACCCCATTATATTTTTCATTTTTAATGGAATAAAATTTTAAAAATCCTTTTGTGCAATGTTGAAATCTTCACTACAGGAAAGATTATATTTTTAGGTGATTGACTCCTCAAAATTCAACCCTGAACATGTAACCTTCAAAATTGTTGTCCAATATCTATCAATATTTTGAGAATTAATAAAAATTATATTAATATTCTGAAATATCTAAGATGATTTTCATTGACTTAAAAAATTTAATTAAATTTTTTAGCATTATACACATTAAATTATAAATTAAAAAATAAATAAACAAATAAAATTTAGATGATAATTTATGGTAACTTTATGTAAAATATTAATGTTTTATTTAAAAAGTTATAAAATAATTTAATTTTAAATAAAATAAAATTTTATTTGAATTTTGAATTTAAATTTATATAATTTTTAAAAAATTTTATATGTTTAAAAATAATTTATTAATATCAAATTATTTTTTAATTTGTTATATTTATGCTATTATTTGTAGAATAATTAAAAATAAGGAAGCAATACTTTATTTTTTAATTGTTGGATTATTTGTTTTGTTTGAATGGTTTAAATATGTTTGAAATCGCTGATTTCAAAACTCTTTAATACTTACGAAAGTGTATTCATTAATTTATTTCGTTAACTTGAAACCATTGGAAGATACTCTCTTTCTTATTCGGTCGTTCCTCACCTAATGTCTTTTTAAAGAGAGCTTTAACTCTCTTTAAAACACACGAGAAAAATATTCAATAAGTTTGCCAAATTCTTGTTATCGTAAGTCAAAGAAGACCGTTGTATCATGGGAAGCAGACATTGTCGAAATCTAAAGGCACCATTGGAGAAGACGCGATTATACTATAAAGAG